>BSAI01000119.1:14422600-14455516 GCA_036245035.1 Adrianichthys oophorus | reverse complement strand
TGGGAAGGGGGATGAGCTTGCTCCGCACTAACAGTCCAACCCACAACTCAGAGGCAAATTTCTAATGAACTCCTGCTGCTCTGCAGAAAATATGTCAGAGGTTATTTTGGCTAAAAACTGCATTATCAAACTTAAAATTTAACTGAGAACGCTTTTAAAATAGATCCAAAGATAATTCTTATCATATTTTTTACTAGTGCAAATAACTAATAAAGATGGCTCCACGAATAATTATCTCTACTTAAGGACTGCCATCTGTTAACTGATCAGAGGAGTTTCTCAAATTGAACTTTTGAACTTCACGTTAAAAAAAAAAAACATGTGATGTGGCATGCATTAACATTACGATTTAGTTTGAAATGCTGCAGCACCCATGCAGGAAAAGTAAAAACACTTTTAATGCCAACAAGGAACTCAAGTAAATGAATTTGAAGCTGTAGCTTAAAAATCACATCTCTTAACTGTGAAAATCCCACATTTTTGGTTAATTAAGTTGATTTTCAAACCCTTTAATAAAATCCACAAAACCAATTGCTGTATCATGTTTTTAATGATACATATATTGTAGCACTTATGATTCGTTGGGTGATTTGGTACGTTTTTGTTCCCAGTATTGTTAGTTTAAGATATAAAAAGATTCAGATGACTACCCACAAAGAAGCACCTTATTTACCCACTGTCTCAAATTTGATCCATATATTTTTAATATGGTGTAACTGTGTTATAAATAAGTCATTATTAACCACTTTTGTATTTTGTCAATGCAGAAAGTAGCCTTTAAAAAAAAGGAATAACAATAGATGAATTGTTCGCTCCATAAAGCTTTAAAAATGAGCAAAGATTTTCCCGCTAAAAGTGTCTGAGAGTTCATGGAGGCTGCCATTTTGAAATGACCCAGAAACGTCCTCTACTGCCCCTACAGGAATGATAATAAACTACAGCGCAGAAAACGTGTACCAAGCTATAAACAATGGCTTTTAAGGGAAGTTTTGATTATGACACTGAGACATGGGTCTCAAAAATTGTTATAGTAAATATGATACAAATAGTTAAATGGGGTTAAGAGTCAGCACCATCCCTGCAAGCTACACACATCCACATTTCCTGATCCTAGTCTTCACTGCTCTGTTTCTTTAACCTTTTTCACACACAATGTTCCACCTGATTTGGTGATGCCACAACATCACAGAGGTTTGAATCAGGAGTGGTGAAGCGGCATAATCCCCCTAGTGTGTGCAGCTCATTGATTTCTAATCCTGACATAGTAAGCAGCTCTTTTAAAATAAACTACCTCATGGATTCAACATTAAAAAATATCAAAATCTTTTTGTGAAATTGTTGTTTGAACTGGAAATAAGTGGGACTTGACTCCGCTGCCCTTTTTGATTTTCTAGTCTAAGATTGTGTCCAATCACTACTTAGTTCTTAGTGCATTATGTAGCCATTTGGTAGAGCTGTCCAAATCAACACTTCCAAACATCTAGTGCTCTAGAAATTTCCCAGAAGACTTTGCAAAGATCTGCTGTGTATCAAAGCTAATCTGACTGCTGAATATAGACCACAACACATTAGATTTTAACAATTTTTCATGTGAAAAAAAAAATTAACTTGTTTTTTTAAAGGATTCAAGTTTTTATCATCAGAAAACAGCGGATTAATAGAGTCTTTGTAAATAGTTATTGTGGTTTTACTTTAGAAAAACTGTGATGTCATAATTGCCGTTTAAATGAAAAAAAAGTAGTAAAAAAATTGCTTTTAAAATTCCTAAATTGTCCCGCACATAGTTTTTGTTGTTGTTAGGGAGTAGGAAGGAAATTTAGACGTAGCCCAAATCTCTGTGTATTCGTGAGCAGCTGCAAAGAATGATCCTTTTTTAAAACCAGAATAAAGTGGTTTGATTTCTACTCAACAAACTACAATTCCAAAATAAGAGCTGATGGAGCTCCAGCTGTTTTAAAAGTTCATGTGTTGAATGTATTTTCTGCCTCTGAGCATTTCTTACTCGTTTCCAAAGGGAACCTCACCTGTATGATGGCCTCGGTAAGGGGGTCGGTGATGACGTTTAACAGGTCTGGGGCCTCTCCACTCTGGATTTGAAAGGAGTCAATGATGAGCTTGGTGACTCTGTACAGATAACCAGAGGCGACTTCAAGGGGCAGCAGCACCAACACGGAGAGCCAGTTGAAGAAGTCGTGCACCGTGGCCCCAGCAAAGGCCCTGAGTGAGTTCAGGGAAAAAGAAGAACAGCAAGTGATCAGGTTGTGGGCTTTTGTCCAGAAAAACTCAGTGGTTCAAGAAAAAAACACTCTAAAAGACCTCTTGCAATCTGTTTGAATCAGATATTAATTAATATTACAAAAGAAGCAGAAATTCTCACCTGCGAAAGGTGCTGCGTTCTCCAGCTTGCGTCATGGCAACTAAGGTGTTGGTTACAGAGGTGCCAATGTTAGTGCCCATGATGATGGGAACAGCCACCTGGACCTTCAACACTGTCAAAGGAGAAGACACATCCTTAGCACGCCCCTTCCTCCTCCTGCCTTCATCATCATCATCTCCTGCATTCCCAGGAGCAGACTCACATCCAGAGGAAACCATGCTGACAACGATGGAGGAGGACGTGGACGAACTCTGGACCAGCAGAGTCACCAGGACACCAATGACGAGACCGGCCAGAGGGTTGGACAAAACCGAGTTATCCTTAAAGATGTTGCCTGCGGCTTTTCCTGCCCGGGAGAAAAAGGAACTTTTTAACTTCTTTTTTTAATCAAATGTTGCCCTCAGAAGCGAGTGCGGCTATTTTTAGATTTCAGGAATGCAAGAGAAAGAAACATGTCTCTGGAATATCAAACTTAGATAAGCAGTGTTATCTGTTCACCTCCAACAAGTTGAAAAGCTGAGCTGAGAATGTCAAGGGAGCAGATGAACATGTAAAGGAGTGCCAGCAACGCAACCCCCTTCGCCACCGACACCACAACTCTCAGCACTTTCCCCTTGGTGTCTAACTCTGAAGCAAAGACACACAGAAGCACAAACAGTTGGACTGATGCATTCATCTGAATGATGTACCATGAACAAATGTTTTCCATTTCCAATCTCGCTCTTCTGAGGAGGCTGAGGTCCTTCACATCTGTAAAATGATGCCAGGGATGTTCTATCAGTCTGCTGTGGCGAGCACCATCTTCTTCGCTGCGGTTCCCTGGGGCGTCACAGCCAGGGATGCCGACAGATTGAACAGTCTGGGCTGTCAACTTGTAACTACATACATTTCATTTGCTCCTTAATGGTAAACAAGCTAATCAATGACTTTATGATTTGTAATATGTAATGTAAAGTTATTCTTTTCTTTTTGCAAGTTTTTGTAAATTATATTTTTCTGCCGACTATTATTGATATTGATGAGTTACTGCAACAATCCAAATTCCCTTATGGATGAATAAAGTATCTATCCTATGCTATTCCTTTCTAGATCCTTGTTGGTTTTCATCTTTTCATCGTTCCTTGAAATCCTGCCGTTACAGTAGCAGACACGTTGACCGCTGGAATCTAACTTGGACAACAGAGCAGGACTTCCTCATGTTTACCTGACCACGAAACTCCAGTGTCCTTCAGCTCCGGCAGGTCCCATGGATCCGGTTCCCCGGAGTCCTCCTCAACCAAAGCCAGCGTGGAGTGTGCAGGAGTGACCTCTGGAAACAACAAAAGCCCCAATAGATTACAATTCTTTGGTGAATACCAGGAATTTTTGCTTATAGATACAACATACCTTTGCTTTTCTCTTCGTGGTTTTCATTTTTATTTTTCTTGTGCTTCTTACCAGGCTGAGAAATTAGTGATAAAAACATGTTAGAATTTACAGGTTCATACGCATAAAAAACAGTCAAAAATGTATGAAGAGAAACTTTATACCAGATTTCTGAGCTGTTTTTAACTGCTAAACACGTGTTTGGGAAATCTTGTCAACCAAATTTAAGTAGAAAATCTACACAGATGATTAAAACAAGTCATTTTGTTGTTTGCTGTCAAGTTTTTCCTGTTTTTTTTCTGAATAATTCGAGGTAACTAGGCTGATTTTGGCTCAGAAAATCCTGAAAAGCATGTGCACACTCTTTTCATGACACATTAAGTTATTGATTTTTTTGTCACATGCTGCAGTTGTAGTAAAATTCCACTCACACTGGAGCGACAAAAGGAAAAAGCAATCAGGATTACCTAAAAATTAAATGTTTACATCAAACTCTTGTGTCTTGATAACATTCTTCATAGTTTAGGATGCAAAATTGCATATGAGGAAATTTTTAGGTAAAAAAAATCAGAGTTTCAACACTAAATATGCTTTTAAATATTCATCAGAATCATTAAGAGTTATCATGTAAAAAATATGTTTGATTATTAAAGATGAATAAATTAGAAAGTTAAAAAAAATGTCTGCATCAAAAAATGAATAAACAGTTGATCTGGAGCAACGGCAGTGATGCCCTCACCTTTGACAGTCGTGGGGAGTCCATGCTTCCTGTGTGCTCCCGCCACCTGAACTTCAGCTTTTAAAAGGCTGCATCCATGCAGAGGGGGTGGGAATGTTTGGAAGCATCAGAAGAAAGCTCGATGTGCAGATTTCACATCGACTGGAACATTGCTGTCCCTTAGATAAGCGGAACACACCTTGCACACCTTGATTAGTCTCACTTGGCACGGCTCAACCACAGCTTTTACAACTTGACCCCAGCTCTGCCTCAGTTCTGTGCAGAAGACTCCAAAATCCAAAAGCTTTCCCTGTCATTGCCCCTGATGCTCCACATGAGAGGACAAACAGAGAGCTGGGCTCCCCCAGTACAGATCTATGGGGCCGGCTGAGGACACAGGGATGCAGGACAAGCCTCCTGTCATGTATTTTGCAAATGTACTATTTTTGGAGCTTTTTTAATGGAGGGGAGCATTGATTTTCCTAATATAGCTGTCCATTAGTCAATGCTTCAGAACATGACTGACCCATAAAACTGTTCATAGCAGTGTAGTCTGTGCATGCCATTGACTTTCCATGATAGTTGTTATCTGATGGGTGACATCCGCCCATGCATCGCTCCTATGGTGCACAGCTGCAATCTCTTTCACTCCAGCCGAATACAACTTCTCTGAAATAATAAATTCAAAGATTTTTTTCAGCTTGAATTTTGTAGGTTTTTGGTGTGAACAGTTATGGCAAACTCCAAAGATTTATACCTATTTGACCTTTTTAAAGCAAAAGCTGTGACTTTTGTTGTCATTTTAGACTCTAATTGTCTTATTATTCAAGTACTTTTGGCTAATTCACACTAAATTCTGTTTTTAGAAGATATTTTACATTTAAAAACCCACTCCAATTATCTTTTGTTCTAGTGCAAAAGCGTTCCTAGTGCTCTTCATTAAGATGATGTTGTTTTAGCCAAAGTCCAGAATCCTGTGTCGTTTTTTAGAACATAGTTTCTGCAGAGCGGCAGAAGTTCATCAGAAATTTGCCTCTGAGTTGGGGGTGGGATTGTTGGTGAATAGTGAGCCTGTCTTCCTTTCCCATCATCCCTTTGTTAACATTCTCTCCCACCAGCTTACAACCCCCCACAACCCCAGCCTAACATCAAAGGCAAGCAATATTAGAGCTCCCCAGCCGTACAGTTTTGAGCCAGATGCCAGCTCGATCGAGGAAACTACCGACTGTAGCGCTGATGTCACTGCTGCAAGCTTTTTCCGCTGGCATTTTTTCATCTACTCCTGATTCACAACGATTTGAAAGACTCAAAAACGGAATTTCAATCTTGTTTTTAAATGCCACAAGTAACTGTTAAAAACACCAAAAACACAGTTTTCATTGGAGTGGGTGTTTAAGTTTGCAGACCGACTGGATTTAACATTTTTAACTCGTGTTTCGAGGCAGAATCCACCTGTAGCTGCTACAGAGAAGGGTGAAGTGCCCTCACCCTGTGTGACCCTGTGAACCTAGAATTCACAGGGTTAATTCTCTCTCCTTAAGACACCCATCAGCCTGCCTGAACAATGCAAATGCTCCAGTTTTGCAGTGGAATTGACCTGATGTTCTGACCTGAGCTCTTCTGTCTTCAAACCCACCAGCACAGATCAAATACAATACAGGTTGGAAAAGCTGAAAGAGAGAAGGTGCAATAGCATCACCTAGACACCAGTTAAAGGTATTGTAAAAAATCTGCTCTTTTTGTCCAACTACTTGTGCAAAAGCAGATACTGTGTAAGCGTTCTGAATAAAATCAGATACGTATTAACTTGAAATGTCAGCTATGATTGCACATAAATAAAGTCAGGAAATTCACGTTTGGAATCAAAATGTGTTCACAACACATTTGAAAAGCATTGCTTTGGTGTAAAAAGTTGCTTATAAGGAAAATAGATCAAAAACATTTGGCCATAACATCCATTAAAACTAGCTGTGTGGCATGTGGGTGTTTTTTTTATCAGGACTTTACAGCAGCTTTGCCCATCAAACTGTTAACATTGTGCCAAAATTAAAGCATTGAGACAATCATCTTAAATACACACAGAGATTTTCAAGAGATTGTCTGTAAACATAAATAAATAAATATAGACCTGTGGTTGTGACCCAATCAAAACTGGGGTTCAGCAGTTTTAAAAAAAAAATCTTGCAGCAGAACTTTTAAACCTTTATTGATCCTTTAACATTATTACAACTGGTCTAAATTATTATGTGAGAGACTAAAACTATGAACAATAAAAGCAGGATCAATTCAGTGCTCCATATTGTTACCACATTAGCTCTACTTTTAGAATTGGATTTAGTGAAATTAATAAAAATAAGCCCATGCTTGGTTACTTTATTTGAAATTTGAGTTTATCAAAAGTAAAACTGTCTGAACACATACTTTTTTATTGAAGTGTATACTTACAGAATTTTCAATATGACACAGTTTTACAATTTAGCATTATAACTTATAATTAGTAACAATTTTATAAATATGTTTTTAGAACGTAATAACTGACGGCACTGTGCAAACATATGTGTTGATGTCAATCTGTTTATGTCCGCTAGAGGGCGGTTGTCGCTATTTTTGTTGCATCACTTTTGACCTTTCAGTAAAAGTTAAAATTGCGAGTCGGATTTGTATACGCATGTCGCAAAAACAACTATTTTCGTATTTTGAGTTTCTTCTAATTTTTTAAAGAACGTTTTCAATTTTAAAAATGTTAAATCAAACATATTTTGTTGATTTTGGGGACCGCACAACAACTTCCGGGTCACACGAGTTGCCCGGAGTAATGACATTGTACCAAACACTTAAGTCGCCGGCTTTAAACATATTAAACTACATGCTTTTAAGTCAAATCTGAGCTCCGGCGTTGCCGTCAGCATGCCGTCGACCTCTACAGCTTTTCCAGAGGAGCAGCGGCCCACAGCAGCTCAGGTTAACCCACAACGTCTGCTTTTCATCTGAGCGCTAACATGGAAGCTAACGCTAGCTAGCGTTGATAATCGGATCAGAAAGGGGGTGTGCCGAGATGAAAGTGCACGTGAAAGACAATTTCATAGCAGCAATTGATTAAACATTTGACTTATAAGTTTAGTGAAGGTCTTGATATTTTATTTTGTGTTTTGACTCGATATAATAAAAAAGGATGTTATTGTTCTTAAAATGGTGTTTTGTTTGTGGAAATCTGCAGTCACAACTTGGTGTGGACTACATCCCAACAGACGAAGAGAAGAGAGTCCTGAGAGAATGCAACCAGGAGAGCTTCTTTTATAGATGTAAGTTCCCTCCACTCGGTTAATATTGAGCCCGTTTAACACCTGTGTACACGGAGGAGAAATAATGGTTGCTAATGTAGTTTATTATACTTCTAAGTACGATTTGTACGGTGGCTCAGAGGTACAAGTCACATCAGCAAACCACGCAACGCCAAAACACACTAAAGATTGTGATGACCAATGAGTTATACATATGCTAGAGATGGCACGCTAGCTTGAAGCATATGCAAAGTTGGACGCCATATTGGAATGGGATAGATACCGGTTCACTGCTGTGCTACAATTGCATAAACAGAGCTGGAAAAACAAGGATGTGACTTTTCACGAGTAAATTATTACTGTCAGCCAATAAAGTAGAGCTTCTAGAAAGCCTTTCAGGAAGATCTGAGTGAGTTTTCTCAAAATAGTAACCATTTAGGCTGATCTTGTAGCCTATTATTCAAAGTCAATGAAAGCTATAGACTTCGCACTATTTCCATGTTTTTCTGGCAGGACCACCTATGGTTTTTGTTTTATGGAAGATGACCATGGGATTTGTATTTGTCTACGACCTCAGATCAGACTAGACCACCCGCTGGTAAACATATTACTAAACGTAGGAAGAGAAACTAACCAGGATTTCCACAATAGCAGCGAGTGAAAAGGGAAGAGCCCAGCGCCAAATCCACCTCCAGCGGGCGAACAGGGACACGTGACATACGGAACACCCCCACCCCCACCCCACCCCCCACCCCCGCCCAGTGTTGCGCAGGTGCCTGAGTCCTTCTGATAGAGGCTGGGTGGGGTGAATTTGGCCCATGGTGGTGCTTTGCGACTGGATCCAACTCAACAGGATTTTGTTCAGAGTTCTGGTTCTGTCTCACACACGTTCCATCATGAAACACAGAAGAAAAACGACGTGTTCATGTTTGTGGTCTTCCTTCATAGCAGTGCCCTTCTCTGTGATCAGCATGGCCATCACTCAAGCCTTAGTCACCAGAGGTATTGTATTTTCTGCAGATTTATACTTTAAATCTGATGAAACTCAAGTTGACATGGAGTTGTTCAAACCTGCAGGGACTCTGTCTGCGTCGCCAAGGTTTGGATCTCTACCTAAAGTTGCCTGTGAGTTGATTTCTGTTCAATCTGAGGAAGGACCAGATTCCTTCATGCTAATATAAAGTGTTTTCCCCTCAAACTGTACTTATTATTTATACTTCTGAGCTTGTTTTTGTCCCAAAGTTGCCGGCTTCTGTGGCTACCTGGCTGGGAAACTGTCCTACATGAAGACGTGTCAGGAGAAGTTCAAGCGTCTGGAGAACTCTCCTTTGGGGGAAATCCTCAGACAGAGATCAGGAATTCCTCCACATTTGTAAGTGGAGAACAAACCGACAATAGAAGCTCGATGTTGTGATTTCACTGCCTCGTTTTATTTTTGTTCATCTCGTAGATCTGGTGCTGCTCAGTCGGAGCTGAGCGACCCGGACTCTCAGTCGTTTGGTACCATGTTCCAGGCCCCCAACACCCCTGGCTCCTCCTCCTCCTCCAAAGATTATGGATATGGTCTAGATCCTCCTGAGCAAGTAGGAAGGATGGACGACTTCAGCGCTCCAAGTAATGCAGAAACCCACAAACATACTGTGTAAATCAGGGAGGCGTGTTCAAACGTTTGACACAGAGAGTCGAGAGAGAATAGATTTGAAGACAGTCTTTACAGTCAGATATTCTTCAACTCCAAAAATGCAAAAATAAACCCTTAGTAATAGAGTATTACAGTAATGTTTAACTATTTTTATGTAAAACATTGATTATATTTTACCAGAATTACACTGACTTTTATATTTGAAAGCTATGCTGAATATTATAGAGATCTGAAAAGAAAGAAACTAAAACAATTCATTTGGAAAAATAAATATTATGGCCAAATATAACTGAGTAAGGTTTTAAATTCAAAACAGAAAGACAGTCAAAAATTTAAAAAGTGCAAAATATTAAAATACTCAAGTGAGTATACAGTATTTTTAAATATCAAACCCTGAAAGTGCAGCACCTGAGTGTTGAAAACTTCCAAAGACTCCTTATAAATGAATGTTTGTTGTTGTACTGAGATGCAGGTTACTTAGTTTTATAAGTAGGCAAACAGTGGTAAACATATGAAGCAATTCCCATGGCTCTGAAATAAAACAAAATGCAAAGTTTAAAAAAAGACAACTTTTTCTAAACATCAAAATCCAGTCTGGGTTTAAAAAAAAATACAGCTCTGCTGTCATCTTCTGGTGAAATTCAGAATAGCATTGTTTTTTTAGATGCATGTTTATGTTCCTGTCAACAGAGTCAAATTTAATGAGAAGGACTGACTACAGACAGGATGGCGCCTGACACAATCGGCCAGAAGCAGAATTTACACAACTTACCCTAGCCCTAATTCAAAAGTGTACCAAACTGTAGGAAAAACTTTTTATTAAAGCTAAATATGGAGAAAAATGTAACTGTTAGAGTCGCTTGTTATAATCAAGTTTTTTAAGCAATCGGGGGTACTTCTGGTTCCAGTCAAATCTGTCAGATTTTCTGTATGTTCTAGTGATGCTCATCTGACACAGATGCCATAAGCTTCAGACTCATGGCTTGGAGTTTACTTTAGTGCAGGAAAAGTCACTCAACTAGTTCAAAATCCAGCCATTCTGCTTTGTGAAGTGCAATTCCTTGTGCCATCAAACTTCTGCGTGCACTTCATGTTTTTTCTGGTCTCCAAACCGGAATAATCTTAATCTTAGACAGTCCACTTTGCATATGTACTCAATACATGTGTAGAAATTGTACACTTTTAGTTCTACACAAAGCATGTGGTGCTGCAGGGACTTCTCTGGGTCTTCAAACAGCAGATCAAGGCGTCGATCTTAAACGGAGCCTCATTTAATGCAGAGGTGGGCAAACTACGGCCCTGGGGCCATATGCAGCCCATTAAACTATTTGAACTGGCCCCCCAATCAAAAACTATGTTCATAATCCTTAGTAATGTTTTATTCTCCCTGTAATTATGGTGTCTACCCATAGATGGTGCACTACAAATAAATTGACCTTTAAGTGCAGAAGGTTATTCTGAATTCATGTGGTGTCGTGAGGTTCTTCTGACATTTGTGTGTGTTTTCTGAGTTGGACAGTCATTTTTCCAATCATTCAAACACCACGCAAATGCAGCATTTCTCCAAGTTTGCCCCGAGGGGCATTAACCTATTGACCAATTAGCTCTAAAAATGAGAAAAGTCACAATTTAGAAATAAAAACTCCAAAATGTTCAGTTTTAAAATAAATTAATTAATTTCAATCAAAATTAAAGCATGTTTTTTGTCCAGATTCTGTTATTTCTTTCTTTAATGAGGTGGATAGCTTAAACACTCCATGCATCTGCTCCTGGTCCGGCCCTTCTGTCAAAAATTTGCCCACCCCAGCTTATAAGTCCATCACTCTAACTCTCTAAAAGATCAAAAGCAGCCAAAAGCTCACTTTAAAGTCAGAATTTTACTGAAGTATCTTGATTCAGTCCTTATGCTTCTTCATATTCCTATAAATCATATTTGCCCTTTTTTTCAGACACTAAATGTCTCAGAAATTTACTTTGAATGAATTAATGCTTTTTATAAAACTGAGGTGGTTTCTTTTGCTTCATTTAAACATTAAGCAGTCTGATTAAGGAAACTAATTGGTTAAATTCATCAGGAAAACGTTTTTAAATGTATTTTGGTAACCTGTTAATGTTTTTAAGAAATGTCCCTATTAGGAACTTTGAGCATATTTTGAGTTTTCAAATAAATGTAATTTATAAGATACTTTAAGTGTGTATTTAGTAGTAAAGGCCGCATTCTGGAGAAAAAGAAGTGTCTTCCAGATGTGTCTGACTTATTGTTGCAGCAGCCCTTAAATGTTTCTTCTCGTCACTCCCAGTTCAGTCATACATGAACGAGGAGGAGCCGGGGAGGAAGCCTGTCCTCTATGAGGACCTGAGGCTCAAAAACAGGGAGAACTATGAGGTCACGCTCATTCAGAAAGCGGACACCATGATCAAAACATCGCAGGAGAAGGAACCAGAGCGACCTAAGAAGCAGGGTAAGCAGCTGCTTCACAGGAGGCTCTTCATCTGTGAAGGACTGGATTTACTTCTTCTTTTTTCCATTTCAGTGAAAAAGAACATCTATGGAGACGCCTGGGAAGAATGAGAGCAGATTTGCAGCAGGAGGCGCTGCTTCTCTGTCTCCTTTTGTCATGTCGTTTTTTTTTTCAGTCTGTGACCGAAGTGTGAATTAAAATGAGACTGGATGGAATTCTGTCACAATCTTTTCCAAGAAACTCGTATTTCCAAAGTAAACATTTAAGATCTGCAGCTAACAAGTAAAAAAAATACTCTCAGGTACAAAAATCAGACTTGTTTACATTCAGAGAAACATCTTCACTTTTACTGCAGATTCTTCAGGGTTTACTGATGTCAATCCAACAGTTAAAACCCTAACAAACCAATAGATTCCCCAAAGGGAAAGGAAAAAAAAGGCTGCAGTATAAAATCAATCAGTGGAAAAAGCTAAATCAAAACGCCTCTGTAGCAGTTCTTGCAGAATCTTCAGTAAATATCTTCATCGATCAGATCTCAACAGTTACTGATGTAGACCGTGGCTGTGGTTACAACTATGACTGTGTCCATGATTGTGTCCAGCAGGTGCTGGCACCGGTCCGGGACCACCGAGGGGGGCAAAGTTCTGCCAGCCTTCGTGCACAGTTGCTGTTGTGTTATGAACGCTGGATAGTGGAGCGTAATTCTGGACTGGGTAGGACCCAGGACAGGGGTTAATTTGTGGGAGCAGAGTCCTCCTCCTCTCCTCCACAGATGCAGGAACAAAGGTGACTCCCCTGATGGATTTCAGGAACCTGAAGGGAATGACCTTCTCCAGGACTCCAGCTCTGGCGTCAGACATGTCCAGCAGGGAAAACCAGCCGGCACCAAACGCCAACCCGACCAGGACCGCGATGACGTTGCAAAGCAGCACGCTGCGGGGGATGAAGGCGGTGCAGAGCACGAGGAGCGCAAAGGGGAGAACCATCGTTGGGAAGCTGAGTCCAAACAGGAAGCTTCTGGGCATCTTGGAGCGCGCGGCAGACACTGCCACGCAGCTTAAAGTCACGGGGATCGAACCATCGGCGGGGCTCCGCATGTCTGCGTCCTGAAGGAGATCCAGGAAGCTGTAAAGCAGTCCAGTGGTGGCGGACAGCAGGAGGAAGAGGAGCAGAAAGCGGATCGTTCCGACTCCTTTCTCCGCGCCGCCGCACAGAAACGGAAGCGCCGCGGCGTTCAGGAGAAGCTGCGCCGCTGTCCGGTGGTAGAACGGAAACACCACGAGGACGTGGTAGCGTCCGACCTGTAGAACACCTGCGCCCAGACTGAAGATGCCGTCAGGGAGGCTGAAGGATGTTTGGACTGCGAACAATACGCACGACAGTAGAACCACGACCACGCCCCCGCTCGTTATCGCAGGAACAAAGTCTTTTAAAACACCCAAAGCCATCTTTAGAGACTCGTTTAGCTTCATTTTCTGGTAATTTAAACCGAGCTAATATCTAATAAGAGTTTGCCAAAAAGGGACTTCTGCAGCCACCCTCCCGGAACAGGAAGTCACAAGAATAACCGGATTGTTTAGAGTCTATAAGGCAAAACTTCACACAAAAAGTTTACAGCCAGATGCAACAAAAATTAACCGAAATTCAGTCGTTTTTCCGGGTAGACCGGTAAAACATTTGCTGAGCCGTCTTCTTCTACTACCGCATTTGTAACTGACTTTGGGCCTTCTTCGCTCAGTGCTGCCACCCAGCTCCGGAGGTCAAATTACACTCTTCACAATGTTCTTTTATGACAAAATTCAAAATATAATACAGTATAACATTTGGGACAAAAAATAAAAACTTCCATAGTAGCATACATGTATATTTTAAGATTGTCTACAAATAAATCAAATGATAAGAAAAATTAACTAAATATAAAACAACTAAAAAAGAAAATGTTACATTGAGCAATGGCAGTCATTACATGTTAACATCTTGCAAAGGACATTTATTTTTAATGATATTTTATTTAAAAAGCAGATTTTTTTTAAACGAATAATAGCTAAAATCACATTTTGGAATGCAGGTAGGTATGTGCTTAATTGAATCATTAATAACACAAAAAAACGTTGTAATTGTGAGTTTTTAATTTTTAGCAACAGATTCCGAAGAATCTCATTTTTTTAAATAGAGAAACTTTATACGACGCTAAAACGGTGAAGGTTTTAAAAATGCTTTAAATATGATGCTACAGTATAAGAAAATTACCCCATAGACCAAAAAAAACTTTTTTTATTAGTGAAATTACAATTTCTTAATTTTGGTTCTAAATTATCTTACATAATTGAGTCATCTGAACCCTGAAGGTTTTTTGTTGTTGTTTTTTCATCAATGTAGAGATTCGTCCGTCCCTCTTCCGGTGTCGTACGGCTACTGCGGCGGATGTTGATGTTTTGTTTCGGAGCTCGCGGAACGATGTGAACTACTCTGTTATATGTCTTTCTTTTCTGTTCGCTCGTGTTTTTCCCCGCCTAGCTTTCGCAGCTCGTCGCAACCGTGTCTCTCCCGGTGTCTCTACCGGGAAGTGCGAGGCCGAGCCGTGCGATGATGGAGGACTTTGATGAGATATACGAAGAGGAGGAGGAAGAGGAGGACGAGGACAGGGCCGCAGAGGAGCAGCTTCTCAAATACGCTCCGGACCCGGTGGTGGTACGAGGATCCGGCCACGTCACTGTGTAAGAACCCCTAACTGTCGGGGGTCGTGAGGACATTTTAATTTCATTGTTTTGTTGTCTTGTAACGTTTTTTAGCTGTGGCTTTTGCCTAGAAGTGAGTGCTAACTGTGTTAGCCGTTAGCTAACACAGCTAAGTTGCGAAGCTAACTGCGACTGTTGGCGAAAAGATTTAGTATTAAAAACTCAACCAGGTAGATATTAACTTGGGTTTACATTGTTACACAATGTAAGAGATTTTATTTAAGCCACTGTCAAGTCAGTGTCTGTAAACTGTAACACTTTGTCATTTGTTTGATTTTTTAGTTAGAAAACATTTACAAGCACTTACATTTACTTTTGACAAAAGAGAAAAGTCATTCGTAAATTTCAGTTTCAAATATTATATGGCCGGTTTGTGTATATATCCGGAACATAGACATGGGGACAAAATTATATCCCAAACTGAGTAAATTTTTCTTGTGGGGGAAAATCGATTTAAAATCCTTTTTATTTAACCACTAAATGACGGCTAGCCAGTAAGCTATCTTCTGAAAACTAAGTTACTGGAAAAGCTAGTTAATGGAAAGAATTAAAACATCAGCGTATTTGCCATATGTCAGGTTAAACAGCTTTAATGTAAATAGCCTGGTTACAGGAGAGCTAAAATAATTAAAATAGAGGAGAAGTTAGGGACAGTGTCAGATTAGGACATCACAATCATTGTTTTTTTTTTTTTTTTTTTTTTAACAGCACCTTTATATAAATAAACTATCCTTTATTTATTCACTGCTGCACAAAAATGGAAAACAAAGTGTCTCAAGGGAACAATGCTTCAGGAAAAAAGCATACACTCTTTATTGGTTTTACAATTTTATCTAAATATATGTCATAAGTAAATATGGTTTTAATGGTTAAAGTCCCACTCCGATCATCTTTCGATCAATTTTCAAAGTGTTTCTTGCTTTTTTAAATCATGATTATGCAGCTTTCAGCCAAAATATAAATACTTGTCGTTTTCTAGGACATAGATTCATCAGAAATTTGCCTCTTAGTTGTGGGCGGGCTTGTTGGTGGGGAGTAAGCCATTCCTCATTTCCCATCATCCCTTTGTTTACAATATTCCCCTCTAGGTCACATCCCCTCACAACCACCACCTAACATTACCAGTGTAACAAAAGCAAAATTGGAGGTATGCAGCCGTGCAGTTTTGATCCGGATGCCAGCTCGGACGAGGAAAACAAAGACGCACATGGATCTATTTGAACAAAGACACACGGATCTATTTGTCCACAATGGAGTAGAGTGGAGCTGAGCTCGTGGCCCGCTAATTGTGGTGCCGACATCACTGCTACAGGCTTTTCCAACAGCATTTTTTCATCTAGTCCTGATTCACAATGATTGAATAAAGAAATGAAACTTAAAAGCTTAATTTTGTTGATATTAGTCCATAATGAGAAAAAAGCAACAAGAACGTGCAAATAGCACTACTGCTACATATTTTAATTGGAGTGGATCATTAATGAATAATATGTAGTAGTGGTTATGAATGTTAAAGTCTTACGGAGAACCGACTCACCATCATGATTGAGTAGCCCCTCGTGTTCTTACAGCAACTATAATTACAAAATAACAGTGAATTATGGAGAATTTATAATGAATGTTGATCAATACTTCGAAAGACAAGAGAAAAAATCTAAAATCACCAAATTCACCGCTCCACCTTTCCATATTATTTTCGCGTCCATCTAAAAAAAAATCTGTAAAAAGATTTTGTTTCTCAGAAAGTTATGTTTTCATATGGATCATCATAGTTTAGGATTATTGATCCATAGCTGGACATAGAATCATTCCGTATAAAAAGTATACAGAAGATTATTCAATTATTTTTTACTGGATTTCTATAAATATTTATTTTCATGTTTACAAGTCATAGTTATTTTATAGCTAATAACTAGTCCTAGATAATTAAATTCACCTTCTCGATTCAATATCACCTTTCAGTTTAACTCTAACCAATATTTCATTAAAAAAAAATATTTTTTTACATTAAACAAAAGATCACAACATTATCCTTTAGATATTCCTTAACAATATCGCCCAGCCGAGACGAAAGGGATACAAAATTTAAGAATGCATGTAATTAATTTTGAATTATCATTAGAACAAATCTTCACATTTTTAATATTTGTTGTATGTGTAATTAACTGTACCAGCATGTGACAACCAGCTATAAGCATTAGTATTAACGTTAGAGCAATTGTATTAGTAGTAGTGTGTGCTTGTGTTTGTAGTATGTGTTTTTAGTAGTGCATGTGGGAATTTTTATTGGTACGTGAGTCTTTGTAGTAGGAGGTGTGTGTGAAACCGTAAATAACGTCTTAAACAGCTCTTTTTAATTCTTTGTTTAGGTAGGAAAGAGTTCAACCTTTTATGGTTTGAAAGCTACACCAATCTGGTTTTCTTTTATTATTTACAGAATCACAAAATGTTTAGTAAGCAAAAATAATCCAGTCTTGGACATTTTTAGTTTACAGCCTGATTGATAGATGTTGATTGTGTTTTCTGTCTCACAGGTTTGGACTAAGTAACAAATTTGAGTCAGAATTTCCCTCAGCACTAACAGGAAAGGTGAGTCTCTAATCATTGCTTAAATCTCTTTTTGTTCTCATTTATGTCAACATTTAAACTTTTGCTTAAATGCAAAAGTGGCTGAGCTCAAATGTGACTGTTGACTGCCTTAGGTGGCGCCAGAGGAATTCAAAGCCAGTATATATCGAGTAAACAGCTGCTTAAGGAAGACCCTCCCAGTGAACGTGCGGTGGCTGCTGTGTGGCTGCCTGTGTTGCTGCTGCACGCTGGGCTTCAGTTTGTGGCCCGTCATTTGCCTCAGCAAAAGGGTGAGAAAACCCAGTAATACCCCCGGCTGCATTCCTAATCCATTTAGACCAGGAGTCTGCGACCTTTAACCCGTTTGATCCAGTTTCTGACTGACTAACACCTAGCAACAGACGCACTTCAGAAAAATCCACTTTATTGGCCATTTAGTCAGTTAATTATAAAATATAGATTTTCCTTTTGACAACAGTACATACAAGTTCTTTAAAAAAAAAAAAAAAATTCTAAATTTTTGGCCCCAGTCCGATTCCGAGTCATTTTATTTTGAGGATCTACCAATATTGAATCCTGATCAGATACTTTTAATAAAACATTTACAAAATGAATACATTCAACAAACAGACCCAGGTTGTCCCCTATTTTATTTTATTAACCTTCCTTTATTATTTTAAAACTTGAACAGTGCACTTCTATGAAGTAGATTGAACAATCAAGTAAAAACGGAGCAACTATTACTTAGTAAAAATAGATGATAATTAGTGAGAAAGTTTGGTGATTGTAGCTTTAGTCTCTTCAGAACTATTGGTGTTTTTTGTTCAGTTTTGATCCACGTTTAAATGAAAAATTCCTTAAAATTTAAAACGATATTCTTCCAAAATAGTTTTGGAATAAATATAATGTGTATTCATGACTTTTGCCCCTCCTGCTCAAACTAGTGTTTCATTCTGCTGCAACAAAGTTGTTGTGATCTGTTCATGATGTGCAAACTTCTAGTGGAGTATTTTTCTTTAATCAAAAGATTGAAATATACAGCACTAATGATGATAATAAAAATAAAATAAATATCAGATACATGATTAGGATACAACATTTGATTCCAATGCAGTCTGAAGCTACTTGATCAGGCCGGATTATTAACCACATGATTGGATTGGGGCATCCCTAACTAAACATTAACATGACAACATTGGTGTAGAATCCAATAAAAAATGTTTACATTTAAATGCAGAATATTAAAGTCTGTGCTGTAAGCTCATTCAAATAATAGTCTGACAGTTTATGAAAGCTATATTTAGCAGTTATCTGACATGTTAAAAAATCTAAGAAATATATAGCATTGACTAAAGCAAATTAACAGTAACCAACAAACCCATTTTACAACCAAAACCCAAGTCATTCATTCCAATTGTTAGCATTTTCTTTAAAGAGTCACAATTGAGGCGTTGCAACCTCCTGGTTCCAACCAAATTCTCACCAAACATGAAATAAAGGCAAATAACGTTTTTCTTCCAGACGAGAAGATCCATAGAGAAGCTTTTGGAGTGGGAAAACAGCAGACTTTACCACAAGGTGTGTGTTGAATGTTTCAATGTGTGTGTGTTACACACCAGTAGTTCTGACTTCCTTTGCTCTTTGTTTACAGTTGTGTTTGCATTGGAAACTTAGCAAAAGGAAGTGCGAAACAAACAACATGATGGAATATGTGAGTACATTTGAATCAGCTTTACGTCACAACATTTCACATCTCTTTTGCACTTCAAACAAATTCAAATAGAAAGAAGAACTTCCAACACTTTGAGGAGGAAAAGTTCATCTTCTGTTTGTTTTCCTGCCTGCAGGTTATTCTAATAGAGTTCCTACCTAAGATCCCGATCTTCAGACCGGACTAGAAGGGCTGTGCTGATCTGAAGCCTCTACTGCTTCCCTTCTCTGACACAGAGCCCCCAGTGGCTATAAAGCATAACTACCCCCAGAATACTCCAGTATTTGTGTTTACATAGCCCCCTCTCTATTCCATCCGGACCTCATACTTGCACATGGGTTACACAAATCCTTGTTTACAAATCCAGCTTTTTTTGGTTTGTTTTTTGGAGAGAATCTCACAGTTGAACCTTGATCTTTTTGGTTCGCCGTTGACGAGCGCAAACACCAGCCTAAAGGAGAAAGACTGTTTCGGACAAGCTTTGAAACCGGAGCAGGACGCTCATCTCTGGGAGAAGCGACTTGGTTTCATCTTTTTTTTTTAAATGTTCGCTAACTTAAGCACACGGCACAGTCAGACTGCAACAAAACAACCCTCCTTTACCAACAAAAAACACAAATCTGTGTTTTAAGACGAGTTAAATAGAAAGAGACAGCCTCCAAAAGAGATCCACTAGTCCGTGATCCGAACATTTGAGCCCATCTCCCAGAAAACCCTCTTGCCTTGTCCCGTCTCCGCACATGTCACTGTGCACCCCCTCCACACCAGCGACAATCGCACGCTCTGACCGCACTGTCCACAGTCTGAGAGGGTTTCTGTGCTGCACAGGTTACGGGCAGTTTGGGTTTTTAACTCTGGTCTCAGTCCTGGTGACGAACATTCTGTCACGCTGTGGAACTTTTTCAGTTCATACAAGCAACCACTGGTGATGGAGACAAACCCACAACCCCCTTCTCTTTTTGGATTTTTTTTTTTATGTATGCAAGGTGATGCTAGTATGTGTGTGAGGATAAATGGTTGAACACAAACTTGACAAATCAGACATGAATTCAGAGTCTGTGCTTTAAAGCAGGGTTATTCCTTTAAAACGTCTCTTCGTCATAACAAACCAAGTCCATCTTTGGGTGATTTTTTTTCTTCTTTCAATTGTGCATTTGTTTGCATATAATATATTTACTAAAATATCATAAAATAATTTGGTATAATGTCAATAAATCCTCACTCCTTCAGAAAATTGATCTTAGCTCCTCACATATATTCAAGGTGAAAAGTCTCTATACATAAAATTAAATAAATATTTTTTGTTTTATTTTGTTTGCTGCCACTTTTCCATTAGTCTGGCAGATCTTTAAAAACAACTTTATTAACACAGTTCCTGTAGCCATTGTTAAAAATGCAAAAAAGAGGCTGATTTGTCTCACTACTAGCCTTCCTTCAGAAAAATCCAACAATTCCTATCATTTATTGCTACAAATG
Source organism: Adrianichthys oophorus (assembly GCA_036245035.1). Classification (NCBI taxonomy): domain Eukaryota; kingdom Metazoa; phylum Chordata; class Actinopteri; order Beloniformes; family Adrianichthyidae; genus Adrianichthys; species Adrianichthys oophorus. The sequence goes on along the minus strand of BSAI01000119.1, from coordinate 14,435,181 downwards.
CACATACTTTACTTAATTAACAAAAATGTTGTTTTTGGACCTTTTTTGCTCCCTTAGCTCTACATTTACACATAAGAGACAGAGATTCTTGCATTTTTGAACTGCAGGCCTGTTTTCCCCTAACAGTACAGCTTAGGCCACCTCTCGGTTTGGTCTTTTATGCCATGCGGTCATGGGAAACACCAAAAGTGCTTTTATGGTGTAGAGCTGACGCCCCCATTGGCTGAAAAACTCTGAACTCTACGGGCAGGTGAAAACGTGGCTTTTGGTCATCTCGTTTTGGGTCACTCAGGGGAAAAAAAAAAAAAAAAGCAAATGTAGCATCACAAGATTTTAATGTCACAATCGAACGAGTGAAAACAGAACTCCAGGGTGGGATCGAGATGAAGATTTCCTTCTGTTCAGATGGTGATGAAAGCACACGCCCCCTGAAGCCACGCAGACACTGTTGTTCCGTCACTCTGTTGTGTTCTGCTCTGTAAATCACAGCACAAAGGCCATATGCATTTATTGGTGGGTGTGCATGATAGATACAGAAACAGAAGGTCCTCGTAGATCTGACTCTTGAATAATTCCTGCACAGAACGTGAGTCCTTTTTATATAACCTTGAGAGTTATGTGTGTGTGCGTGGAAAACATGTAAATGACTCAAGCAGATGTATGTACAGTTATAAACTACCAATAAACATTACTATGGGCATCCCTCTCTGCAGCAGCAGCATTTTTAATTTCAGACAAAACAAAAATGAGACGGCCATGTCGGAAAGCTTTTGATGCATTGAAACTTTTGAATATGATGTAAAATTTTTGTTTTTTTTAGCTTTTCTAGGTTTGTCTAACTTTCAGTATTGATGCTTTTAAGGGAAGAAGGAGAATTCAGCTTCATTGTAGCTGTAACAAAAGCAGCACAAAGACTGAAAAAGTAGTCATCACTTTAAATAGATGTTAACCAAATCATGGCAACGATGTACAAAAATGAGTAAACAAAAAATGCCTTTTTATTTTTATAATCAATGTATGAAAATTACATCGATTGGAAGATCTATGCATTCTTTATTTTTTTACGTCTGAATTTGCTTGAAAGAAACTACATTTTAATGTATTCGTTTACATTTGACGTTTATTTTTTAAATTGCTGTAGCTTAAAACTGCATTTGTAAGGCTTTACAGCTCTAAGTTTGTAATACTTTACTTTTGTAACACTGATCAGGCCTTTACTAAATAAAATATGTTCCAACTTCCCAAAAAACAGATTAAAGATAAAACATGGGGACATTTATTGCTAAAGAGTTTTATAGTCTTGGATCACCAAATAAATGAACAAAACTCAAGATCAATAGACATTCTCAAATATTTTTCTAGTTCAAACGTTTAGGTTCAGAAAGTCGCACAAATTTTTGTACCGGAAAGAACAATTCTGCATTTTTTGTCCCAGATATATTATATTAGGTGGCTGAAAATCAGTGCATCCAACCCATGACTACAAACACGAGATAGATACACTAAAGATTAATAAACGGAAATAAAAAATATACAGAAAATACAAATGTTTTCTCTTCTCAGAATCCAGGAGAACCTTTGGCTCCACCTTTTCTAATGAAAGCTTGTACGTAGGTCACGTGTTTAAGGAGGTTCATGTACATACAAAAGACCAATATGAGACTGTTTGTTGTCTACATCTTTATTTCTTTTCATTGTGCAAAGTGCATGACTCAAAGTTCAGATCTCCTGGGGCTCTGACTGTTTAAATATTTGGACTGGATGGAGTTATAGTGCTAGCTTGGTGAACCTACATCATCAAGTAGAGTTGTTTCACAAAAATATGCATTAAATATAAAGGAAAGTGCATGAAGAATCACACAGGAAAAGCAGTTTTCAACAAAGATTTTTTTTTCTTTTCAAGCACAAAATAAAAATAAATACAAGAATTTTAGATAAATAAAACCATGTGCAAAGGACAAAGCAGTGGGTAGAAGAAAAAATCTTATATGTCTCCCCTTTTTTTACAACACTTTATATCGTACATATATAAAGTGTTCAGACATGAATTCTCAAAACCTTCCATTTATTCTCTGGTTCTGACACCTAAATTAAAGAGACATTTGCTCCTGCCTTCTTACTGTTCATTTCCAACCATGTCAAGTTCCAGCAGTGACATCTTGTATGTTTCTTTTTAAATAAACGTAAACTTTTGCTTTGTTTTAAACCTTCATCCAACCCATTCCATAAATCAAAGTATTGGCTCACCCGCCTTGTTCCACATATGAACTGAAGTGTCGTCCCATTCCTGACCCATAGTTCAGTATGATACTGGTCCACCTTTTGCAGGTATTACAGCTTCAGCTCTTCTGGGAAGGCTGTCCACAAGGTTCAGGAGTGTGTTTATGGGAATCGGAGAAGGCCTGGCTCTCAGTCTCTGCTCTAATTCATCCCAAAGGTGTTCTAACACAGTACTGACCCTTGTGGTACTCCACTGCATAAATGTAGCAGGGATGATTCACAAAACCCCAGTTGTACAAACTGCTGCCTATTTCTAATGTCGCTGTGAACCAGTCCTTGTATTCCATAACTTTCCAATCTATTTATTGCAATTTCATGGTCAATAGTGTCAAAAGTTTTTGTCAGATTGATGAGCTCTGACTGTGAACTCCTGTTTGAAAGGATAAGTTATAGGTTAGCGGGCCAGCAATGAGATCTTTTTTTTTTTTTTTTTTTTTTTTTTAACCACCATCACGTTCCAGTTGGCAGATGTTTTTAAATTGTTAAACACATTTTCAAGATGTATCTGTTTGACAGTAATAGTATAATCCAGAACAACCAAACTCGCTTTTATTCAAAACCTTTATTATTTTTTTTAATCTTATTTATTTATTTCCAGGCAGACATCTTGGGAAACCCGTGGCGTTTTAACTTTGCGCCCCCTGTCCTTCATTGGATAACAGTGAAGATGCCATTTCGGTCAGTATTTGAGCTGCTGAGCCACTCCTCAAGATCTTGTCCAGTTGGTCAAAATCAGAGGAGGTCACATCGATGCTCTTTGAGTTTTGGGAAATAGTTGGATCTGGACAAAATCCTGAAACGGACAAGAAGAACCGAGGTTAACAGACGCAAGAGAAATGATGCAAACTTTTCCTGTGTTTTTGTATCATTGTGTTTCTTTTAGATTCATTCCCCACAATCTGTGTTCAATCGTGCCCCACAGGAAGCAACACTTTTGTTTCTTGGAGACGGTTTTGCATATCTGTGACCAAAATAATTCTACTTTTAGGCAAACTACAAACCTTTTTTTTTTTTTTTTCCTCATGCATCCCATGACAACACTATAGAAGTTTGATATCTAACAGAAAATGTTCACTTTTGTGCATCCCACTGTGGATGGAGTTGTAGAAACCTGATCCTCACTTTAAATATTTGCTTTCATCCACAGGAATAGTCACCACTCGTTTGTGGCATTTCCCCCTTTTTAAAAAAGTCAAAGGTTCCTACCGTTCTTTGATTCCAGGAAGGTGACTGGAGGTAAGTTCAGACACTCCGCCTGCTGTTTAAACTCTTCCTTTTCAGCAATCGAGACCTTATCTCTCCTACCTGACAAACACAGCTGATGTCAAAAACAGGTGAAAGTGTTCCCAGAAAACTCATCCTGAGGCTTTAAAGTGAAAGTGAAGAGCTCTGGAGCACTTAAAATACACACATTTCACATTCTCTGATCTGGAATTCAAACTTTTCATTTCCCAATGTTTGATAGACGTTTTTTATTTGTCAGATTCAACTTTTTTTGTACCACAGTGTAGTTCTTTTTTTCTTTTTTTTTTAGTTTCAGACTTAAAACTGAATCCAGAATGGTTGGTTCAAACCTGGGTTGAGGTGGATTTGAGATCTACGTCACCTGAATTTAAAAAAAAAAAAGAAAACATTTCTCCAGAACAAATTTAAAACCCACAAAAACATTTATAAATAAATAGATGAACTTACAACCTGCAATTCCTACAAATGTTTGCCTTTTTTTTCTAGAAACTCGTTGCAAATGCTGTTTGCAGCCCAGTAAGATGTGTGCAAAAGCGAGACAATAACTGGGTTCAAAAAGCAAAAAATTAGAACGTTTTTCTCCTGTATAAGTTCTAACTAAAGTCCTGATTCTACCTCAGTGTTCCACTGTGCTGTGTTGCCCAATTGTGACCTGGTGTATCAGTAAACGTCCTCACTCCCTTCTGTTACAACCCCATTCGATTTTAATCATTAGTTGGAAAACAGAAGCATATTTACTTCATTTTTACTGTCAGGAGAACATTATTGTTGATAATTGTTCATGAATGCAGTTGTATTCAATATTGTTCTTATTGTATTCATTCATTGTTGATTAATTCATTTTTTAAGTGCATTTTTAGTGTAATTTATTATCCATCTGCCGTTTTTGATGGAGATATAGTAACAAGGTGGAATACATTAAGTTTTATTCTATTCTTTTCTAATATCGTGGTCTTTCCATTTGTTTTTGTATCAATGTTGGCAAAAAGGCATAAGAGAGTAGAAAAAAGAAACGCTTGGCTGGTCTGCAACAGTGCAACTAGGAAATGTGAGAACTGTGAGGAAGAAAAGAGTAGACGGCTCAGTAAAGGACATAAGTCAATGTCTTACTGAAAAACTGGAGGCTGTAGTACGAGCTTTCTCCAAGGGTGAAGTTTCCGTAAGACACAAGACACTCAGGACAGCTGGTACTCAACAAAACAGCAGTGCTTTGGATGGGGTACACTGGAGATTGCATGACATAACAGCTAAAAAGCGTTATTTAAAGTTTGGTGTTTGTTTGATATTTTCATGTCTGTTCAGAGCTACTCACCCATGTGAAAAGTGTTGTTTCTCAGGGTATGATTTGATGTAACATGTGAGAAAATGCCAAATCTTCAACAAAGAGAGCAAATGAATTATTCAATTGAGCACCAAAAAAAATGTACGTTTGTACTCTCTCCTATGTACACCCATTTTCCGAGTATCTAAAACAGACATCACTAACTGTGAACATAAACAGGATCCTGACAGTCCATCAGCCATTGAGCTGTTTTTACCTTCTCCCTTCCTCTGATTTGGAGTTGCTGCCACAGACTTTCACAGACGCTCACGGGAGCAGACTGTCCAGCGGACAGCAGACAGCTCACAGCCACAGCAACACCAACCAACTCCATGATGGCTGACCCACAGATTGTGTGTGATTTGTGGACGCTTTAAAGCACAAAGACTCATCCAGCACTGTTTACTTTGGTGTTGAAATCTTCTCATTGCAGAGGGGGCATGGCCAGCAGTGGTGCCAGGGGTTTTAAAACTCAAGCGGACTTCAACTAATTGAAATATCTACATTTTTTCAGGTACACTTTTTGAGGTGACAAATCATTGGAAATATGTAAAGCCTAGAAGAAGGCTTTGTGAAAAATAAGGTTTCCAACTCTTCACAATCCACTTTTTATTAGATTTATGTTACAGCTAAATTTCAAATAATGCAAAGAAGTACTTTGAATACTGCATTAGGATATTTAGTAGCTGTTTGAGATAGCTTGCTAAAAACCAACCAACCAGCTAATTATTTTAACCTGCCTCTCATCTCTGTTGTGTTTGGAGACTGGGATTTGAACCAGCGCCTTCTCGCTCTGAGGTGAAGAGGCTAATCACTGTTCACTGTGCAGCCCTTATTTAATAACAATTCTAGAAAATAAATGTAATTTGGGGATTTGGACTTTGATAAAATAACAGAAGTATTGTATCTACATTTGCAAAATGTTTATTTTACCTGGTGACAACACTCTCTTGTGGTTACTATAGAAAGCATTTATGAAGGTTTGCAAACTTTTTTCATTCATTCATTTTCCAAACCGCTTTATCCCTTTAGGGTCATGGGGTTGCCGGAGCCTAACCCGGCTACCCAGCGAAGGCAGGGGACGCTCCTGGACTGGTCCCCAGTCTGTTGCAGGAGCCACAATCACACACCCATGCACACCTAGGGACAATTTAGAGTGACCAATTAACCTGAAGCATGTTTTTGTTCAGTGGGAGGAAGCCGGAGTACCTGGAGAAAACCCACGCATGCACGGGGAGAACATGCAAACTCCACACAGAAAGGTCCCCCATTGGTGACACTGTGTAAAGTCCCCCATCCGGGACTTGAACCGGGGACCTTCTTGCTGTGAGGCAAGAGCGCTAACCACTGCGCCACCGTGCAGCCTTTTTTGTTTATGTCAATTAAAATAATATCTAATATGATTTTTAGCTGAGCTGAAGAATTAGCAAAAACAAGAGACAGGAAACCTTATTTTGTACATTTTTATTGATCTCAGATATTTCTGACACAGTTGTTGCCTCCCTCCCTTGGTGGAAGGATATATAAAACTAAATTTTGAGAGTTTGCAAACATTTCAAGATTTAGATTAAGGTATTCGGAGAATATTTTTAAATAAACATGAGTGATCTCTAAATGATTCTTTCAGTGAGAATCGTGAGCAGCAAGTATTTGCTGATGTTCAGCTCTCTGTCACAGAAACACGAGGGGCATGGGATTCCCTGATTATACTTATTCATGCTGGGCCAACTTTCAGTTTCATTTCACTTGGAGACAGAGAGCAAAGTAAAAACTGACCAACCCTCAGTTCACAAAAAAATCAAAAACGGCATCCAGGAGTCTCGCCAAAGAGTGTCCGGTCTTGGCCTCCAACAAGGAGTTCAGAGCACTCAGGCCCTCAGAGCGAGGGACGTTGTGGGGACACATTTCTAAATGTAAACAGATGAGTTAGTAACAACAGCTGAGGGTGTGTGGACACAAGGTGGAGGTTCTCACCGGAGTTTGGATCTAAAATGATGGGAGGAGCCATCTGAAGACATTTTGCTTGATCCCTCAGCATCTCCAGAGCAGCAGGCGGGACATTCCTGCTCCTGCCTGAAAACCCAGATGTTTATGGGACCGAGTGTTTATCAGAAGGTTTCTGATTGTTTGAATGTTAAATAATTTAATGTATGTTTCTTACTAAACATAAGAAGGCTGGAAAACTCATCTGTCCCAGAAACAATGTCCTCAGCAGCAACCAGACAGTCTGAGCACTCAGTTGGCAGATAGACTTCCTTAAGATAGAAAGGCTTCTCTGCATGCAAACCAGGGAGCAGAGTAAAAGGCAGGACCCAGTGTTTAAAACAAAGGTCTCTTTTTTACTTACCAATTAACATTGTGCTGTTTTCAAAAATCACATCATACGCTAAGCTGGAACATTGGCCACCTCTGAAAAAAACGAAAATTTGTTTTTAAAATGATCAATTTTCCTTTTTAAAAATATCTACATCATCCTAATCAAGATTTTTTTAAACGTTAATATAAGACACAACTCTAACATTATGGTGGCTTACTGTTTGCTTATTTCAAATCAAAACTTCTTTTTTTAGACATATTTCCTAACAACAAATCCTTCTATCTCAGAGAATCTTACATGAAAATTGTGTTTTGAACATGTTCTTGCAGCATTTTCTGTTGATGGAGGACACGTATAAAGAAAATTAAGTTCAAAACTGCTTTTCTGAATATTTCTTATTCAAATTTGTGAATCAGGAGTAAAAAGGAAATAGGAAAAAGCTTGTAGGTGTGATGCAGAAGCTACTACAGCAAGCTCCCTGTTAAGTTAATTTGAATAGACATTAGACAAATACTTAATATTACTTATTTTAACTGTTTTGCTAAAACTCTGTGGACATTTAGTGGAAAATGTCTAGTTTTGGTTAAACCTCTAAAGCTAAAGCACGTCCCTCTGCACTCTGAGTAAGAAGCCGTTTTGTTTACATCCTCTGCGTCTGAACTAGATTGAGGATGCTGCTTTGGGTGGTTGCAGTCAGGTTCAACCAGACGCTGGTCATCATGTGGGCCAGAGAGCGGCTTCCTGGGATGTTGGAGCTGCCCCCGATGTACAGCCATCTACCCAGCATCTGATCAAGCACACACACACACACACACACACACACACGCACGCACACACACACGCACACACACACACACATGTGAAGCTCAGAGAATACACTTTAGAGCAGCATAGGACAAAAACATGTTTGGAATATATGTTTTTTTTTCACTTCAGAGAGTTTTTTTAAAGTAATTTCAAATACGGTCTTGCACATGCAGAAAAAAAAGAAATGGGATGTATGTTGGGATTATAATTAGTAAATACAAATTTTAAAAATTAGTATAATTAGTAAAAACACAACCACAACTCAGAGGTGAATTTCTAATGACCTACTGCCGCTCTGCAGAAACTATGTCCTAGGAAACAACACACCTTTTTTGATTTTGGCCAAAAACGGCATAATCATAATTAAAAGACCACTGGGACAATTTTACAATAAATCAAGAAAACTGAAGTGGGTCTTTAAAGAATAATTTGCTTTAACTCTTGCCCAGCAGACAAGCAAAAACCAGGTCACTGTCCCTCATTTTCCAGTTTAGTAAACACAGTATATACTGTTTTTCTGTTCTATAAGTCACTTCGGAGTATAAGTTGCAGACGACAAAAGGACAATAATGAAAAAATATATATTAAAAAAATCACATATGATCTTGTCGGGCTCTGGTTGGCATTGTCCCTGCATAGCAACTTCACTGTGATCATTGTAGATTGCCTTGTTGCTTTGCCAGGTGAAACTATGCAAAAAGAAAAAAAACGTGAAAAATATGGCACAACAAAAAAAAAAAAAGCAAAAAAACTGAACTGTGGTCAAAGATGAAAAAATATAACAACATGGTTGAATACTTTTTTGAGCCACACAATAACTATGTTTATTTTTTTGTAAAGTTGGGTCATGTTACAATGGACTACATTTCTGAAAGAGCTTTGTTGTGCAACAAGCCCCCTAGTGGTTATCTGGTGAAATGTCAGTTACTTTTGTTTTCTGACGTGCTTCAGACAGGAAGTCATGGGGTTGTCACTAATGTAAGAGCAAAGCTGTGCCCTCCAACCCCACAACAGATCCACGCCTAGCCAGACTTTACATAGTAAAAACTAAGGTTGATTAAGCTGTGATGAAGGTTTATGGAAGAGGTCTGTGGAAAAATACTCCATGAAGTTGGTCAATTATTCGGGAAAATAATCAACAATCCCTCCAAATATGGCAGCTTCACAGGAACACTCTTAAAAGACCGATGTTTAAAGAAAAAAAATCCTATTTTGTCTTGCAAGAAAAGAAAAATCATCTTCTAAAGAATAGTTTCCAAAAGCTAAATACTCTTCTTAGTTTGAGAAAACATGTCTTAGTGACAGAAATAGGAATTTTTGGTAAGACCATTTTTCTTACCTCGTTGGCAGATTTTTCTTTTTTTGCTTATTCAAAGAAAATCTAAAGGAGTTAGATTTTTTTTTTAAACTTATTTCTAAGCAGCTTGTTTTTGCAGGGCAGCATATTTTCAACCTTTCATTATGTATTTTCACACTTGAAAACGGGTCAATTTTGACCCTAACACAATATCAGGGTTAAGATTGTCAACAAGACTGAGAGAAAAAAAAAGCAAAAGTACCCCAAAATGAGCTTTAAAGAGCATTTACTACTACAGTTCTGCAGCTCAAACTTTAACAGCTTCTGTAGAAGTTAAATATCTTTTGATCCTCTGTCAACTTCAGTTGGTAAGAAAGTGAATCATGAAAGAGAACAATCACTTACTTGGTCATGGCTGACGGGGATTGGTTTCAACAGAACGTCACACCTGCTGCTCTCAGAAGCAGAGCGTCCCAGAGAGAGGAGGCTCAGCCACACCACAGCAACACACTTCATCCTCAAATCTTTTTCTCTGGGCTTTCTTTTGCATTGCAGCCGGGTCTCCACATATTCATCGGGCTGATGATGCAAGCACAGCAAACAAATCAGCGGCCAATAGAGAGGAATTGGAGCAGACTTTGCTCTGTTTTAGTTTTATGCAATCGCATGGACTGTTGTGCATGTAAAACATTGTGTCTTTAGTTGTTCTCTCCTATTTATATGAACTAAGCAACACATTTGACTGTACTTTTACTCACAATGGTTTCAGGGTGATTAATAACAGAATTAAGTTCTGCTAAAACTCTAAATATGGCCAGTTTTTAATGTTCCAACAAACTAAAAATGACAAACTAAATAATGTCTGTTGTGTCACTTCATGAAAAAAGTTCAGATAAGTTTGCAGCTGCAGGAGCGCTCGGCAACACTTCTGTTGATCATATAAAACCATAGATTGATTTGAGGCTTTTTTAACTTTGTGATGACCGGCTCTCTCCTAATAATGTGGTTTTTCAGAGGGTGGAAAAGCAACAGTCGGATGCAAATAAATAGTTTTAATTCATGAAAACTATTAACTCATCTATTTGACAATTAAATTTAAGGGGTTTACTGTGTTATGTGCTGTATGTATGTATGTATATATATATATATATATATGAGTGCAAAATAAAAATGTCAAAAAGAAAGCATAATCTTGCGTTTTCTTTATTTTCCAATCAATTTATGATATAATATCCCAAACATGTTTTTAAAATTGTATTTTATCTGTTTTTAATCACTTGAAATAAATGAATAAATGAACCTAAACTTTATTCTCCAGAATAACCTTAGAACCATATCTGTAACTTGGTTAAACTTTGATAAAGACACGACTCTTACCAAAATATTTATATGTATTCATGATGCTTGATGCAACACTTGACTTGATCATAATCATGAGGCACTCCAAGAACTTAATTTTTATACTTGATCTGTGATAAGTAAATCATTTCTGGGTTATTGTTAATAGACAATCGATGTAATAATGTCTGGAATAGGGTAATGTCTTTTAATATAATCAATAAGCACTTCATCTTTGTTATTTGATATCATTAAAACTTACAGTATATGGATTTGTTAAATGATCAGCACTTGGATAGGTAAAGTGCATGTATATAACTACAACGAAGAATACTGGTGCCTAATGGCAGTCAGGCTACCTCTGGTGAGCACATGGAGGGCTGTGCGACCTTCCAAAGAAATGCCACCCGAACCATTACTGACCCAAACGTGTGACGATGTTGCAGGCAGCAGAACTTTCTCCACAGTCACGGTCCAGAACAGTTCTCCAGACTCTGTCACGTCTGTCACATGTTCTCAGTGCTGTCATCTGTGAAGAGCACAGGGTGGCAGTGGTGAATTTGTCAATCTTGGTGTTCTCTAGCAAATGCCAAACATGTTGCACAGTTTTGGTCTGTAAGCACAAATTCTACCTGTGGACGTCGGGTCCTCATCCCACCCTCATGGAGTCTAACAGTCTGAGCAGACAAGTGTACATTTGTGTCCAGCCGGAGATCATTTTACAGGACTCTGGCAGTGCTCACCGCTTCTCCTTGCACAAAGGAGGTGGTGATACAGGGTTGTTGTCCTCCTACTGCCTCTGCACATCTCCTGATGTGCTGGGCTGTCTCTCATGGTAGCACCTCTATGTTCCGGACACGATGCTGACAGACACACCAAACTTTCTTGCCACAGCTCGTATTGATGTGCCGTCCTGGATGAGTTGCACTTCCTGGGTGTGTGGGTTGTAGACGCCGTCTCATGGAACCGCTGGAGTGACAACACTGTCAGCATTCAAATTTCACCAAAACATCAACCAGAAAACATAAGGATGGAGAAGTTATCTGTGGTCACCACTTGCAGAACCACTGCTTTAATGGAGATGTTTTGATGATTGTCTATTATTTTCACCTGTTGTCTATTCCACGTGCACAAAAACAGGTGAAATGGTCAAGTGTTGTGTGTGTGTGTGTGTATGTATGTATGTGTATATATATATATATACATACATACATACAGATATGTAGCATTTTACTTTAGTTCTCCAATTAAGTCATAATTATCCAAAGTTGACTATATCTATGTGTGTGTATACATATATATATCCTTTTGTATTTTTTCTTGGAAAAAAAAATTTTTTAACAATATCCTTCTAAAGCCTGACAACAGTTCAGTGTTTCATAGTTACAAAGAAACTATAAAACACGAGCCGTTTAAGCACGAGGCTCTTTATAATACATTTTAAGTCCAAAACATACTTAAATGAATACATAAAAATATTTAAATAAATACAAACTTTCCTTAAACCATTTTAAGCTCATTTCTAGCTTTAACCGTCTCTAAAAGCTGAGATGTTCTTTCTCTTGAAAGAATACAATAACAAAGAGCTTTTTTTTTTAAATCAAAAGTGTGTTTTAATCCAACTCAACAGGTTTCCTCGAGACCTTCATCAGTGACAAGAACTACAAACAAACAGAAAAACAGATGGTTCTGAGTAAATGCTGGAAATCAAGTTGACTTTATTAAGGACTTTATCGATGGATCAAGTCAACGATTCATCTCTTCATCTCTCTACATCCACTCTGAAGTGAGGGTGGATGACAGCAGGGTGGAGGAGAATGTGGACTAACAGAAAAAAGAGGGCAAATCAACGCCGTGGCTTTGTGTCTCTTGTTCATGTTCTCCTCCTCTGTGAAGTGTGAGGACAAATGGACATCAGAAAGACAAAGGAGGAGGGGGCGGTCATCTCTACTCCATGGTCTCCTGGTTCTCCTGAT
>BSAI01000119.1:14396172-14422590 GCA_036245035.1 Adrianichthys oophorus | reverse complement strand
GGCGTGGGAAGAGGGAGAAGGTGAGAGTGTAGTCGGAGTAATGAGGATGAAAACATGGGAAAACAAAGAGGCAGCACAACGAACATTTAGAGATAGAATGAAGACAATTGTTACGTAAAAGAAAACTTCAAAGATTCATCTGTCTTCTGTCAGGTAGCAACTGCTTTGCTTTCAAACTAAAATAATCAGCCTTCAAATGACTGAACAGGATGAAGACATTGCCCTTTTTCTGCTGCATTTCCAGCATTCACTCTTGTTATGCCGTCCAGAGAGCTTAAGGTTCTAAGAGCTAAGAAAACAATCAGAAAGCCATTTTTTTTTTCTCTAAATGATCATGCCAAAAACAAAGCACCATCAATTATGGATAATCCACATAAACAAGTTGCTAAAGCAAACCTGATCAACACTTACTAGGCTAAAGTTTGTTCTGTCATCATAGAATCAAAATCAGTGGAGTTGTATAAGTGGATCCTAATGGAGCTGTGTGACGTATTTCTGGTTTAAAATAAGACCACGACTTTATTTCTGGTTGCGGCTAACTGTGTACTATTCCTGGTATTGCATAATTTTCATTATTTCTTACATTGTGTGTTAGTTTGTCATTGTGTGTGTATACAATGACACCCAAAATGGTAAAGTTTGCCACCTGCTGTGGAGTAATTGAAACACAACAACAGGTCATAAATTTATAAGGGCGGCGATAAGTAGATATTTCTTTCATGTTAGTATTAGTGTAAATCAAAGCGACTATTCGCACAAATGTTTTTCAAAATGCGTGCAGCCAACGCTGAACTTTTTTTTTTTGGTGGCACAGAGCCGGAAGAAAGATTATGGTTGTGATTACGGTTAATACACCAAACAGTTGTTGAGCTCGGCTGCGTCTGCTGCTTTCAGCGCTCTAGTTTTGTTAACGGGACTTTAACATTGGAATTGCGTTAACTGTGTAAACGGTCAAAGATTTATGGTAGTTCGAAGAACTGCTACCTGCTTTGGTGTTAAATGGTTAAAGCAGTGGTCCTCAACCATTTTCAGGCCACAGACTGATTTATTGTCAGACAATGTTTTCACTTTTGAGGGTAAAGTTTATTTTCATTCTCTGTAAAATGTCAGAAGCTGGTTTAAACTTTATTTCTACACTAGATCCTGAGTAAAAAAATGTGATATAAAGATTTTCCCTTAACCCGGGGAAGTCCAAAGTCCGGCCCGTGGGTCCAAAGTGGCCCGTATTAAATAAAAAATTTTTTTTAAGGTTTAGTTCAATCAAATGTAAGACTTTTTGAGGATCTGCAGCCACCCTGCGAGCGACTTGACATGCGTCAAGAATCCGTGGTGGAGATAAATCCAGTGGTTTTCCGAAATAGAACTTCCTTCAGAATCAGCTTATAAATATAACATAAAAATGTAAGTTGTGTTTTTTTACTTTACGGCCCGTTACTAACTGTCCCACAGACCAATACCAGTCGGCAACCCGGAGAGTGGAGACCACTGGGTTAAAGCAGTAGTCTCCAACCATGTTCCTCGTGAGCTATCACCCTGTTTGACACCTGGATCAGGTGTGTTCAGTCAATCAGAAACTGGGCTCACTCAATCCAGCTAATCAGCAATTACAGAAGTGGGATTAGCTGCAAAACAAGCAGGGCAGTAGCTCATGAGACACGGGGTTGGAGACGCCTGGGTTAAAGTATTCAGGATCAGGAGTTGACGTTTGTGCTGCATTCCTGTTGATAGTTGGTCTCAAGGAGAAGCAGAAGCGTGTTACGGTTTACCTGCGAGAAGATTTGTGGCGCCCCTCATCCTTCTCTCTGTGCCGCCTCTCTCGGTGTCTGTCGTCCTTCTCTCTGCTTGCCCGGTCACGGTGGCGCTCTGCGTAAACGCGCTCCTGGTATTCGCGGTAGCGATAACGCTCATCATCACTACGGCAACAGACAAAAGCAAAACTGATCGTCCCCATTTCATCCTGGCAATGAAAAGCAAGCAGGCGATCTGAAGGAAGCTGCAGGTAAATTTAGCACTTTCAGGAAGACGTTCTCCTCTTCAATGACTTTACATTTCCTGAAGAGGATCAGGACAGACACCCATCTCTTGTATCAAGCTGGCACATTGCTATAAATACTGAGAGTGGCTCAAATGAAATTCAACGTGATGGTGGGGGCAGAGAGGGTTGGTGCCTCTGACCTGGTGTAGCCCACGGCTGAAGGGCTGTGCTCCCGCTCTCGCTCTCGGTCATGTGCCCTCTCCCGTGGTCGGTCTCTTTCCTTCTCCCTCTTGTCCTCCCGACGTGGATAATAGTCCCAGGACTTGGTGTTGTCCATCATCACGGGCCACGGTGGAGGAACACCACCACCCATAGGTGGAGGATAAGCACCTGGAGGGACAGAAGGGAGAAAATGACGTAAAATTACTCAAATCTTCAGGCGTTTGTTTCTCAAAAATTAAAGTGCAGCAGGGGAGGCTGGGCAGAGTTTTACCCTGAGGAAATGGATATGGAGGAACAGAGCGGCCGTCATAACCTCCAGCATGGCTGCTGAGAAAACAAGAAGAAGAAATCACATCAGATAAACCCTGCCATGTTTCTGATAGACCTCGTTCATGTTGCCCCAGCAGGCACATTTAAAAAAAAATTCCAATCAACAAGCTGTAAAATAAGAGGAAACTCTAAACATGTACTGAGTAACTTGAAGAGTTTAAGATGTCTATTAAAATGAAAGGATTGGTGTCGTTTTCAATGTTCTGTTGAAGCGGAGTCACTTAAAAAAAACATATTCTATGAATTTTTTGTATTTGAATCATTTTATTTTGTAAGGATTCTAAAGGATTCTAAACCCTTCAATTCTTAAGAAGTTGGTGCATTTTGTTTTAATGCATTTCCTGCAAAGACAGTAAGGTTTTTGTATTCCATTAAATTAAAATGAATTAAAATTCGAATGCGTTTAATCATCTTGCTGGGTGACTTTACTTTCATGATTGTTTTTTTTTTCATTTTACATAAAAATTCAATAAAATTTGAATAAAAAATTAATAAATAGCAAAGGTTTTCATGTCAATGTTCCCTTTTGACTATGTTTTTTCAGAACATCTTGTTTAGAAGCATCGTCAGTCCAGCAGCAAAAACATTGAAATTCCATATTTCTTCTAACATACAACTTCATATAGTTGAAATGACACTACTTATAGCTTAAAGTAGTTTCACTTCTAAGTTCAGGTGAGTGTCCACATCTTACCCGTCCATAGTGGGGATTATAGAAGGAGGAGGACCACCGGTCGGAGGAGGAAAACCAGGAGGAGGGACAGTAATGGGCAATCCTTAAGACGTGAAAAGCAAAGAGGATGGAGTAACACTCCCTCAATCCAGAACAACAACATCTAGATAAAGAAGAAGAAGAAACGAGGGAACTCACTGGGTGGGGGTATGAGTGGAGGTGCAGTGCTGACATTTGGGGGAGGAGGAAGAAAAGGAGGTGGAGGTATGTTTGGAGGAATTGGTCCAGGAGGGAAGAAGGTGGGAATCTTGGCAGCAGCAGGTTCAGCGTCTGATGTCGAGTGCTCAGAGATCACCTGAGGAGCAGCAGACAGAACAGCAGGTCCTTAGTGAGCAAATGAATCTCAGGAGAAACCTGGAGGTGTTTTTTTATGTTAATGTCATTTTCATTTGCACCTGAATATTGTTTCCATCTAGATTGTGTCTGCGTCGTCCTTCAACCCTGCTGATGGTGGCAGTCTGTCCACCGATCACATCTATGGTGCCACTTGATTTCCTAGAAATATTTCAAAACATAAAGAAAACAAAGCAGAAAGCAAAGTTTTGTCGTTGAAATCCTCAAAACAAATTTCAAATGGGAATAAACGACCTCCAGTTTGTGTTAAGATCACAGGAAATCTCCTAAATTCTAGCAAAAGGTGATAAAAAAAGGTGTTACCTGGTGACCTGACTGATGGAAGACTTGTACAGGCTGATTGGAGATGGGAAATCTGTCTTGGACGTGTGAACGGGTAAACTGGAGATGTCCTTCTCGTTGCCAGTCCTGCCCTGCTGAACCTAGACAGAAACAAAACAAGTTTTGACAAAGATCAATATTCTTTTACCACAACCCTAAGCCACTCTGACATGTAATAAAGCAGAACCTATTCTGTGTTTTCAGACAGTATAGTCGAGGAATTAAACAGAAAGTGGATTTATATTTTAAGGATTTGAATATTTATGACATTTGGAAGAGAACAAAAATATGACTCCTTAATGCATAAAGAGAGGTAAAAAGATGCACAAAGGAAAACAAAAGCAGGTAACTTTTCCTGTCCCTGTTGTTTCTTTAAAATATTAAAACAAAAAAAAGTCTTTTAGCATTCTTTAGTTTTATCCCCCCAAAAACTAAGCAAATCAACACCATACTTAAGAATTAGCTCTCTTTCATCAAAGCCTTTCACATCTCAGGCTTTTTTTCTTATTCCCTAAACATTAACAATTTTGCTATACTTTTTTGTCATTGCTTAATGCATTGAATGCTAACACAAATTCCCCACTGAGAACACACACAATCATAGATGGCATCCTCTTTCTTATCCTTTGTTCTGTAACAGATGTTGTTCAAGCAGCACATCCTGCAGCTTTCAGCTAGATTTAATGCTGTTTTACGCTTACACACACTCATTGTGATAAATCTTATTCAGGCTCTGACAATGTTAGACAAGATACTTTATAGTCTGTGTTGCAAGAAGCCGTTGGTTTTAGTTTACCAGGTTGTGGGAGGAAAACCCTGACAGGTCTACAGGAAGAGACTTCTGCCTTAAGCCTTAAATTAACATCCTAGCTGCTGTGGGAAAGGTTAAAGCTCTAACTACACACCACAGACTGAGGACACAATAAATATGAAACATTTTGTACTTCAGTTTAGAGCAAAATGTGAAAAGAAAACTCCAAATTTAAAAAAATATTATGATATTTTTTAAAAAAGTTTGAGCAGGAAGAACCATTTAATAAGTATGAAAGTCTGGATTAGTCAGGGTTATTGAGCTAAACTAGTGGTGTCAGACTCCAGGCCTTAAGCCTCCAGGCGGTTTTTCAAAAGTATCTGCTCGACCTGCTTGTGATTACATGCATCACCCACAAGGCCAAGTGGTTGACGTCTGTGGGCTAAAGAAAAGGAGTGCACTTCATAGCTGTGTCTCACAGTGATCTTGCTGGTCACGGATCCGACTGTTGAGACGTCCAGACCCATTCGCAGCCTCTTCTGTTTCTCACAGTACGCCTTCCAGGTGTCTTCGTTGAAGCCGTAGTTAAAGTAGTCGGACAGATCCGCTCCTACGTACAGAAAGATGTTTTCAATGGTTAAAAATGATAGACCTTTTAAAGACTTAAGTGTGGAGAGATTTTTAAAAATAAAAGAGCACAGCTGATCGCCTTTAGTCAGTATTTTTACTATATTGATGGACTATTATTGGGTTTTAATTTTAAAATATAATAAAACCTGATCATTTAGTTGAACGTGATTTAACAAATGTGGTCTTCTGGTATCATATTTTTTCACCTTTTCTACTTTTTGAAGACAGTAACATGGCCTGAAACCATTTGACTTCACTTTTACAAACCTGGCTTCCTCCAGGGCTTCTCTTCAAAGGACTCCATGTCCACCTCCAGCACCGGGACACCATTGATATTTCCTGGAGCATCGAGATCCACCCCTTTCAGCTTGGTAGACACTGATAAACAAAATAAATGTTAGTGGATGCTTTCAAAATAAGACAGAAGAGCAACTCTATTAAATCTAAATGATGGCAGAAGCAGGTTGGAGACACACCCTGTCCATAAGGTCTGGAGCCAGACTTTATGTTGAGATTAACAGGTGGAGCGCCGTAAGTCCTGCAAAAAAAAAAAAAAAAGATAATTTATAATTATCTAATAGGACTAAAAAACTGCAGCCCAAAATTTTAATGCATATTATTATTTACTGCATAAATTCAGTTTCTGTGAGATCAATCATCACAAAGCCATCACTAAAATTCAACTGCTTATTGTGCAATTTACGACCTAAGATACGTTTTTACAACATGAATAAAAACACTCAGATCCAACAAATTAATAAAAAAAAAACATCAATTAACAGCAAAATTTCAGGAAAAAAACTAAATATAAAAATAGTTTAAAATATTGAAACCTTTATGCAATTATTTTTATGCAAAATCAAAAGTAACACCTGACACTGGTGTTTTTTCCACAAAAAAGTCCATCAATTTAGCAGGATAAAAAATAAAAAGACACCCCCCACCCCACCCCACCCCCAAAAATATATATATATATATATAAAGAATCCCTCCACAAGAAGTAGAATTTCTTCAAAACATTTACAGCAAACAACTGTAAATATTTCAACAGGACTCAAACCTACGTGTATTGTGGTGCTCCGGTCTTAATGTCACCGATAGTAACACGGACATCATCATCGTCGTCATCACTGTCGCTGTCACTGTCTACATCCTCACCAGCAGCTTCACCCGTGGCCTGAAATGTCAGGAATTTAAAAAACAAGCCAGCACTTTAAACAAGCACAAAAAACCAGGTGTAGAGAAACAAAAACAAAACAAAACAAGGACTACCTCTGAGGCAACTCCGTTTCCTGTAGCATGTTCAGGAGGAGCGTTTTCTGTGGGCGTATCTTCTGGCGCACTGCATGTTAATTAATAAACTGTTAGATGTACAATAAAGTTTTTTTTAACAGAAACAAAGGTCTTTGTTTAAAGTGTTCTCTCTTTTCCACGATGGTAATATTTTTAAAGATGTTTACTAATAATAATGTACATGCAAAACTAGATAACTGATCAATGTCTTAGAAATACTCCCCCCCCACACACTGTTCATATTCAAATTCCAGCAACAAACTAAATTAAAGCAGATTTTCCAGCTAATTTCCAGTTGTTAAATAACAGAAATTTACTTGAGTATGTCTACATTTATGAATTTAAAAAGTGCGTTCTAAGGATAAAGAAAAAAACAACACAAGCTGTGTAAAGGACAAAAAAGTGGGGCTAAACTAGGCTAAAAATTACAAACACAAGGGTTTAAGATCCAGTCTTAAAAGTTATTTTAGAGCAGTAAAACACTATACCCCTTATTGCCTTCAACTGTATTATCCCTGAAGATAGTTTCATATCAAAGCTGCTGCTAAATGTCTAAATGTGCATGTAAACACAATGTTTTTATTGGGAAAATCCCTTAAATTATCAAAATGTCTCGGTTTACTAATTTATTTAAGTAAAGTAAGTTGCGCATTAGTTTCTAGACATAGATATTCTATGGTGTTTGTGTTTTACCCGACATCCGTGTTTAACTTTGCTGCTTCTTCATCCTCCTCTTTGGTTTCGGACTCGTCTGAAACAAACATCAACATTTTTTAACACATGTCAACATGTATGGCTGTATATTATTGGCCAGCCATTAAAACCATGCATATGAGCAGATAAATAAAAAATGGTTCATGTTGAAAATACATTTAAAAATAATAGTTATAATTCGCTTTTGAGTCATCTTTCTGCTTCAGGCCAAAGCGGAGATTGCTAACCTAGCTATCCAGCTAGCACAGCGCACTTACCTGTAAAGCGAGCGGCTTTATTTTCCGGTCTAATTTGACAACAAAGCAACTACAGTTGTTTTGTTGTTGTTTGCGTGAATCAATTGAAGCGCCATTTGCAGTTTTTTGCAGTTTGATTTACCTCCATACAACCATTCCTCCTCCTCGTCCCCGGCGCTAGCATCGGTGGTGGTCGTTTTGTCCGCCTCCTCCGCAGACATGTCCGCCCAGCACAGAAAAAATAAAAGTATCAACGAGTCCTACAAAAACCCACCAACAAAAGGTACCACTAAGGGATATTACAATTTGTTACTTTTTTGAGGTAGCTATATTTTTTTTAATATACACAAGAATTTAGTTCTTTTGGATCCATTTAGACGTCTGCGGACCGTGAACCCGGAAGAGACTCTGGAGAGTGTGCTGCAGCAGCGGGGGGTACCGGAAGCAGATCGCCCCCAACTGGAGAGGAGGAATAAGCATCATGTGCAATGTTTGGCATGTATTTCCCCATATAAACCAAAAAAGTTTTGAGGTGAACATTAAATATCTGGCCTACTTCTTAGCCCCCACATTTTTCAGAAATATAAGTGTATACAAAACTAATAGTTGTACTTTTAAATAGTAAATGGTACACACCTATTTAGACCTTGATTATGGGGCAAAGGCGCTAGAAGTCCCGTGCACTTACACATTCACACAGAATTAGGATTCACCTTTTTGTTTCTGTACTGGATAAACTTGTTTTTTTTTTCGTTAAGTTTTTTCTATTACTTGCTCCATGACTGACTGGTGACCTGTCCACTGTGTACCCTGCCTTTGCCTGATAGTAGTTGGGATAGGCTCCAGTAACCCTTGCCACCTCACAAATTATTAAGTGGGTTTAAAAAACGGGTTATTTCAACTAGATGTAATAGTATTATCGTCATCTATAAGACTTTCTTGTACTATGGCCTTTAAAGGATGACTTTTCAGAAAAGTAGAAGGAACAAGAATAACATAAAACATTGAATTTATCTTATACTAAAAAAATGACAAAAACTGATTTAAAAATTGAACTTTCTCTCATGATCTCACTGTGTTCTACCTAGTTGAATTTTGGGGATCCAAATGGTTCTCAGTATCAGGGATAAAAAAAAAAAAATCTTTAATTATTTTAAGTGTTATTATCACATTAGCAAAGTTTTGTTTTCTTGAACCAAGTTTCTGATTAAATACATGTTGTTTTTTTTAAATAATCTTATTCTATTTATAATTTATAAATAGTTATAATATATTTATTATTTTTCCCACTTCCTTGCTACTTCAACCACTTTATGGCATCAAGAAGCATCTGTGTACTTTTAAGATTCCCACTGTCTTTGCTAATGTAAAGAGGACTGTTAATGCATTTATGGCCAGTTGGGTTCTTTAGGTTTTTAGCAAATGAGGGTAAATGCCTGGATTCTTCCACTCTCCCTTCCCCTTTTTCTGCCATCACTTACTCAATGCGGCACTCACACACAGAGTCATGCACAACGGGGACACATGCACTGATCGGCTTGCGATAAAAAAATCACAAGGAGTTATTTTGTGGTCCTCACTTTTTCAGCGAGGATAAGGGGGGGAGAAATGTGGTAACATCATAGTTGTAGCTGTATTGATTTCCCTCATCTACGTGAGCCAGGGCTTGATATCATGAGCATCTGCTGTATCACATCATACGTGAGAGTTACGTGTGGCTCTCTAAACACGGTTAAGCACACACACGCACATACACTCAAGAGGGCGTTAGAAAGGGATCCTAATGGTCTCTCTGTTAAACTGATAATAGAAATTGCATTTATTTTACTCACTGTCTTCTTCAAACCTATCTCTTCTCCAGTCTCTCACACTGGTTTTGATTTTTCTATTGGTCTCTCTTTCTCTGTCTCTTTTTATCCATATTTAATTTTGGATTTTAAATTAAAAAACGTATTTTTTACATTTAGGTACAGTGTTATCACAACCATTGCGTTATAGCTGTGTGATTACAATTGATTTGGTTCATGGCTGTCTTGTGACTTGCTGTTAGACACTGTGACAGTTGTGTTTTTGGAGTGAGTGTTTTGTGCGTGTTAGTTCTGTGCAGGAGCATATGCATCCGTTTCAGCGAGCCCCTCGGAGTCATTTGGCAGGAGCTTCCTGGTGGACGGGAGTGTAGGAGGAAGTCTATTGATGTGACCTCCTCACGGTGTATAGCAGCTTCACCACAGGCATTTGCACACATGAAAACTGTCTTTTTGGAGAAAATGTAAAGCAGAAGATTCTCCAAAACAAATAAAATGTCCAGTGACAAAAATTGCATTTCTGAGTATTGATTTGTTCAAATCATTGTGAGTGTGGGGCAGACAAAAAAAATGTAGTTTGAAAACAAGCTTAGTTGTGACTTAAAAAATATGCTGTGTGGGCTGCAAACTCAGTGGTTCCAGCACTCAGCGATGGGAAGGAGGGGGCGGGGTTGCTCTGTGGCCCGCCCATAACTCAGAGGTGAATTTCTAATGAACTACTGCCGAGCTGCAGAAACTATGTCCTAGTTTGTTTGTTTTTTTAGACCAAAAACAGCATAATCCTAATTAAAATACCACTAGGAACGCTTTGAAAATAGGTCAAAAGATGATCAGAGAGCAACTTTAAGAGCATGCAAGTGGATGAAGTGCAGAATGTTACCATTTTTATGTGACATTTCTAGACTTAATGTTTAAATCCTTTTAAAACTTACCATGCGAAAAATGTCAACAATTATATGTAAACATTTTATCAACATTCCGGTATCAACAAGTTTAGTTTTATTTTAGCAGATGGTGCTATTTATTTATTTGTTTTTTGCAATTTGTGCTAAATCTTTTCTGTTTCAGGAAATCTTGGGGTCAGCTGACTTTCTGTTAAAGAAACAATACAAACATAAACTTTTTGCAGATATTAGATTATTTTAATTGCACTTTCGCTTTCTTAAAGCTACAGTAATTCCATGAGACCATGTTAAAACAGGATATAAAACCTTGTAAGTGTTCTTTTCCTTTCTTTTTAATTTGCCATTTCATCTGGAAGTTTTACCTGTGGCTATAAATAATTTAGCATGAATTAGTCTCCTTTAACCTTCTGCGTTTTTTGGCTTTGTTTGTCTATCTTTAGTCAGTTTAGCATTTAGCAAAAACCCTCAAAGGTTTTAGCAAATATTTTCAGCCTTTTAACATACTATAACACTTTAATGTAGTCCATTTCCAACCATCTTTGGAGACTAAAATGATTCTTTAAGTTTGACAGTGTAGTTGTAGCTAGATTTGCTTTTTGTGAGTGTTGGTGTCAGATTATGCTTGTAGTTTCTTTACCTGGCCACCAGATGGTGTATTCTGGGACATTTGGGTGAGGTGTGTTCATGAAAGCTCAGGTGTGCAGGTGAGAGGAATTCAGGGAGAGAAGTGTATGAATTTTTAACTGTTCGGTTTCTGTTTGGCTTAGTGGTAAATTTTTGAATCAATGTTGGAGCTCATTTTAAAATCATTTCACTTCTCAGGTTTTAAAGATGGTAAACTAATAAAACAGTAAAAGAAAACTGACATTTATCAACCATCTTTTAACAAAAAGTAATGTGTACTTCAAGTATACTTACTAAAAGTGAGTACTTGAATTTTCCTTTTTATTTACTATTCATACTGCGTGCTGTAAACTTAAAATGTTTCAATTTAATCTGAGGAAGTATTCAGTTAGTATGCTTTTTACACTACACGTACTTGCTGTACTTATACTCAAGTATACCTAATGCAATAAACTTCAAGACTACTACCTTTTTGCTAAGAAATGACAAGTTGGAAAAAAACTAAATTCCCTTAAGGTGCACTCACATCAATCGGACTCAACAGCAGGAGAGAAATTACTACTGCAAGGGTTTTTTCATATGACTCACAAGTAAGGCCTGCAGGAAAACATCTTCAGCTGCACCGCTGATGCAAATCAGTCAGTCACAAAGCCACAGCTCACAGGATTTGGTTATGTATGCAAAACAACCAGCAGAAAACTTAGATGAAAGTGACCCTGAAGATGATCATTTTTGACTCTAATGTAAGTTTTGAACTTCACATTTGAAATGCAACAATCAACAGGTTTTTCATGTCATGATTACAACCAGTATGCAACTATTTCTCTAAAGCTACATTCCCACCAGCCTCTGCAATTAAAGCAACCACTTCCAATGAAAAGTCTATGAAAACATCCATGTTTTGGGCTTCAGCGTCCAAAACTCTCAGCCAAGACTCTCTCAATTCTTGTTTGAGGTTTCTTCATCCATTCCTCTTTCCAAAAACCTTCCAGTTCTTTGATTTCTGGGATGTCTGTTACTCATTGCTCTTTTCAGGTCTATCCATAGATTTTCAGTGATTTTGAGGTCAGGTGATTGGGAAGGCCACTGGAAAACCTTTAGTTTCTGCCTCTTAATGTAAGACAGCATGGATTTGAGGTGTGTTTAGGATCATTATCCATTGGTAGAACCCATCCTCTCTTCAACTTCAACTTTTTCACAGATGGCATCAAGTTAGTGTCCAAAATTTGCTGAAATTTTGTGGGTTCTTTAGGCCCAATAATATAACAGTTTACCCGGGATCCCCAAACTTTCGATCTCTACTGTATAGATGGTGTCCCTTTTAATCAACCAGCTGTTTGAAAGTTGATCATGGAGGAGAACTTAATAACTGCAGTTTGTGTCTGACTAGAATAATATGATACAAAAGTGATTATTACAGAAACAGGGTTTAGTCCTTACTGCCTTACTGTTATTAACATTGATCTATTTGTCTAAATATTCCCATTCTGGTATTTACTGCTCTAACAAAAGAAAGCATTTATTTATGCATTTCATTTTGTCCTAGCACAATGTGACCTTTTTCTAAAGCATGCTTTTATTTTTTAAGGCCTTCTGAATTGTTCTTGAAGGGTCACATGTTCTCCTCCTCCATTGGTTTGTACCGTTCTCCAGACTGTTTGTTTTTCTGTTTTCCCCTTCACCCTGTGTGCCACCCATTGACCACCCTGTCTGTGTCTGCTGCTGGCTCCACTCCACCCCCCCATGTGCATCCATCCCTCCCTCCTTACGGTGGATTAGAGCGGTTTACAGCCTAGTCGATGCTAATCAGGTTTATCCAGACAGAGGGCGATCATTGGGCTATCTGTAATTACACATGCCGATATTAGCTTCCACACGTGTGCTGGCAATATTTCAATCCACATCATCTCTGTGGATCAAACATACGGTTATCTCAGCAGTGTGATGCTGCCACAGCTTATCGAGGCATTTTCTGCACCTTTTGTTTTACAACACAAAGATCCATCTGCTGCAAGACAAAACAAGCCAGTCCCTCACAGCGGGAGATAATTGTTGCAAATGGAGAGAAGGCATCTTTATAATGGAGTGTAATGTAGATTTGAAAACTTGAAAGAAGTGGTTTCCATTAAAAACATTTTCTCAATTGAACATCAGTGCGAGAAAAAGGGTTATTTTGAGAGCTTTCTTGTTCTATTAAAAAAATATTCTCACTGTCAACACTCTTAAAACCTTGAGATTTGTTTTTTGACAGCTTAATTAGCTTCAGAACCCATAAAACAGGAGTTTGCTATTTCCTCACCAACATCCCAAAATCTATGGAGCCCTGAGCATGACATGAAAAAAAAAAGTTCCCCCAAATTAGTATTTTGTGCGCACAAATTACTATTTTGTGTTCACAAGTCAGCATTTTGTGTTAGTGTCTTGTCCATACAAAATGCTAACTTGCAGCTGTTACTTTGTTTTTTTATGAATCTCAAAACACATATGATTTTTAAAAAATAATTAATTAATGAATTTTTATGGTAAAATTATATATACATATTTGTAAAGTTAATTATAAAACACCATATTTTCCACAGTTTATTAAAGATGCACATTTTTACTTAAAAGCAATGTCATAATTCAACAAAAAGGCTTTCAAAACTGCTGATATCTGTAATTCTTTGCATTTATTAATGTTATCAACCCCCCTGGCTGTTTATTGTTGTCTCTGTACACATTGTACACTGGATACTACACTGGTTCTCATGTTGCAAACTTGCATTTTTTTCAGTAAAGTAAAAACAAAACAAAAAAACAGAACGCTGCAGCACGAGACACTTTCTGATTCCTTTTTCAAAATCTACTACTAAATTGTGCACACAAAATGCAGATAAAAATATTAACTTGTGGCCACAAACTAGTTTTTTTTCAAACAAAGTGCTAATTTGAGGGAACAGTTTGTTTTCAATGTCATATCCTGGGCTCTCCAGGAAGTTTGATGCAATGCCATTGTCATCTCAACTTGTTGTGCTTATTTGTCTTTTGTTTCAGGAATAATGAGAAATTACAAATATATGCACAAATGGAGCAATAAGTGACACGCTGTTGACAGTCTTTTACATTTAACAGATATAAATGCTTGATCCAGATTCCAAACATGCTCAGTTTGAGACATTTCATGAAAATATCTTTATTGTAGTGAGACAGTCACGAATATCATTTAAAAATAAAATGGGGTAGTAATCACATTTTTAACTTTTTAAAATATCTGCCTTTAATCTTGTTTTTATGGTTTTCTTAACATTCTTTGTCTATCACCTTGAACCAACCTTGGTTTAGAGTTATTGCTTCAGAAGTCAATTCCAATGAATGAAAATGGTTGTCAAATACTGCTGTGCAAAAATGAAAACAGATTTCAAGATTTTCAGGGAATTTTGATCTTTTTATCAAAAGTTTGTGTTGTCCTCCAGCACAGAATTATGATGTCTGTTACACAATAATAAAATAAAATGCAAAACAAAATTAGACATAAGTCAAGGAAGGGATAAAAGCCTCAAGACATTTTCTATGAAAGTCCAGAAGAGACAATATGAAATAAATATATCCGTCATTAAATCGTTAAATAAATGGGTAATTAATTATTTAAGATTTAAAATTGGCATTAAAAAAATAAAATTGGAAATAAAAAAAAAAGTTTAAATATTTGTGGCATTAAAATATTAAAATTGCCTTTAAAAAGGACATTGAAATATTTAATGACATATTTCATTATTTCATTGTGCGGTGTGGGATAGAAGAGACAAATTCAAATCAATAAATTAAACTTGAAATGATTGAATAAATGTGTCATTAATTGTTTTAAATTGGCATTAAATAAATATCATTGGATATTAATAATTACATGTGTAAATATATGTGGCATTAAAACATTTTAAAAATTGCTAATAATAAGCACATTTAAATATTTCATGACATATTTAATCATTTCATGGTCTCAGTCTGGGCTGAAAGAGACAAAATGAAATAAATTCATTTAATATAAAATGATTTAATAAATGTTTCATTCATTATTTAGATTTGGAGTTAAATAATTGCTGTAGTCGCTTTTATGTCACACCTACAAGCTTTTTCCAACATAATTTTTGCACCTGCTTCTGACTCACAACAATTTGAATGAAGAAATACTAAGAAATGGAGTTTTAATCTTAAATTTCTTTATATGTATCTCCTCTATCATCAAAAAAAGGCCACAAGAACATGTTAACAACACAAAAAACCAACAGTTTTCACTAGAGTGTTTCTTTAAAGAATTAACAATGAAAGTCTGAACCAAAACACATTTTTAAAGACCTACAATTGACTTGAAAAAGATCAAAATATTTTGTTTTTATGCTTTTTCCTCACATTGAGTCTGATCTGTTCAGCTGGTCGGATCTGAAATGTCAAGAACCACAACTGAACCACAGATGAACACTTAACAAGGCCACAGTCAGTGAAAACATTCCTTCTACTCAGGCTGCATTAAAGAAAAGAGAAGGACAAATGGACCCTGATATCAAGTTTATAACGCCATATCAGCAAACCGAAAGAGCTGGACTGCATCGGAGAAAAAATAATATGCTTAGCTAGGAAAAAAAAATCCTCCAAAGCAAAAACGATGAGGTGTTGTTTCCATCGGATTCCTGAGTGTGTGTGACTGTGTGCCAATTCTCTTAGCCATCTTGTGTGGAAAAGCCTATCCCTGACTGACGGTGTGAAGAAAACTCCATTTGTAGTTGATTGAGTTAGGAATCGAGTGTGTGCGGCGCAGAGGAGGAGAAAAGGAGGAAGGCGAAAGAAAGCAGAAAAGGGGGTGGGGGGGGGGGGGGGGGGGGGGGGGGGGGGGGTCAAGGAGGAGAAGGAATGTCTCTCATTGCGTAATCTAATTTAAGTGGCTATTTTTCTTGAATAAAACCAATACTGCCCTCTGTCAGGACGCTGTCCTCATCTGTCTAAAAGCACCGAGTGAGTCACCCTGGAGACACACACAGAGTCACAGTGAGTCAGCCCAGATCTGCTATAGACACTCACCTCAATTATGAATAATGTAATAGGAAAGACATATAAACTGCTCAAATGACAGCAGACAGAATGATGCAAATGAACACACGCACACAAAACGCTCAGTGGTCATCGTGGGGGCGTCTTCATGGAGCATATGAACAGCTGGCAGGTAAACAGGTGCATTGTACTTTGACACCTTGAAGTCCAGGTTTCCCTTGTTATAGAAGCCCCAATGTTTCTCAGAGGGTCTGCAGCCACACCTAAGACAGCAACGCATGAAGCAGAAAAAACTGGCCTCATCTGTGCTTGAACTTATTCCTCATCTAACTGCTTAAAGCCCCATTTCAATGACCATCGTGTTTTTGTTGTTTTTAACATGTTCTTGTGACATTTTTCGCATGATAGAGGACATAAATAGAGAAAATTCAGCTTTATGTTGCACTTCTGGGCATTTCTTTATTTTAAAAGCTCTGCTCTATTCTGATGCATCCACTTGTAGACGACTAGATCCATGTACGGCTTTTTTCCTCGTCTAAACTGGTATCTAGCTCAAAACTGGACGACTGGATAGCTCTAATATTGCACGCCATTTTTGTTGCACCGCTGACAAAAGAGCACAGAAAAAGCTGGATGATGGGAAAAGGAGTTAGCCTGCGCCAACAGTCCCGCCCACAACTCAATTCTAATGAACTGTTAGAAACTATGTCCCAGAAAACAACATTTCTTTTAAATATCTGCTGAAAACGGCATGATCGCAATTAAAAGAGCACTGGGAATGCTTTTACAATAGATCAAAAGATGACTGAAGTGGGACTTTAACACCTGAAGGCGTTACACCTGATGTACTGAATTACTAAAGAGGGAATGATCACATACTCCCTTCCAACTGAAAAACAAAGCTTTGGCTGCTTGAAATCTGAGCCAGACACAAGCTGAATAGACACTTGTTCCATTTGTCAGTAGCACAAAGGAGCAAACAGTTGATCTTCAAGATTAAAGTAAGAAAAAAAAACACTGCAAGAGTCAGAAACACACAAAAGGATTTGCCCTCCAGGTCCTCTTTTAGTAGAGCAATTTTTACTTTTGTAGATAATTCCTAAAAGACTTGTGTTTTTTTGTTTTTTTTTTTCGTTTTTCTTTTTTTTTTTGGCCATACGCTATCATCATGTGCCAAGAAGCCAAGAACAACTGCAGGGCGATGCAAAGTGGTTCATGTGGGAAGACACCAATTCCAAAAATCTCCGCATGTTTGCTTCCATTTCTCTAAAGCAGGAAAAAGGCCAGCAAAGATGGCACAACAATGGAAAGCATAATAAATAAATAAATAAAGCATGAATCATTTTTGTGTTGAGCTTTTACTATTATTTCCTTTTTTTTTTTTTTTTTTACATAAGAGCGTATTTGAACACATGCAAAGAAACAGAAGATTGAAGAAAAAAATATTGTATTTTGGTAAATTTGAATTATAGAGCTGTGATCTTGAACAGCAAATAAAGCAGGTGTTAACCTTGCACAATTTTAATGCACTCTCTTTAACTTTTATGATTGCAGGTTTGGATTGAGCTCACTGTTTAAACTTTGTGCTTTGTGATTAATCAGGAGTCAGTCAAGTGCAAGAATAACCAGAGTAATTATTTTCAATAGACCAACATCAAAAAATGAATGGCCAGCTGTTAGAACTATGGTCTCCCTAATAAAAAAATATTATTAGAGAATAATAATAATTATAACCTTATAAGTTAAGTATAAGTTCAATCTAGGTTTCTATTAAACCACTAATAACAGATGGATACAATCATTGGAAACAAAAAGAACTAAAGCAACAAGCGGTGTTGTTTGCCCCACAGGCGCTCCTCACCACCACCCTCACCGCCCTTTTTGACCCGCCCTCACTGGCTGAGCGGCTGCTAAACGCCTCTCTGCCTCTGCTTCCTGGGTCAGAGCTACACGTCACAAAGTCATGAAAAAAAACACTTTTTTTTTTAAATGGCAGCTTTTCTGTTTTGTCTCCATAGCAACCATATATATTTTTGGGTGGTTTGGCGGTGAAGAAGTTTATGCAAATTTTAGAAGAGTCTGCAAAATAAATTTGGGGATTTCCTTGACAACGAGTAACTGTTTTTGGGTTAACCACGCCCACATTCCCAAAATGCTCATATCGTATGTCATATTGTTTTGTTCAGCTTGATACAAGGGATTCATGTATTCATTTTTCACAATATTTTGGCCAAAAAATGTACGAGCAAGTTGTTTAAAAAGGTACTAGTTTTTAAATTATGTTAAATGATGAAAGAACGAAGACAAAACTAAGAGGATTTCAAATTTAGAGAATGAACTAAAGGTAATTTGTTTAAATTCAAACTACCAGTCTTTTCTTGAGGTCAAAGGTCAATAAACTTGGATTGTGGTTGTAGACTTAGTTTGGCTGTATGTGTGTGAAATTTTGTGTAAAAATTGGAAAATTGCTCAAATTGTTGCTTTGCCACAACATGGTCACCAAGCCGTAGGTCATGTGACCATCCCATAATAATTTAATATTTCCTTTGGATATCCTCCACACGTGTTTCGATTTTGTTAGTGGATTTTGACTTCTGTTTTGGTGCCCCATGAAAGATTTTGGTCCCACTCATCCGCTATAAAAAAAGGTTATTAGGTATGAGGTTTGCATGTCGCCACAAGGGGGCTTAAGTCTGGGTTTCCCTGTGCCGGTCAACAGCCCAGATGGAGTACAGGGTAGTAAGGGCCTAAACTCTCTGCCAAACTACCTGTTCAAATGAGTGAAAAAGCTGATTTTCTGTGGCGACCCCTGACGGGATGTGCCGAAAGGTGAAGAGCAACATCAGGTATTAGGTGCGTGCAAATTTTAGCATAGAGAAAGATTTTTTTAAAAAAGCACAAAACTCTTCTGATGTGACCCACCTCCCTTATCAATAGACTTAACCCTTATATTGTCTTTGAGTCCAAACTGACTTGAAAACGGGTCCGTTTTGACCCAAACACACCTCCAAAGAAACCTTCAGAGGGGAAGTTTGTGTGCTGTCCCTATCCAAGTTACCCAAACCCTTCATGCATACCTCTGCACTCTGAAGGATGACTGACTCCTGCGATGGCATAAGGCTGATTAAATCAGTCGGGAAGTGAGAAGACAGCAGCCTAATGTTGATTAGAGAAATGTGAGACCATGAAGCGAATCTCAAACAGCATGGAGACTCCTGCCAACAAAGGAGAACTGTCATCGTCACCACATGTCGAGATCAGGAAATGTGAGGAGGCTGGCGTTTAAACACATCTAGTGTTTGTGATGAGCGCTAACAGTTAAAAAAGGAAGAAAAAGAACAAATATCCATTTATGACTGTAAGAGGAAATAAGTGTGGACAGATGCTCTAATATTTACAATGCAAAAAGAAAAAAAAAGTCTGCTTTTGTTTCCTGGTAATAACCGACTCACCGCCTTAGCGGGTTTCCAGCCAATGCGGGACAGAGAGGAGTGGCGAGCATCCAGAGGAGAGAGGAGGTGAGAGAAGAGACGCTGCGTCTTTACGCAGCGGTGACATCCTGGAGGTGGGACTGCGGGAGCGCTGTGTGCGTGCTCCTACACCTCGCTTGCTATTCTGCTGGATGGGAGCCGTTCCGGAACAGGGGATGTTTGTCTCTGCGCATGAAATGCTCAAAGGGGAGTAAATAAACAACAACAATAATGTGGAGAAACTGGATTATTTGTGTCGCTTTATTGATAGTTTTGGCACCGCCAGGTAAGACAAGCACATGTTTGGATGGTCCGATACATTGCTGCTGTTTTCCCATCTAACTGGGTGTTTTTAAATATTTTTATTGTACTGTCTTATTTTTGTCTTTGTAACTGTTAGCGCACTACCGAACTTCCTTTTCATTGTTTCTTTAAAAGTCTAGACTGGTTTGACGCACATTTTTGCACGTTTTATGGAGCACTTTCCACAATTTTGAAACCAAAGCCTGTATAGCTATAAATCTATTGAGAGTACTATTCTATTTCTCCTGTTTAAGGAAGCTGCAGTTGTCTCGTATTTTACGCTATAATTTACATCCAAGCTCCGTTGCGTCACCAACTCTGGCAACAGGTGTTATGACGTGCTCTCGCGCGCGCGCAGTGCAGGTAAAGCCTGTGCGCGTGCTGGCTGACTCTGGCCGTTAAAGAACAGTTACCCCACCCCCCACCCCCCAACACACATATACACACACACACCACGAGGCGTCAGACAAAAGACAGGGGGCCCCTCATGCGCAAACCACAAATGGAGATGCTCCCATTGTTTACCACGAAGTTTTGAGCTTTTAAAACTTTTCCCCAGCACCATTTGCCCCAAGTATTCAGGGAGCTCAAACACAGATCCTCTGTTGATGTTTGGATGACGGAGCATCCAGATGCTCCTGCCCCCTGCTCCCTGGGCTCTGCTCTGTTGCCTGCAGGCAGAAGAGTCACATGAAAATCTTGTTTTTGAAATGCTGCTTATCATGTGAAATCTTGTAAAGAGCTGGCCCTTGGGGGGGGGGATTGAAATGTTGGGTTCATTTACTCATCTGAAGGGAATGGGGGGTCTAGTACTGTGATTACTCAGCTCCTGGACTGCTCATAATTATTGATCGTTCAGCTGAGAAGTGGTGGTTTGAAAGGCAGATTGTCCTGAGGGGGAGTGTGCCAATGATAGCATCATCTTCTTAAACCATCACATTAAACCCCTGACTGTGTTTGGTTTGGAGTGCAGGACAAAATAATATCTCATCTGTCAAAAAGAACTCCAAATATGAAAAGAATATTCAAAATATATTATTTGTACGGTTATAAAACGGACATGTGTATGAATACATCAAATTTGACCAGTGCATACATTAATTAAATGCTTTCTGAACGGCTCTAAGTAATAAACAGTAAATGCTGTCAAATAAAAACGAAAGGAACCAAACAGATGGCTTTGTCCTGAAGAAAATGTGTTTTTATTAGTTCTTTTCATTCCCTTTCCCTCCTGAGAAAATGGTATTTTTGGTGTTTTTTAACATGTTCTTGTGGCATTTCTCTACTGATGGAGGACATATATAAAGAAAATTTAGATTCAATTTGCATTTCTGAGTATGTTTTTATTCAAATCCTTGTGAATCAGGAGCAGACTAAAAATGCAGTTTGAAAAAAGCTTGTCAGTGACAGACAAGTTATCACAAGCTTCATGCTCTGCATCCAAATGTAAATCCAAGTACGTCTTTGTTTTCCTCGTCTGAGCTGGCATCTGGCTCAAAACTACGCAGCTGGATAGCTCCAATATTGCTCGCTATTTTTGTTCCACCAGTAATGTTAGGTTGGGGCTGTAAGCTTGCGGGAGGTATACCGGTGGATGTTGGGAAGAGGAGAAACTCAGAAGCGAATTTCTAAAGAAGTACTGCAGCTCTGCCGAAAGCATGTCCTAAAAAATAATGTTTTTTTCTTTAACATGACAACATAATCATAATTAAAAGACCACTGTGAACACTTCTAAAATAGATCAAATGCGATTGGAGTGGGACTTAATATGTTATCACATATACTTAGTTATTGTAGTCTTTTTGAAATTCATTTCATCCGTTTTTTTGCTCATTGTATACTGTGTTTTCCATTTCATTTTTACTTGTTGTTTTTATTCTCAAAACATGTTTGAAATAACTGGTTAATATGGGTTTTAAAGCTGCTGGCTTTGATATGTATATAAAAAATCCATTCAATGTCTGGAATGAGCACACGTCTTCAAGAAAATGCATTTCTTCCTGTCTTCAGCTTCAAAATGTACAAAAACCAATCGCAGCAGGTATCCCCATCCTGTATGGACCAACCACATTTCTGGCTCTCTGTTTTCCAGCGCGCTGCAAACCTGTGATCTTCCCCAGTGGGCCTCATTTAGTGGTTCCCAAAGGAGGGAAGCTGGAGCTGCATTGCCATGACGATGCCATAAGGTCCGATGTCCCAGCCACACTGAAGTGGGAAAAGGAGAAAGCCCGCAGGCTGGAGGGTGAGGTAGAGGAGGGCAGAGTGGTTGTCCGGGTGGTGGAGGTGCAGGCCTACCACATGGGCCGGTATGTGTGTGTCAACAGCAAAACGTTGGAGCGCAGCACCATATATGTTTACATAAAAGGTGGGTTGACAGTCAGAGGCTCGTTTGTGATGTGGTGATCTCTAACATTTTTCTAACATATTTATTCCCGTTGTCCATGTCTACTCCTCAGACCCTCTCAATGCGTTCCAGCGCTCCATGGTAAATAGCATCCTGGTGCGAGCAGGAGAGAACTGCACCATCCCCTGTCTCGTGACCGACCCCGAGGTCAGGAACCTAACTTTGGAAACGTGTGACGAGCAGCCTCTGCCCTTGGGTTTGAGCTACCAGAGCAACCTGCAGCAAGGCGTCGTCATCAGTAACGCTAGGAAGGAGTATGAGGGCTGCTACATTTGTGTGGGGCAGCTGGACGGACACACGTTCAAATCTATTAAGTACACTGTGGATGTTCGACTGGGTGAGTGTGGGAAAGGTCATTTGTTTTCATGTTGGTAACAGGGTTACACGTCAATGTTCAGTGTGGGACAGCTTCTCCAGAATTTGTCTGGTGAGTTAATGAGGTGAAAGCTGACACAGCAATTTCCAAATAAAGAAAATAAACACATTTATGCAGAACCAGAACTATCCAATTCCTAAATGGGCGAAAAGACTGAGTATTTTCTTTCCAAATGGAATGCTGACAGTGAGTACTGAAGAATCACGCATTTACATGCCAGTCAAAGGATATCTTATTCAAATTCTATACAGGTTTATACTAGCAACAATTTTAAAACTTTGGTTCAAAAATCATATAAACTCATCCTTCTTGAGCCGCTATCCCCACAGGAAGCCAACTGATTTTAGGTCTGATCCACCCATTGACTGTATTTGAGGACTGGACCAAGTGAGTGTGATGCCACCCATTGAAAATGGCTTACTTCTGGCTCCAACGACATGAAGTCAATTCAGTTGCCATTTTTTTGCAATATGGATGCTGGAACCAGAAATTGCCAGTGAGCTTTGATTAATCGAAGTTGTTCTGAGTCAACATTTCTACGGCAACCACTCCTGCCAATCAGGAGTGAGTTTTTATGGAATTTCATACCACTACCACTTGAAAGCGGGCAACACAAAATCTGTCAATCAAACATTTCAAATGTAAGACCACATACTTTTATTGAGGCATCTGATAGGCCAGAAAAAATATTATATATAGTGAAAAAAATAGTATTAGCAAAAGCATGTTTAAAAAAGTAGCAGAACAAGAATGGTTCATATAACAGAGTGATAACTGTTTATTTCTCAAAAGAAGGCTTTGGGATTTTGGCTTTTTGGGACCAGTGGGAACTTTCTATTTGGATTACGAAGGGGTCGGGGTCACTCAGTCCAGTTCTCATATACAGCCAATGGATCCAACGCAGAACTTCAGCACACAGACACGGTGCAAAAAGTGTTCATAAACACATTGCCATTAGGAAAATTTTAGTATCACAAAACCGAACAGGAAAGAAACTCCTGTGGAGCTCTTTATTTGCTTAGACAGACTTAACTACAATTGTTGGCTTTAGCTACAGTACTTCCAGATGTTACTCATAGCCTTGGGGTATGGGAAATCTAAGAGTCAATATAATAATATATTATATAATATAGGCCCCTGCGACAGACTGGCGACCAGTCCAGGGGTGTACCCTGCCTTCGCCCATGAGTAGCCGGGTTAGGCTCCGGCAACCCCCGTGACCCCGAAAGGGATAAAACGGATTGGAAAATTAATGAATGAATGAATTATATAATATATATTTTTTTCTTTATACAAAGCACACTTATTTCCCATGACGTCTTTTTGTTACACATGTAACCATGCTTACGTTGTTTGTTACAAACACAGACGTGACACTCACAGTTTTTTCAGCAGTCTCCTGGCTGCAGAGAAGACACTTTACAGTTTAAGAAACAGCATTTTGGCAAATCCAGCTTTGAGTTCACAAATCAATTTTTCTTTAAGTTTTAGGAACAAAGTCAATCTTTGTTTTAGCTTGGAAAACACAAACCGCACACAATCCTGCCTGGTTCAAATATAAGTTTGGGAACGAATAATGACTATTGTCTTTGGCAGCCAAGGCACAAGTTTTTGGGACATTCAAAAATAGTCGTGGTGTCACTCCATCTAAGTGGTACAGCAGAGACAAGTAGAATTTTTTACTGAGAATGTGATACTTTTAAAAAAAATATTTAACAAAATAACAATCTGTGGTAAGAAAAACAAAGCCGAACAAAAAATAAATAAAAGACCTCTGTCAAAAGGATAAATTATATCTACAAGAGTTTCTGGCTCTTTTTGTGTCTGTTTGCACACTTGTGGCCAAATGCACAGAGCCCTGGACATGACACTGGAAAAAAAAAGTTCAGTCAAATTAGCATTTTGTGCACACATATTAGTATTTTGTTCCCTCAAACTAGCAATTTGTAAACACAAATTAGCTTTTTTTGCCCACAAGTTAGCATTTTGTGCTAATAAGTTAACATTATCTGGGCACAAGTTAACATTTGGTGCACACAAATTATTATCTTGTTCCCTCAAACTAGCATTTTGTGCAGACAACTTAGCATTTTCTGCATTCAAATTAGTGTCTTGTGCGCAAAGTTAGCATTTTGTGCACACATAGCCTACTAACATGTTTCCACAAATGTTCTTTTATGCACACAAAATGCTAATTTGAGGGAACAATTTATTATTATTATTATTATTATTGTTATTTAACGTTATGTCCAGGGTTCCGTTCAATTGTTAGCAGTTAATGTTAAAGCTGGAGAGCCCAACAACAGTTTTCTTATAAATTTAATTAAGCAAGTTTGTTTTTTGTTTGTTCATTTTGGGAAGCAATAAAATGTATAAGTAATGAAAAAAAGGGGAAATAATTCTATTTAAAAAACTGGGCCAAAATTGAACCCCGTAGGTTCTTCAGGGTTAAAATTGTTTTCTAAAAATCATTGATATTGTTAAGTAGTTGGCCTGGATTAAAAAAAAAGTTCATTTTCCCCATGTTTGTGTTATTGATCGTCTTTTTTTAACTTTCTGGCTGTAGATTTCAGTGGTAAACTACTTCTACATTTGAAAAACTTGTTAAGGCAAAGAAATTTGTTTACCACTTCACTTGGTAACCCTAAAACTCAAGTTAGGAGAAAATTTTAAGTCCAGTTGATATGACTCAGCTTCAAGGCTCAAGGAATTTATTCATTACTACTGGTTTGTTCGGAATAGCAAAAAAGTCAGAAGTTGGTCGCATTCACCTTCTCATAAATTGATGCATATTTCTTATTTTGACTGAGATTGTTATCACTGTAGAGAATAACTGATGAAAAGAAGAAGAAGAAGAAGAGAAGATTAGAATCTGGCACTGAACAAGGTGGTGCAACGGAGCGCGAAGGCACTGTTTGAGTTAAACAGGATTACAGCAGAGCAAACAGCACCTGGAGAGATTCTTAAAAGACATTTTCTGTTACGTATTAGTCATGTCTTTTATGCAAACACAAGTGCCTCAAAGTACGCGCAGTGACCTTGTTTGCTTCAGCATCTGAGTGTAAACCTTGGGTCACACCCCCTTGAGGGCCATTTGTCTTGATGTGTAAAAAAAAAAGGAAAAGCACAAAAATTAACGTTAAAAAACTGTCACCGCTTTAAAGTAAATGCAACGACATCTCTAAAGACTTGATGTGCATTAAAAAAGTGTTATGGTAAAACTGACTTATAGAAAAGCAAAAATAATGTGTAAATTAAGGTGATGCTTTAAGATGATCTCAGTAAATATATCTCTGATAATGGGTTGTGTTTCCTTGATCCAGTGCCTGAGCTGAGCCCAGTCATCTCTCTGTCCCACAACAACTTGGTCATTCTGAAGGCAGGAGAGCCGTTTAAGCTTACCTGCAACTCCACCAATGTCAATCCGGATTTTAGCCTTAAGTGGGACTACCCCTCAGCTGTGGTGAGATGAATGCTATCTAATCTTTTTATTTGCAGAGTTCTTTTTTTGTGTTTGCACAGTTACTTTTTTTTGCTGCGACGGCGGGTCTCGGCCAACGTAAACTAACAAATATAAGCTGGCTTCCTTTCACACAATTTAGCATTATTGAAGTTTTAAATGTCACAAAGCATCTAGCAAATTCAATTTCATTTCCATTATTTTCAAACTGTTTTGTTTTGTAGTCGTTCTGTCTTGGTTATGCTTCTCTGTTGGGCGGTCTGTGTTTGGTGGTCAGTGGAAAATTGGTTTTCTAATCTGAAGCTATATAATAATACAAAAATGAAAATAAAAACTGCATGTGACTTGTGTAGTATACTTTTGCATTGCCACTCAGCTCAAAGTGATGCAGAAAGGACATCCCTTGAAGAAAATGATTGTGGGGGGTTTACTTAAACACATAGAATAGAATAGAATAGAATAGAATAGAATAGAATAGAATAGAATAGAA
>BSAI01000119.1:14342949-14395074 GCA_036245035.1 Adrianichthys oophorus | reverse complement strand
GGGGGGACGGTTGTTTCATCATCGGGGGTCAGTTTGGTAGCTGTCCCCGACCTTCCCTCCTTCCTCATACGACCACTTATTAGGTTGGAAGGAGGGGCGTGCTTGCGGAATACCTCGAGGGGCCGAGCCACTTGGCAGTGGTCCACCCCTCCCATGGTCTCCGCACAGTTTCGCCCCCTTCTCTTGGTTTTAAATGCACCTTAGACACGTAGGATCCTTGGTGGGGGGTGCTAGGACATCACTGCCAGCAAGCAGGAGATGTCCTCTCAGTGCTCTACCCTCCAATTTTAACTGCACCGTAGACATTTAGGGCTCCTTGGTGAGAGGGCGATTGGACATCCCTGTAAGCAATCAGGAGATGTCCTCAGTGCCGTGCTCGCCAATTTTAACTGCACCCTTTATTACACACACCCATCAATCACAAGAAACACACCTCAACACACACACAAATACATTACACAAGGAAGGTGGGACTACTGATCTTCTGTCCCTTACCCCATCCCTGGTGGAGGGAACAGGGCCTTCAGCGGCGGTGGCCTTGTCTCCTGGGGGTCGGCCTCCTGGGCCCGGCGGCCCCCTCCCCGCACAGGGAGAGGGATCCCTTTGTCCTCTGGCAAGTCCATGAGCGGGGGATCATATTCCATCTGAGCCTGGAGGGTGTCTGTGTCCTTGTGGTGCGGGTTCTGGCCCTTACCCTCGGGTGCCGAGCCCCTTCTGGGTCACAACATTAGGAGAGCCTGGTCAGGCAATGTACACCTTCGGGGACCCCCACTGCTCTTGGTCATCCCTTTTCTAGATGGGGGTAGCTGACCCCCATCGTGCTCTCTTCTGGATCTCCGCAGCTGCCTGGAGCTTTGGAGCGGGTCTCCCGTGGGGGGCCCGGGCTCGTACCCGGGGCTGGGGTGGGGGGATGCCCAGAACTCCTGGGTGGTGGTGGGCGGCTTGTCTGGGGTGGTGGGGCTCTCGGGGGTGGGGCCCCGCGCTGGGCCACCTGGCGCAGTGGGAGGGCTGCTCTCCTGACTGGGCTGGGCCTTGCGCTCTGCGCTTCCGTACCTCACTGCACTCGGGTGTTGGGGGCCCGTGTGGCTGTCCTGCGGGTCCCGGTCTGGGTGCTTGGCTGGGCTGCCTGGCGGGTGGATCTCCTCCATTGACCCCACAGTATGGGTGCGGGGGCGGGCCCTGGTCGGCGCGGGTGTCTTGGTGTGGGGATGGCTGGGGGTTCTCCCTCCTTTTTTTGTGCATTCCATCATCCACTTCAGCTTAACATAACATTCACCTGAGTACAGGCGTCGGCTCACCTTTGCACCTTCAAATAGTGTGCATGACAGAATGTAATGCTTTACATGTGTTGGTTGGTATGCACAAGTGTGCGTGTGAACTGGATGTGGACAAGTTTGTGAACACTCTCGGAGCCGGCAGGTATGTAACAGCTGAGTGTGTGGACAGGCCGTGCCCATTTTAGACCAACATTCACTATTGCAATGGGTATAAGCTCCAGCATTTTGTTGCCTGTAGATTAACAACTCTACCTTCCCTTCCCTGTAGCCATTCTCTAACGGCTATAATGCACCATCTCTCTTTCCCCCCCTCCACCCCCCAACTCTCTCCTTTTTCCCCTTTCCTTTTCCGTCCGGTCCAACAAAAAAGACACAAATAAAAAATATATATATATTAATAAAGTTTGGTTTAAATTACAAAAGGGGCTTATACCAACATACATTTTGTGCTCGCTATGATTTATAACCCCTGATTGTAAGAGTAAAATCTGTCTAATACAAGAGGTTCTCAGCTCATATCTGTTTGCTCAGCTGTTGGACAGGACAAGTTAAAAAAAAAAAAAAAAAAAAAAACCTAAGGACAATTAAAAATTACCCTATAAAGTACATTTATGAATTGTGGGAGGAGCTTACGGAAAACCCACACGTGCAAAAAAGTCCCAGCGGGGATTTATACCAGGGCCCTCTTGCTGTGAGTGCTAACCACAACGTGCAGCCCCAAAAATGTGATAACCACATGAAAACATGATAAGATAACATTTAAATTGCCATGCACTTCCATTTTTTTTCATACACTTTTTTTGTGAGATCCCTAACCCTAACCCTTCCCTTCTTACCGCAAAATTTAGAATATCTGACATTTGCAGATGACAAAGTGTGATTTTCACCTTCTAAATGGTCACAGATTCTTAAGATGTAATCCTTACACAAACATCACAGAAAAAAATCAATTTTACAACGTTCCAACTTAGCGCATATTGGACTGAAGTAGGATTTTAGAGCTCTGTCGTGATGGAATAATGACATATACCTAACTTTAAGCCACTCTTTACTCTATTCTTTGACTTAATAAAGTTATTTGTATCTTAAAGTGTGTTTTTTATTTTTTGAAGGTCAGGGGTTTATTACCATCGTTGAAGAGCCAAATCCTGTGCAGAAGAAGTATGTTAAGGAAGGGGAGACCCTAAACTTGATAGTACAATTTGATGCATATCCTGCACCGCACTCTTGGTCCTGGTCCTACCAGGGCAAGCGCCTCCTCAACACCACGGAGCACGTTATTGCACTGCATCGCCACAACTACAGGTACAGCGAGCTCACAGCCTTGCAGCTCGGCAGCGTGCGACCATCTGTGCACAGACGTTGAAAAACAGTTTGTTCATCTCACCAGATACAAGAGTGTGCTGAGACTTGTGAGGGTTCTTGGTTCAGAGGGTGGGATCTATACATTCTCAGCTCGACATGAAGATGCATCTGTCGCTTTTTCGTTTCACGTCTATGTCAGCAGTAAGTATCCCACGGGACAAATCATGTTACAGTCACAGCAAGTGGATCATATTCGGTAGAAGTGAGGTGGAGAGCCGGCTGAATGTCACCAAGGAGCACGCTCAGTATCACACCCTGGAGTGTGTGGCTTACACAGATGGAGACGAGTTTGTTTCAAGGATCCAAAGAATGCATCTGTTTTTTTTCCCCATAAGGCAAGCCTGTGATCATTGCCCAAGAGGGGCCTGTTGATGGACAGGTCCGATGTATTGCTGCAGGTTATCCAGTTCCTAAAATCAGCTGGTACTTCTGCGAGTGGCCCCATGTCAGGTATGGCAGTGGTATGATCCTGTGAGATGTTGCTCCCATCAGAAAAAGGACAAACAGAAATCAAAAGCTTTAGAACTTTAAAAAATCATCAACTAAAGTTCAAATGCCTGTGGTTGTTTTTTTCAGACATTTATGTTGTAGTGACCAGAATATTTATGTAAAAAAGGTTTTAAATGTGCACATTTTTAAAAGAATTTGTACTACTTTTTTTCTTTTTCTAAATTATTTTTTAACAGTTCAAGTTTTAATGGTGTTAAATCTATTTGCACAAAGCTTAAAGATCCAATCCGATGAACATGTTTTTAGCATGTTTTTGTGGTATTTTTCTGATGATGGAGAACATTTATAAGGAAAATTTAATCTGAAATGACATTTCTGCGCATTTCTTCATTTAAATCTTTGCAAATCAGGAGCAGACAAAAAAAAGCCGTTTGAAAAACATTGCATTTGTTACATAGACAATACAATGAACCGGGCACAAGCTTCCTCCTCTGCTCCATTCTGATGCATCCACTTGTAGACGACTAGCTCCATGAACGCCTTTTGTTTTCCTCGTTCGAGCTGGCATCTTAAAACTGTATGGCTGGATAGTTTCGATGTTTCTCTCCATTATTGTTTCAGCCGCTGATGTTAGGTTAGGGGTGTGAGGGGGTGTAAGCTAGAGCGTGTAAACAGAGACCTCACGTATGGGTGACGGGAAGGGGGGCGGTCCGCAGGACCACCCGCCACTGAGTTTGATCAATTTCTGATAAACCACTGTCGCTCTGCAGAAACTATGTCCTAAAAAATGTCACAAGTTTTTTTTATTTTGGCACCAAAAAAACGGCATAATGACTCTAAAAAACCACTGGGAACGCTTTTCAAGTAGATCAAAAGATGATCGGCGTGGGTCTTTAAGATCCTGAAATACCATCAATACTTTGCTTTGCTAAAGCCAACCAGCCAACCAGATAGTTGTTGAAAAAAGAGACAGCTTTGAGAAGAACTGAAGTGAAGAACAGCAGGTTTGACATCCGTGAGAAGATCCTATTTTGTTGTGTTCACATGAAAACAATTATGATATATTCAGTGCTTAAAGAATAGGACTCTCTATAGACTACATTTCAATTTCTATCAATTTTCATTGTTTTAAATCTGCAAGAAATACAATGACCATGATAAATATGAAATTATTTTTTTTAAAGTTGGTTTCAAAAAAAGAATAAAATATAAAAGAAAAATCTTCATCAACAGGTGCTCACAGCTGCCTAACGCTACCCAATGGGAAACCCCGGAGGTTTACCTGCTGACAGAGTCAGCCTTCGGTAGAAGTGAGGTGGAGAGCCGGCTGAATGTCACCAAGGAGCACGCTCAGTATCACACCCTGGAGTGTGTGGCTTACACAGATGGAGACGAGGCCTACACGCTGTTCTCTATCAGTGGTAAGGGAGAAGCACACATGCCTTCACCTATGCACACTTTACATATGCTCAGCATTACTACATAATCTGAAAGGTGGGGATTAATCTAGCATTCCTGATTACACTGTAAAACGATGCATGCAGATACACAAACCCATTGACCTTTTTTTCTCTGAAGAGGCCAGGTGTGGGGTTACTGAATACAGATTGAATTAGAGATTAGTGTATGCTGACTGTGCATGCTGGGATTACACGGCGTCGACCCGCTAATCCGTGTCACACAAACAGACACCACTGCTGCAGCTGTCTGTTGTAACGGTGGGTTAAGAGGACGTGT
The DNA here is from genome assembly GCA_036245035.1 of Adrianichthys oophorus. Classification (NCBI taxonomy): domain Eukaryota; kingdom Metazoa; phylum Chordata; class Actinopteri; order Beloniformes; family Adrianichthyidae; genus Adrianichthys; species Adrianichthys oophorus. The sequence goes on along the minus strand of BSAI01000119.1, from coordinate 14,390,245 downwards.
GTTTCATTGTGTGTTTGGGTTATTTTGTGTAGGTTACAGGTTAGACTGACGAGATGCCGGAAAAATTGACCCACATTTGTCATTAATGTTTGCGTAACTGTCTGGCTTTTAAGACATGTTTCAGCTGAAATGCCATCCATGTCATTTGTGTCACAGAGCGAGTCGTCCCGCATAAACTCTTCACTCCAGTTCTGATTGGCATGATGGCCATTGGCGCCTTCCTCAGCCTCACTCTGGTGGTTTTGCTCTATAAATACATGCAGGTAAGAACCGAAAAGAATCTGCAAGTGCACCCCAGCGACTGCAGAGATGTAAATCTCCAATTTATTGCCATAAATCCCATTCAAACCCACAAATCAGTTTGTAGACATCAATGTTAAATAAAGCCCATTGATCAGCGCTGATATACGGTTTCTACAATAAAAAAGGAAATGTCTGAAAACGCTCCTGGCAAAAGGCCCATTTTGTTTGGCTAATAACCCATTTCTCCATCCTGCAAGTCAGAGGCAGCTGTCTGTCAGCACATGATACCAATTCTTTGCAAAGAAGAGCACAAACATTTCCTTTTAATGATCGCGAATGTGTCCTTAATTAATTTCAACAGAGTGAATCAACCATTCAGGATGTGTAGATGGTGCAGAATTTTTGACAGCCTGCTCACGTCTTTAGACATGAATTCATTCCCCTGAGCACGCTGCTCCAATTGCACTCAGATGAGTCAGACTCCTTGAGAACTGCATCTGCAGTGGCATCCTAAGGGCAAAGTCTAGACACAGACTGGTATTTCAGGTGAATTGATTTAGGCTTGGTGACTTTATGAAAAAAATCTAATCAAATCAAAACACAGAGGCTGTAGAATGAAATGTATGGAACTGAATTGCAAAAATGTGAAAAGCGGTGAAAAAAACTTTCATTTAGCTTCATTAATATATTAATAAACAGAGAAATGTACTGAAAGTTGTCTAACAAAAGTTTCTTTTTCTGAACTATAACAGAAACCAAAGTTTCAAATCCAGTGGAAGGTCATAGAGAGCATCAATGGAAACAACTACATTTATATTGACCCCCTCCAGCTGCCGTATGACATCAAATGGGAGTTTCCCCGGCAGAAGCTTCGCTTTGGTATGACTGTGTTTGTATTAATGTTTTCAGTCATGTGATAAAGATTTGCAATGTTTCAACAACTGCTTCATTTTGTACCTAAGTTAAATTTGTTGAACAATCAGAGTTAGTTACTCATTTTTTCTGGAGTTAGTGATCAGGATTGTTGTTGTAAACACTGGGGGGGCTGCTAGTTTTTGCATTGCAACACAACTTTACCTGTGGGGCTGACAGGCTTTGTATTTGACACGGGAGGTTTTTGATTTACAGAAACATGGTCACCTAAGCATGTCCTCAGGCTACAATGCAAGCCCAAACCATCACCAATCCACCACCATGCCTGCAAGCTGATGAGCTTTTACTGAAGTTCATCTTAAGCAACATTCACACCGTCCAAGGCATTTTGTGTTCAAGTAGTCGCTTTTAATGAAAAGTCTACGTAAGTGCCTGTAAACCATGTTTGGGGCTTCCACATTCAAAAACCTCACATCCTCGCAAGTCCGTTCTCGGTCTACGTACAAATTGAGCATTTACTGAATGCACGCCGAAAGTTCAACCAGCGGAACGTCGAACAGCTGAACTTTGACCAATCAGGGACTCAGATCTGGTAGTGGGGCCTTTTTCAAAACACGGAAGTGCCAAATTGTTGAAAAGTGATCTCGAAGGAGAACTCAATAATTTAGCTTTTTCTGCACGGCTGGCATTATATTACATCAAGTCTTTCGCATATCGGAATAGAGCTGTGAAAGAAAAAGCCTGAAGCAGGGTTCTTGACATTTGCACCGCTTTAACATTTTGCACCAAACCTATTCCAACTGTTGGTGGCGGACAAGTGCTAGTAGACAGTAGAAAATCAAAAGAATCAGAAGTTTCTCTGCCGCTCCCTGGGGTTGTCTGGGGTTGAATGAAACCGTGTATTGTGCGTTCTTGAATGTGCAACACATGGCCGGTGTGAATGTAGCATTAGGGTTAAGCTTATGCTAGAAAAACAGAAGAACTACCTTCACAGAAAAAGAGTGCTTTTTTATTTCTCATGACTGAATTTTAAAGGGCCTATATCAGGCTCAGTCAACTTTTTTGAGCTTTTAAGTGTATTATAATGTTAATTCCTCACAAAAACACCCCAAACTGCTACAGGAAGAGTCTGCGCTGCCAGCACTGCTCCCAGGCTAACATACACACCACACTCTCTCCTTGGAGCTAGGGGTGATTGGCAAAACACTTTCATTTTACCTAACAATGAAGAAAATCTGTTATTTGGCTCATGCTAAGCCTGATGCATTGTAATAAAATAAACAAATTCTTCTTAAATTTACATATGGTGTAAGATACAGTTTGGTTTTAAACCAAGAATTGTGGCATCCCTTATGGTGACATTGCCATTCCTAACAGTCTGGTGTTTACTCAAAGGTAAAACTCTCGGGTCTGGTGCTTTTGGAAAGGTGGTACGGGCCACGGCATATGGTCTCTGTTCTCCAGATACTGTGACAACCGTGGCTGTGAAGATGTTAAAACGTGAGTGTTTTAGTTTTCCTTTTTCCTTTGCCGGCACCTCTCTTGAAGATCAACGAACATACTTTTTTTGATCTTGTAGCCAACGCTCATTCCACGGAGAAGGAGGCTCTGATGTCAGAGCTGAAAGTTCTCAGTTACCTTGGAAACCACGTGAACATTGTTAACCTTCTGGGAGCCTGCACAGTTGGAGGTGAGAAAAGTTCCAATAATCCATTGACTGCATGTAAGAATTGGACTGAGTGCTTGCTGTTGCTTTCGGCTGCAACCAAACGAAGTAAATTCAGACGCCACTTTTTCACGGATATCACCATGTTGGAGCCAGAAATTGTCAGTAAGGAGTGTTAAGTCCAACTCAGTCTGAGTGAACATTTCTATGACAACCACTCTTCAGCCAATCAGTACGCGTATCACAAAAGATGGCACAAAATACAGACATAAATGGTTACCTTAAATGTTTACACATGCTTAGACAGAGAAACCCCTATGCTTTTAAAATAGTCCAATTGTACACTACATACATTAGCTGCCTATATTAGTTTTGGCCAGTACTACCAAAAAAAGGTAGATCATTGTTCTTTGATGTTTTTCACCAAAACATAAGCTCTGACCGGTCTCCTATTAAGATAACTTGCAGTATAATTAATGCTGACTTTTATTTAAACACAACTGATGCAGTAAAATGATGTATTAGCTGTTTTTTTGTTCGTGTACCACAAGTCATCGCAATATTGATCACTCATATCGCACATCGCAAGCTTTCCTCATATCTTGGAGCACCCTACCACTTCAATTAGGGCTACACGAAATCTGTCAGTCAGACGCTTCAAACGTTCAGTGTTAGGCTGCATGCTTTTATTGAGGCATCTGATTGGCTAATTTACAACATGAATAATTTAAATTTCAGAAAATAAATCATGAAAAAAATAGGATTAGCAAGAACATTGGAAAAAGGTAGCAGAACAAGAATGGTTATTCTGACATATATAATGACTGAGTAACAGCTTTTTATTTCTCTATAGAAGTCTATGGGATTTTGGCTTCTTGGAGGCAGGGGGTATTTTCTGTTTGGACTGTGAGGGGTCGCTCAGTCCAGTTCTCATATACAGTCAATGCAATAAACTAAAACTTTTTTTGACAGGTTGCACAAACCCGATTGACTTTTTTATTAACCTCACAGACCTTTTCGATACGCAGAGTTACAGGCTTTTCAAAAATCTCACACAGCCTTTCATATATTTGACTTGTTGAGTAATTAGAAATCTGATGGTGTCTAGCTTCAATGTTAAAACATGATGCGGCATGACTTGACATCATTTTACTCATGATCATTATCATTTATCTGCCTACTCGGACCTCAGTATTGAGTATTTCAGCATTTTTTATTGGATTCTGTGCAACTTCACATAAGTATGTTGTTGTGATGACATACTTAACATTGGAAGGATGTCAGTGAGGCTTTCAAAGAAGATGTTTTTCCAATACTACAATGAGCTATGGTGCCTGATTCAGTACAGAAGCATAGACGGCCTCTTTATCAAAACTTTACCCGGTGCATGCTCCTCACTCGTTCTCACACGATGCTAAAAAAATACCATCTTATGTCAGTGTGTCTGTGCTGTTGTGATATGAAAACCAGTACATGCTTTTGTCTCTATTGCAAGGTCCACTTTTGGTGATCACAGAGTACTGTTGCTATGGCGACCTGCTCAACTTCCTGAGAAGAAAAAGAGAGTCCTTTCTGAATTCCCAAGTTGGGGATGGTTACTATCGCAACGTCTCGAACCAGACAGAGACAACAAGGTGGTTAAGTGTGCATATTCTTAAATTTGATTACAAAGAGGTTTATTTTAATAACCGAGAGTGTGTGTCTGCAGGGATGCGATTGGGACGGGGTACATGGCCATGCATCCCGCTGACAAAGAAAAACCCTCACACTCGGGTAAGTCTATCACTGTCACATCGCTGAACACACACACAAAAAACATTCTAAATGCTGCTTTCAGACGCTGAAGCATAGAAATCTCTGTCTAGATGACATCAGTGAGCTGTCTCTGGATGCTGAAGATCTGCTCAGCTTTTCCTACCAGGTCGCCAAAGGAATGGAGTACATTACTTCCAAGAACGTGAGGCATTAAACATTCTGCGGCCATATTTATCGAGCTGTTACAGGGGAGATTTTAAAGTGCTGCTCCTAGTTAATAAATTATGGTAGGGCTTGGTGCCAAAATGTATGCAAAAACACTGTTGTCAGCTGGTAGTGCATGTACAATTAGAAACACAATGTGGCTGTTTACCCCTACATAGCTTTGACTGTGCTTGAGAATAAAGTTCTCAATGTCCTCAGGATGCATTTTAATGCTTTTTACAGTATTATTTTTCCTGCTTATACTTACTACTACACTGCTCAATGTTCAGTTTGGCCTACTTGTGTTTGTTTTGAAAGAATTTAACCCCTTTTGACGTCTAAATTTATTTCTAAATGTGAAAAAGGTTTCCTTATGTTTTTGCTTTCAAGTAGGTGCTGAATTAAGATCATTTTGGAGCAGAAATGGTTTGATGCACATTTGCATCAATATATCGGTTTAAGATTAGTTACTAATAAGACAAATAATGCTAAATTTACCTCCACATAAATACAAACTTCTTGTGCAAACAGAGCGCACGTTCACCGTATTTGAAAAATCTTCTTTTTGTTTTGAGGTCTTTCTCATTGAACTTTTTTTCAGAAGTGCCACCATAATAATCATTGTGAAGGTGATCAACCTGATAACCCCACAAGAGCTACAATTAAACAGCAATAGTTATTGACCTTTACCAGCTTCTGGGTTCAAGGTGTGATAAAGGAGAGATATAGGCGTGACAAGCAATAATCATTCAGGGATGATGAACTGCACAGTGGGTCTAATAAAAAGTACCAGCTGCTTGAGTCTTGCCTTGACCTCCTTAAAGATCCACTCCGATGAAAATTGTGAATTTGATGTTTTTAACATGGTCTTGTGCCATTTTTCTCACGTATAGAAAGAAAATTCAGTTCAAAATTTCATTGTGAGTATTTCTTTATTCAAATTGTTGTGAACCAGGGGCAGATGAAAGAAAACAATGTTTCAAAAAGATTCTGCATGTGTTCGACTTCTGCTGAACACATGTAGAATCACTAGACAGTGGTGGACATTTTAGTTCCTAACCGATTCCTGTATGTGCTTTCTATATTCCCATTATTATATTAGCAGTGTGTCTGATGGCATTTCAGGAGCTATCGGTTCTACTAACTCCAAAGCTGTCAGAAGCATTTACACCACTGTAAATCACATGCAAATCAAGTTTAAAGATGTCCTAGTTATTCCAAACTGTGTTGTTTGGTTCAGCTGTCGCATTCACTTGCAAACAGACCTGGAAAAAGAGGCTCACCTGCCTCATTTCACTGAAAGGAAGAGTATTTGACAGCTGCAGCAGCTAGGCGCAGGTTCAACGCTCACGTCCACATTTGTTTGTGTTTGCAGTGCATCCACAGGGATCTCGCTGCCAGAAACATCCTGCTGACTCACGGCAGGGTGGCGAAGATCTGCGACTTTGGCTTGGCACGAGACATCACCACTGACGCCAGTTATGTTCTCAGGGGAAATGTGAGTCAATCTTTAGTGCTTCCCTCCTCCTTCCCCTCATAATTTCTTTTTTTTTTTTTTTTTTTTTTTTTTTTTTTACCTAATTCTATCTTCAGTGTTTTCATCTTTTTGCCGTCACACACACTTCCTTCATCATGTCAAAGTGTTTCCTTTTCAAACAGATGATTCAAGAAGCTGTAAATCCGTTTTATTGCATACCTAAAAGTCACGTAAATATATTTTAGGCCCGTCTGCCGGTCAAGTGGATGTCTCCCGAGAGTATTTTCGACTGTGTCTACACCTTTGAGAGCGATGTGTGGTCGTACGGCATTCTGCTCTGGGAAATCTTCTCTCTGGGTAACATTTCCAGTATAGGCTGTGCTGTTGCATCTGCTTTCTAATGTCTGAGCCATAACTATCTTCGATATGAGCTGCCTCATTAGATGCTACGATGATGCTGCTCACCCAGCAGCAGCATCACTTAGACAAAATAATAATGCAATCAAGTCGTATTGACTGAGAAACCAGCTGCATTGTATGAATCCATTACTATTTTCTGTGTGTTGTTCGACGGTGTTGCAGGAAATAGCCCGTATCCAGGGATGCAGGTGGGCTCTGCGTTTTACAGAATGATTCAGGAAGGTCACAGGATGAGCAGGCCCGAGTTTGCCCCTGTTGAGATGTAAGTTTCAGAAAATGTGCTCAAGATTAAAAAATTAAAATAAACATACAGGTGCAATGTGTCATTTTTATCAGCAAAAATAAAAGTAGTAATAGAATCTGACAAAAATGCCATAACAAAATCGGTAGTTTGATGTTGGAAGTCTTTGGACTTTAAGGAGGATCAATTAAAGCATCAAATAATTCATTGTTTTTCAATCTGTAGATGAAGAGATTAAAGTAAGATGTGTTGTTGACAAAATATATATGCTTTTATTTTTATTTTATGTTTTTTTTTTCATTCTATGTGGAAGTGTATTGTTTTCAGTTAAAAATTTTAAAAAAATCTGAAAGAAAACCCCCCAGGTTATTTGACCTATATATAGATATAGAGAATATAGATATAGAGAACTTTTTCATACTCTTTTTCAAAATGTTTTCTTTAAATTCTGCTAATATTCCTGAAGTGTACAACATTTCCTTCCAAATCAAAAATTCAGGGGTAAAAACAGGAGCGGAGCTACAGGGGGGCGGGGCGGGGCGGGGCGGGGGGGGGGGGGGGGCTGCCCCACATTTTTCCTTCCAATTTATGAGTCAATATTAGTATCATTTTTGAAATCATCAATACAGGCTTTTTTATACATCACAACAATAATGAAAACAAAAGTAATAATACAAGTTTTAGTAACATATATTTTTATCTTTTTATATGTAATGGCCTTTCACTGTGGTGCCCCCCTCCATATAAAATGTTCTAGCCCCTGAATAAAAACCAAAAAAAAGTGATGCACAAACAATAGTCTGATTATAATTTAAAAATGAAGTGTTTTGTCTCTAGCTGTCATATTTACATTGCTGTTCCCTTGTTTGCTTTTTGGGACTTTATGAAAATCATCAGTCTTCTAGGTGGTGAACTAACTGGTGATCTGGTGCATTTAGGTATGATATGATGCTGTCCTGTTGGAACCATGACCCTTTGAAGAGGCCTTCCTTCAGAAAACTGGTGGAAAGAACTGAACTGCTGCTGTCAGAGAATACCAAGAATGTAAGCAGGAAGAATTTGTGACTTTGCTGGGTTTTCTTTTTTAAAATGTTCTTGATATTTCTGCAGAAACATCGCAGACTAATCTGTTTCTCTTAAGGTGTACCTGACTCTGAGTAACTTTCCTGGGGCTCCAGAGCAGCAGAGGGCGCTGTCACAGAGGCTAAGTTCAGTCTGTAGCACAACAGCCCCGACACAGCCTCTACTCCAGAGCACAGCAGATGTATTCCTGGACTACGTCTGACTCCATCATGAACACGTCACACATGCAGCCTCTGCCACCCCTCTTATCCACTCCATTTCCTTTACTTCTTCCTGGAAAATGTTGCTGGGAGAGGATCCCATCTGTCATCCAAGTGAAAGCAGGAGTTCTTTCAGTGACGGGGCAACTTCATAATGTCTAAATGAAGGTGCCAAATTCTGGCAAACCCGTCTCTCAGACCAACTCTCTGTACATATTCCTGTCTGCTGTGCAAACTCCTCTTCCCATAGATGTGTTTATAGTAATGGTAGATATTACAGGTGCATGTCTATGTAAATCGGACCGCAACACTAACCAGTTATCAGCAACATCATCCATCAGCCGCTGGGAGGAGTTCAGGCTCATATTCATCGCATTTTCAGATGCAACACAAAACCTGCAAGTGCATGTAAATACACAACCACATCCAAATATACAACATATGTGTGTGGAGATAATGTTGTGACTAAGGAATAGAAGGATGGTGTGACTATGAGACTTCTAGATGTTTTTTTTCCAATTTTACATAATTAATTTTGACATCATTTTGGCATTTTTTTAAGAGATGCAAACAGAATTAGATGAGATGCGGAGACCTTGTTTCTTTGCAAGAATGTTCCATTTCAGTGTTGTGGTTTTGTGCACCTTCTAGCAAACAGACTCTTTCAAGAGCAACCAACAAGCCATAAAAAAGAACATGCAATGACTGTAGAACTCCAAAAATAAGCCATAAGCATCATCCAATTCCCATCTGTGCATTGTATATTTTCCACTGTGGCTGTATTTTATTTTGAAATCTACGGCAAAACGGAATATAGTTTTAGGACTAAATGTGTGCGTTGTGTTGTCCAAATGTATGCAATGTAAATACAATAGAGACGTGCCTTTAGTTTTTGTTTTCTTTTCACATTGGGTTTGTTCATTTGCGGCTTTGAGGTCCTTCCAGTTTTTATACGGTTCTTTGACTTGTAATAAAGTACCTGTGAAGATGGGACCTACATTTGATTCATCGTTTTTGAGATGTTTGTAGCGATGCGCCAACACCCACAAAAACCTAAACCCAGGAGGGTAATCCATGAAAATAGAAGAAAGGTAGGGCAGTTTTAGTATTTGCAACAGTTTTTATTTTTCAAATTGACCAAGAAAGGACACGTAAAAGGTGGGGGAGCTGTTATAGTGACTGCAAACAATTTTCTTTAAAATATTACATGTGACTTTTGGGGCAGATAAAGGGCCACAGTTCAAGAGCAGAAAGGATACATACAGTTCAGGTAAGCATAGCACCGTTTTACACTGAATACTGGTGTTTTACTTTTTTTAGCTTTGTGTGAATGTACAGTATACTAGTATTAAACTTTTTAAGAGCAAAACTGCTGGGAAAGTAATCGGTGTATCTGCGTAGAAGGGCAGAAAGGGGGCGCCACTGTCAAAAGTCAAACAACCCTGGACTTTTTTTTTTCCAACCAGAAGACAAACAGAGCAGCAAAAAAACCAAAAGAAAATCTGTAATAGTGGAACATTCCTTTTTCTTAATAACAAATCTTTAAAAATAAAAGACTAAGTCAAATAGTAAAATGAATTTCATGAGGAATTCTCTTTTCACACCCCTATTTTTTCCTTCATAACAAAGCCAAAGGTTCTTTTGCTCATAAACTGTTTCAACATCCATTCAACTCTTGACACCTTTACATTCTTTGGGCTACGTCAGTGACAAAAAAACATAAACGTTTCAGCTCTTCTCTTTTTATAAAAAAACAAAAAAAGTGCTTCAAATACAAACTAGATGTTCTAGTTTTGCTTTTGGGTGAGTGGAAGGCCTGCTGCAAAGGAAAGTTTATTCTGATAGCTTGTTTGAGGACATACCTCTCAGAAGAACTGTACATTTTTTTTTTTTTTTTTTTTACTCAGAAGGGTTAGCAGTTCATCTTTGTAAAACACTACTCTCTTCAGCCTAAAAAGTCATCAGTGCACGCATCCACGTTACATCCATCCGTTTTTCATTCACAAACCATGTTTACGTATTAAAATATAATGGGTTACAGTGACAGTTACCATGCATGCAGTCACACGCACACATATTTAGCTGGAGCTGTCCCACACGCAAGCTTGCACAATACTGAGAGGACGTTTCTTTAAAAAAAACAATTATCTTTATACTGCAACGCAAGAACTGATTGGCCATCGCCACGGGAAACCAATACTGACCCCCGAGTGATACAAGAAGTAGGAGATGCAACACTCACACAAGCGCCCACACGCCAGCTTTCTTACATTTAGGGGAAAAAAAGAAAACATTAAAAAAAAAAGCTCCTTTGCCAACTATTACCCATAATTCCAAGGCTTTTCTGATTGATATGGCTTATCAGTGTAGGACACATACGCAAGATCTGGACCCAGTCCCTGCAGAGCTGAGACAAGCGAACTTCACTGTATGACGGTTTCTGAAGGGGAAAAAATATATATATATAAATTATAAAATTATAACACGAGGCACAAACCAAGACTCGCTGTTCGAGTCAGGTCATATTTTTACTCTATTTCAAATTTTACAGAAAATACTTCCTCGTACGAATCTCTTCCTTGTTTTTATACTGACAGAGGAAAATAAAAAGATCTCTGAAATGAAGGTCAAATTTTGGCTCACATTTAAATGTCCCCATGTCTTCGCAGCATCGCCGTCTAACCCTATTTCCAAAACACTGAGGCAGAAGCAAAAAAAAAAAACAAAAACCCCTCCACATTCCTGAGTGAACGAGTACCGTTCAAAACTTCAAACCCTTTACTAAGTCAAATACTCTAAGACATGAGGGGCCACAAAACCCACAAACCAACCAAAGCCAAGCTCATGCTCTCTCATGCACAGAGGGATTGTACTCTCAGAAAACACACACTAACAGACTCACAACACTGGTCACAAACAACTAGGTCTTGACAGTGATTAACTGTACACAACCAAATTAAGTGCTAATGTTTTCAGGTGGTTGAGGATACATCTTGTTTTTTATATGTGTATATATATATATATATATATATTTTTTTTTTAGGGCTCTCCAACTGTTTAAAAAATAAACCCCATTATATACACATGTAATAACCTTACGGGGTAACATCTTACTGGAAAATATATACGCCTTTGAATAGTTTGCTTGAAATGAGGAAACAAAAAAAACATAATTCACTCAGTTATTGGCACTTGGAATTACTTAACCCGTTATACGTACAGTAATCATCCTGCAAATAATTCAGTTTGGTTGGAATCTAAATATACTTCTTCTAATTACAAAGTTAAAAGATCAATTTTTGTCTTGGAGACACAGTGTTTCAAAGCTTCCACAAAACTCCCAAGCCTAAAAGTGTTTTTTTTTTCTTTAACACAACGAGAAAACTTTTAAAGCCTGGAGAATTTTTTTTTTTTTTTTTTTTTTAGAGAAGGGACAGAGGGCCTTCGAGAACACGTCACTGTTCCATCTTTGACCAGAAAACACTTAAAAGTAAAAATTCATATTTCAAATTGACTAATAAAAGCTTACACAGTTATTTTTTTTTCATGCAATCATATAAAATACTACATTTCTTTGTTAGGCTATAATGGATATTTACAAGTTTTCTTTCTATCATACAGTAAATCTGTACATGTTCAGTCCTCGTTGAAACACCCACAGGAAGAGGCGGTCATACTTTTCCAACTAGATGCACTGATCATTTTTTTTCTGCATCCAGTGAAAGTTGGGTTATTTCCATCCTGTATCCACGACGGCGGTCTTTGGTGAGTGGACTTACTAAGTTTCCTATGAAGGATTTATTTAATTCAGAAGAACATGGGGGGTGGGGGGTTGACACAGCCGCACAACCACAAAAGGAACAACTGCAGCAATTTGTTTAGAGTTCCTATTTCCCAGTTTTTCCTCATCTGCCTCCAGGTTTCACTGCTGGTTGTTGACGCTGTCAGGCCGGTGCGATGACGAGGCTTTCTGCTGTTTCTGAGGCTGTGGTTTCAGCTGCTGCTGGTGCCTCTGGTGGTGAGATTGCTGCTGCTGCTGTTGTTGCCTTTGCTGTTGTCTTTGTTGTTGCTGTTGCTGCTGCTGTTGTTGTTGTTGTTGTTGCACTTGCTGCTGTGGAAGTGTGGTCTGCGTGAAAGTTCCTTGTTGTTGGAGTGGGAATGCTGCCTGCAGGATCAGCTGCGCAGACTGGTTACTGTGGAGAAGACGAGTGCCCTGATGACAAAAAAAATAAACACTACATTTATATATATAAAAAAACATTTCTTTTTCTTAACGTGCGTGCGTGCGTAAACAACTTTTTGCCCGCAAATAGCATACAATAAACCAGAACAGAAGCTAGGAACATAAAATAAAATTCAACAGAATTGAAGAAAATAGAAGAAAATGAAATAGAATAGAATTTTTTGATCCAACAAACAGGAAACTACCTATTGCTAACGCAAGAAAACCCACCATACTTTAGTGTACTGATGTTATTGACCATTATAGCTTAAAATATTTCTTAAAACCATTTTGTAGCATTAAGCTCAGAAAGCTTCAGAAAAAAATTGACCAAAATCATCAGTTAAAAAACTATTTGTTTTGATACCTGCAGGAATTGATGTTGTTGCTGCCCCTGCTGGTTATTCTGTGCCACTACAGCGGTTTGGTTTTGGTTGTCAGGCTGACCTTGGGGTTGTTGGGCAGGTTGAAGGGTTAAAGTTTGGGTCTGGCCCCCCTGCTGAAGAGGAAAAAAAAGATAAAACATTTATGTACATAAAGAATTTAATACTGACAAAAATTACTTAAACTGTTTGAGAAAAATTCTCACAGCTTTCAATTAATTCTTGCAATTTTATCTGGAGATGTGTAATCTCCAGATAAAATAGTTCAAACAAACATCTGTTGACAGACACTAATAATTTAGAATTCAACAACTTAATTACACTTTTGATATTTAAAATGACATTTTATTCATTTTCCTACAAATCTTTTCTTATAATTAGTCCTGTTTTGTTGTGTTTTACAGGACTAACATCCCAGATATTCATGAACATGAATTTTCAGCAAACTCTGAAAAGAGGATCACATGTCGGTTCGCTCAAAAGATGGACAACTCTTACTTTTCATTGGCTTCACATCAAATTGTCATCCCTGACTTCTGCAAGCTTACCTGCTGTCCGCCAAAGGGGTTGTAAGGGGTTACCACCGGCCCCATGAACATAGACGTCGGCACCACGACAGCACCACATGCATGCATTGGAGCGGTCACTAGCTTGGTCACCAGCTGCTGCCCTGCTGGAAATCTGGAACAAAGGAGGGAATATTATAAAGAAGTCTGTGATGGCTTTAACAATGGGAAAATCTGGTGATTTTAAGAGTATACGTACCTAATCTGACGGTCCTGTGTGAAGGTGGCTACAGCTGCACCTTGTTGCGTGTTGTTCTGTGCCAGGCTAGTGCTGATCTGCAGCACATTTGGCTGCCCTGGCTGGGAGATCATCATGGCGCTGTACATGGGAGCAGGTACAGAGCCTTGGTTCTGAGACTGAGCCTGTGAGGATTGCTGGGACTGTCGCTGAGGCTGGAACAAGACAGAGGAAAGCTTCCTGTTAGATCCAGTAAAACAAATATCTTACACTTCAGCAATCTCGCAACTGAGCTGAGCTTGAACTGAGCTTACTATAGTTTAGAAAAAGGGTTATATGCAACATATTCAGTTATTTTAATACAGACTGTGAGATATAGAACAAAAAACGACTAGTCCCTTCAGGAAAATAGCATTTCTGATTAAAAACCTCACACAAAATTTATATTCATGAACAAAAATACATGTTAGCAACACTTATGATGTTGAAAACTATATATTACTGCTATCAAAATGCTGCAAAGTCAGAAATGCCACTAAGCCTCCTTAGTGAACATGTAAACTAGGAAACTTGAGGTTTGAACCCACACAGTTTCAGATCATCTCTGTGGACGTGACCCACCTGTGCCGCTGAGTTGGTCTGCTGCTGTATGCTTTGTTGATGCTGAGGCGCCTGCTGCTGGATGGTGAGCTGAAGAGTTCCTGATTGGACGGGATTAACCGCGGTCTGCTGCACCTGACTAGCCAAAGGAGCCGTCTGCGGGACTGCCCCCGCCTGAGGAAGTGGTGCATTTACTGTTTCTCCCTGCTGCTGCAGTAACATCTGCTAAGAGACACAAATTGGCAGTGGTTCGATAATTTGTTCTTACAGTAAATTATGCCTGTTTTTTCCCCATAAACAGTCAATTTAGAGATAATTTTCTCTCCAGGCTGCACATTCAAGTAGTGAGGGTTTACTGCTGCCTTTTCTCCTTACCAGAAGATAAATACATTATAATTTTTGTCATCCAGATTTAGGTCAGGCTAAACCAGGTACAATTAAAATGACAAAGGCAATTCCCAGTACTGCTCTCAGAGAACAACAGTTCTGTTCAATCATGCAATCTTTTTTCAAAATACAGTAAGCCATTATATTGACACTGTTATTTACTATTGTGTTTCTTTGTATTTTTAATGTAGGTGAAGTTCAGCATTTTGTCTGATTATACACATTTTTTTCCACTGACATCCATCTGGTCTACTTTGACCAAATATGAGTCCAATTTCCAGTTTACAAAATTAATGTGGGGGGTGATATCTTAAAAAAGTAAGAAGGGTGACACTTTAAAAACTAACTTTAAACCTTACTTTAAAAAAGTGATCATTTCCTAATCCTAGTTTTGTTCAAGGGCGAAAATAACTTCTAATTCAAAATTGTATGGAGTTTACACTGAAGCAAAACAGAAAAAAACAAAAGGAGTATGTCTCGTAACCTTTCATGTGAATTAAAATTCATGTTTAAATTCAGATGAAGAACGTGTGTGCAGCCCACCTGTATGCCCTGCCCCTGGACTCTCTGTAGCTGCTCTTGAATGTGTCTGAGCTCTTCCTGCTGCCGCTGGATGTTCGCTTGGATCATTCTGGTCCTCTGCTCCAGCTGCTCCTTAAGGTGCTGCATGGCGTTAACCTGTGCTGTAAACTCCATCGCAGGCTAAAGACACAAGGAGGAAGAGCAGGAAAAACGCTTATAAAACCTTGCAGGAGGATTGAAGGGACACTATAAATGAAAGTAATATTAATTAATAATATTCAATGATGTGGATATTTAATACCATATATCATACATCAGGTACTATGCTTTGTATTAAATCTATTGTCTGAGAAAATTAACAATAGTAGCTACAATACATACAGAAATCTAAGTTATGGATATTTACAAACAATAAGGATTTTTTTCCTCTTGAAAACCAAAGAAATATACTATTCAGTGAAATCTTAACCATTTGTCAACATATTTCAGTCTCACCTGCACATTTGTCTGAAGCTGTTGTGTTTGTTGTTGCTGCTGCTGCTGCTGAGACATCATGCTTGGGTTTGCACTCTGTCCTGTTGTCTGAGAGCTCATAGACTGCATAAAGAAGATCAAAGAGAATCTAATTTTTGCTATCTCTGAATTATGATAGCTGCATAACCCTAATCGAGGCTCTGACCATTCCTGGTCATTAAGGCTTTGCAAAACTTTTGATGATCTCTACAAGTGGAGAATTGTTAAGACACCTGGTCATTTTCATGTTGTATAAGCAATGACATGAACACCTGGATCTTCTCTCATATACAAAGCAAAAGAATACAGTAACCCACACACGTGTTTTTACACCATGGCGGTAAAAGACCTTTGATTGCAATGTTTATTTCTATCTTTAGCGTTTTTTCAGATTCAGGAAAACACTCAAAAAAGCATACATTTAGAAAAAGCAGTTTCAGTGATTGACTGGTCAAGTTTTTTCCAAGTCTAACTCCAACTATATATTTTTTTTTATTGTAAAATCTTGAGCTATTCTTTTTACACGAAAGGTGCTTCAGAAATAAAATTAATTTGAATTTAAAATAATTCCCAGTAGTGTTAATTATGATTATGCAGATTTTAGCTAAAATCAAAAAGTCTGAGTCTTTTTTAAGAAACTTTCTGAAGAGCTGCAGGAGCTCATTAGACATTCGCATTTGGGTTGTGGCGGGACTGTTTGCACGGAAGTTAGCCACGCTAATTTCCCAGCATTCTTCTGTTTACACTCTCTCCTGCTAGCGACAAGCACCTCAAAGCCCAAGCTAACATTTGTGTAGCAAAAAATAAAAACGGTGAGCAGAATTTGACTATCCAGCTGTACAGTTTTGAGCCAGGTGCCACCTCAGACAAGGAATACAAAGACGTACATGGATCTGTCCGCAAGTGGAGGATTTGGAATTGGGGTAGGGAGACTTTGGCCAGTCAGGGGCAGTTGCTGCGTCACAAACATGAGCTTTTTTAAACCCCCGGTTTTCATCTGCTTCTGAAATCACGCGATTTGAATAGAGAAACAATCAGAAAAGTAGTTTTAATTTTTAATTATTTTATGTGTCCTCCACTATGAGAAAAATGCAACAAGAACAAGATTTTCATAGAACTGGGCCTTTAAATAGCTTTGAAACTACAATGATATTTGCTTGACAGAGCAATCACTTTTTTTTAATTTGTGCTATTTTACAAGTCTTATTGGACAACAAAAAAAAGGCTTTTTTATTATCTAAAAATTGGTCAAATTAAGATAAACAAACTGTTAAGGAGGTGGTCTATTACAGTCAAATCATAAAGATCAGACGTTATCTTTTGAGTCTGCACTTTTCCACATGGCACGATTTTAAGAAACCCGTGGGGGGGAAAAAAACAACCTTTGGTTCAGTTTAAAAAAAAACTTGTCTGTTAAAGGTTTTCCCTTAAAAAAAAAGATATTTAGATGATGAAAAGTCATGTTTTGGTATTTGTCCCACCTGACTGCTGATCGATGAGCCTCGCTGGGGTGTCATGTCCATGGTAGAGGCCAATGACTGCCGAGGAGGCGTGGCTGTGTCCATGTGCAGCTTGGGAGCTGTAGCTGTAGACAAACCATTACTAAATATCAATACTCATATTTCAACCTGGTCTCATCATTTCTTTCAGTTAGCTCTTTCTATCAACTCAACAACAGAGGTGTAGGTGACTCCTGCCAAAAAAGAAGACCAGTGCATATCTACTAAACTTTAAGCATGCACAAAAAGCTACAGGTGTGTACATACAAGTGCAGGTGTTGTCAGAGACATGCGATGAGGACTTGCGGGAACTCCGTGATGAGGTTGAAGGTGTTCGACTGTCAAACTTCTCCAGAGCTTCTTTCAAGCTGGAGGTGTTAAGCTGAGACTCTGAGCCAGTATCCTGGTTCTGCAGAGTAAAAAAAATAAAAATACACACTTTAGATCACTACATTGCAACCAGGGAAGATCACATAGTTATTACACAGTTAAGCCAATCAGGTAAACCATAAACTTGGTAAAAAAGTGTGGCATTGATCCCTACAACCCAGCTGATACCCTTATACATTTTCATTTAAAAAATAAAATAAAATATCAATTAACATCATAGGGGTTATAAAATTGATCAGTATCAGTGATAACCTTCGGCAGGGGTGAAGGCTCACCATGTCAGCATTGGGCTCTGGATTAGATTCTTCGATCCCCAGCTCTCTGCGCTGCTCAGCCCTCACCTCTGCATAGCTGCACAAACAAAGAGAATTTGATGAGATATCTCGTAGTAGGAAAGCATAGTAAATGATGGAAAAGAACGTGGGACATGAGGACAATATTAAAATAGGCAACCTAAAGTGGATTGTACCTGACTACCGTGTGTGTACAGACGATAAACTCAGGCCGAGAGTTCCATTGATGATAGGTGATGTAGTAATGGGTTTGCAGCCAGATCCACTGTTGACCTTTCGTCAGAAAACGGTAATAGCATGACTTTCCTTTTCCATACTGCATCACTGAAAAGAGGAGGGAAAGAGAAGTTAAGTTATAACTATTGTAAAAACCCACAAGAAAAAAAAAACATTGATAGAATGAGAAACAGTTATCCTTACAGTGTTCGTGACATTTAGCTAGCGTCTCCAAGTCATCCACATGATAATAGTCATACCCTGATGTTCCAAGAACTTCAAACGGTAAATAGCCTATAATAGGCGGAGCTCTGAAAAGAAAGCAATAAGAATTTCTACAATTATTTAAAACACTGGTTCTTAGTTTTTCCTTTATAGGAACCCTCAAGTGTTTGAACAGCCGAAAATCAACAAAAAATATAGATTGATGGTTGCTTGGTAATTTGATTAGTAGCAAAAATAAATTTGTGTTGATGCTTTTTTAAAGAATATTTCAGCAGATAGATTTGTTCTGACAAAATGAGCACAGAAATTATACAGGAGCTTAAAAAATCTATTTAATACATGGGAGTGTGTGTTTACCTGTGGTCTAAGAAAAGGAATTTCCACTCGAGGCTGTGCCTTGAAGTGAACTCTTCATTGGGTTCTTCTATTGTACACATTTCCTAATACGAACCAAAAATATAACATTTAGAGAGGAGGTATTCACAGTACAGTGACGAGCTACTAGCATAGGTGCGTCAACAATACCTTGATAAACTGAGGTTTGGCCAACCGAACCGTTGCAACAAAGCACACTTGGTCATCAAAAGCGGGCTGTAACGATCTCTGCAGCACCCCTGCCAAGCCATTCCTCGTCATATTAGGAACTGCTTTAAAAAAGCAAATTGTTTTTTCAGCACCAAAGCTTCAAAATGCACGTGTACACTTTTTTATCCCACATAAAATAAGTTTGACAAGCAAAATTCCATTTTGTTTTAGTGGAAGTGTAAATGCACAACCGTTGATAGGCAATATTTTGATGATCAGAAAAAAGATCAGACCGCAACATACCATTGTTCAGAGTCTTGAAGTTGCCAATGAACTTCACATATTCATAGATTGAAGGTTCTTTAGGGTCGATGGCCCCTCGTAGCATATGACAGCAGAACTCCATGTGACTTTTACCTGGAAAAGACAAAACAAAATTAAACTGCACTGAAAACTTTCCAATCGTGTTTCAATATTTGCTCAAAATATTTTCTGGATTTCGAAGAACCAAATTGACTTCAGGAGTTTATGTAAAATCAGAAATATTTTTTGTTGTTTCACTAAAATCAACATGTGTTAAGGTCGAGAATTAAATAGTTTCTCTTAATAAACTTCAAGATTAAAGCCCTTTTTCATAAGTTTTCCATTTAAGTGTCTGACATAACTCTAGTAAGATTAAGTTTTTTAGCCATCAGAATAGAATAATTTTTTTTAGAGTTTGTTTGTAAGTGTTGTGATAACTATTTGTGAATGTAGTACAAATATGGTTCTACTAGCTGACAAAAATAATAACTACAGATGAAAAATTATATGGACATTAAAGACAGAAAAGTATTATATACTGCAGGTAGAACCCAGGAAATTAAAATGTTCTTTTTAAGATATGACCTAAAAAAATTGATTTTCCAACATTCTACTTTTCTTAGATTCTTATGCATTTCTAACATACAGTGGGGATCGAAAGTTTGGGCACCTCATCTGGAGAAGCCATCCTCTCTTCCACTTTTTCACAGGAAACATTTCACGAGTAGAAGGAAGAATGGATTCAACAAAATTTGCTTCTACCAATGGATAATGATCCTAAACACACCTCAAAATCCATGCTGTCTTATATTAGGAGACAGAAACTGAAGGTTTTGCAGTGGCCTTCCCAATCACCTGACCTTTACATCATTGAAAATCTATGGATAGACCTGAAAAGAGTAGTGTGTAACAGACATCCCAAATCTCAAAGAACTGGAAGACTTTTGGAAAGAAGAATGGATGAAGAAAATCAAACAATAATTGAGAGACTCTTGGCTGGCTACAAAATGTGTAGCCAGATACTTGCCAAGGGGGCAGAATACAAGATGATTCTGCAGGGTGCCCAAACTTTTGCACACACCATTATTTTGTTTTATTTTATTTTGAAAGGGTAAATAATGGAAATAAAGCCTATTTTTTGACATAATAAAAAGATGTATCATCTGTAAACTGATGCCTTTAGGAGATTTTTCAATCTTTCCTTGGGTTCTTTTTGCACAAAAGTATAACATTTTACCTGGGGTGCCCAAACTTTCAATCTCCACTGTATGCTATTTTACACCACGCAACTTTCTTCATAGCAAAACAAACAAAACAACAAAACAATACAGATACATCAGCTACCAGATGAAGATGTAACAAAATAAATAATATTTTCTCTATTGTGGGTAATTTTATAAAAATAAGTCAAGCATTGATACGAGTGTCTTTGCTTTATGACATCCCAATGTTTTAGAAATATTGATCCTCATTTAAAAAGTTAGAAATGACTAAAAATGTTTGGCACTCATTCCACTGCTGTAGTTTGAAGTTAAGCCACCTTGTCCATTAGATGTGAATTATTTAAAAATAAAAGTCATGTCTACCACTAAGCAGTGAACTTCACATAACTAATATAACACTTTTGACCGTGGCTAACATAGCATATAAAGTTTCCACCTCAGTTTGCAGGTTTTTGGAAGAACATCCAGATTGTTTTGGGCAATAAACACATAATACTTACCAATTTAATCATAGTTTTTAATTAATTATGATTAAAATATACATTTTATATCATTCAGCTCTATTGGTCCCCAGTTAGGGGTGTGTTAGGAATGGCGTCCGATGTAAAACTCTGTGCCAAACCACCTGTGCAATTCAGTGAATGCTGATTCGCTGTGGCGACCCCTGGCAGTATATGCCGAAAGGTGAACAACAAAACAATACTTTTACATAAAACCACCATGAACCACTGGGTTTTACTGACTCTTCATGTAGTCCGTATTGAGGCTCTCGAGGTCAGTGGGGTGTGTAGACAGAGCCTTGTACACTTCGGAGTGTTCTCCAACCGGCAAGAAATTTAAAAGATTCTGGTCCACCAAGTCGGCCTGAAAAAAAGAAAAAAAAAAAATCATGGAAAAATTAAGCAAAAGAAACAAGATTAAGGCCAAGCCTCTTTCTACAGGTCAGCCTGACATGCTTAGCTTGAACTGTACACAGCCTGTTAAAGTTTTTCCCCCATCATTTAGTGCAGGGCAGACAATGAATAACAGAAAGACGTGTTACTCACTGGCAGGTGTTCGAGTAGTGATGTAACACTCTCAGAGACGTAGAGAATGTTCCCATCAGTCATTATTGCTATGAAGAAACCGTCCAAAGCCTGATAAAAGGCAGAGACAGCAGTGTCAAAAGATGTTTTGAAGAAGAAGAAGTAAGAAAAAAACATGCAACGAGATAAGTTCATCTTAAACATCAAAACAAGTTATTTCACAATCATAAACTACAGTTTTGAAATTATTTTATAAGAATTTAAGATTGTTTAACCCCTTGATGTCTGCATTTACTTTGAGCTTTGTAAGAAAATGTCACTTATGTTTTTGCTTTCAAGTAGATAGATGCTAAATTAAGATCATTTTGGAGACAAAGTGGATTAGATGCAAATTTGCATAAATTGTAGTCAATGGGTTAAGATACAGCACTGATCATTTTAGCAAAGAGATTTATTGTACAAAGAGAGATTTTTCTGACCTCCAACATGAGCTGAGTGAATTCCTCATTGCTAAGAAAAGGAGGTTTCCAGTCCTGTCTGATCTCGCTTGATTCCGACTGGGCTGCAATCTCTGATGAACAAGAGAGGACGTATTTAAAGATTTAGTCAACAGCAAAAAAAAAATCTTTCTAGGAAATTACAAGAAATGAAAAACTTTTTTGCTATCAGGTCACAGAGTACAAACAAATGGCACAAGATGAATGTTTCCCGTGGCAGTTAAACAGTAAGCTAGATAATGCAGAACTGTAGGTAACAGCAAGTTTAGGTGTTGGCAAGAATATGTGCTCGACTAAGATGATAAAACTTGTGATTTGCAATTAGTTTTAAATTAGCTTTAAAAGTCTTAATGGTAAAAATATTTTAAACCAATGCATATGAAAAAGTATTTTTAATGACTCGTGTAGCTATAAACTACTGCAAAGTAACTAAAAACAGCTAAATTGGATGGGTAACCTGTAAAACTAAAATAAAATTAACTTTTAACGGGTGCATTAGCACAACAGAAGCTACTGAGACTTAAATCATTTTCCAAAGAGAATCAGTTAGATGAAAGCCAGGATGATGCCCATTTGAGGTAGTGAAGATGAGGAAGTCTGGTTGCTGCAGCTCATGTAAACCCTTAAACCAATTTCTCAGGTAACAAGATTTCCCTCAGAAGCTGCATATAAAGGATGAGCTCCATAAACGACTAAATTCATTACGGAAACTCAAGAAAAGATTTAAAGAAATTCTTGACCTTTGTGTTTACACAGGAAGTCGATGCTTTTTTGCAGAATGGTGGACTTATCCATCTTTCTGGTGTTGCCTGGCAACATTGTGCCAAGTTCCTTGATGAGGACATTGAACTGGTCTCTTCGTTTCTTCTCAGACTTATTACGGGACTCGCTGCAATTCAAAGCACACATATATGACGATTAACTTTGTGTTATGTGTTTTTACATGTTTTCTCTCTTTTACACATAAATCAATCTTTGGTAATTATTTGAGGGCAGTTTGAAGGAAAAAAACTACACAAACCAACAATCCAGGAGATTCTTTAACTTGTTTCTTACCGTTTTGCCTTGTCCTTCTCATCTTCTTCTATAAACCCATCAAAGATGCTGCAATCATCTCTGAAAAATAAGAATATGTTACATTTCAAGCTTTTTGCTGATGATGGGGGTGTTCTTATTGATAGCTATAATCACTGATAATCAACAGATCAGAGAACTACTACCATAAATGCCAGCTGTAGGTTTATTTTCAGGTCAAACAATGAACATAAAGAAGAAAAAGTTGTATGTTGTGTTTCTTAAAAGGTCAAGCTGTAGTCAATGAATGGACTAATTGGCTAATAGATGATGGAAAAAAATGACTCCAAACATTTTTAATTCTATATTGCATACATAAACATTTCAGACTAAATGAAACAAGAAATAATTGCATTTTTAAATAAATATGAAATACTAACAAAAATAAAAGTAAAACAACAGTTAATGATTTGAAGTCAGAATTGACACTTGGATATTCTTGGTCTGATTGAAAATTGAGTTTAAATGACATTAAAACATATTGTGACAGGAAGCGTGATGGATCAGGATACCCTATACTTGATGTCATGGTGGCTGCTGATCAGGGTTGTTGCTGCAGTAATCTGTTCTTTAGGCGTGAGGTAGGCATTTGGAAGAGCACCTAGAGTAAGAAAAAGAAAACCAACAGGTGTTATTTTCACTGTAAGTTTAGACTGCCTTAAAAAATGTTTGTCAAAATCTTTAGTATTTGAATTGCATACATTTGTAACAATTGAATGTTGACAAAAACTGCTGAACTGGTCCTAAATATGTTTACAAATTCCCATTTTAATGTTAAAATGAAAGCTAAAGTGTCATGAGAGTAATAACATTTGCATTTCTTTAGTACCTCGTTTAAAAAGGCCAACATAAAACATTATAAGATAATTATGATTTATCTACTTAAAACCAACAGAATGAAAGCTAATTTAACTAATGGCACAACTCAGTTCAGTGTGAGTGTCATTTCTCACCCTGCGTCAACTTTTTCACAAGCTCAACTTTTTTTCTGAGGGGTGCTGGAAAGGGTTTGAGGTCAAGGCCAACTCTATGGTGCTCTTTAGCGTTGAGGTCATTGCATCATGAATGGAAAACCGACTATAAGAAAGATAAGGTTGTCAATCAAAGCTGCAGAATAAACGAAAAGAGGAAAATAGGTCAAAGCAGACAAAGTATGGAGCTAAAAACAGTTAAATGTAATATTCTCTTCTGAAATGTTGGTTTCTAGAGAGAATCATTTTTTGACAACGCCCAGTTCCACGACTAAAAAAAGATTTAGCCCAAATGCTTTTCTCACCATGTTGGGCAAGTTTTCTTATCAAATATCCTAAATCATTGAATTTGTTTTTAATGTACATATTTGTGCCTGATTGAGTGTTCAAATGATTCCCTTTTTATTTTTCTGTCTATATAAACCATGCATTAATTTCCCTCAATCTGCATGAGTGGCACTTACTGTTTCTGAACACGTCTAGGATTTTTTGAGCTGGCAAAGAGCTGGTCTGCTGCAAAATAACAGCACTAGTAGGCTGTTGTGACCATTACTGGCAAGAACTAGTTGCATCTGTGTTTGTAGTTCAGTGCGTTTTAGTGTTTGTAGAAACAGAAGACGTTGAACGATTCCAAAAGCTAATTTGTCCATCCGGACAAATCTAGGCCTAATACTATAAGGACCCCCTAACATTCTTCTTCTTTTTTCCAAACCTACCCTCTGGAATGTCCAATGGAGGAGAAACTTGCTGATAGCCTTCCAGGAAAGAAAAATCTGCACATTTAACCTGCAACATAACAAACGGCCTAATTTATTAACAACATGACCAGAGTCTTCAATCAATGTTTAACACCCATCTACATTCTTTGAACCAACTTTAGTTAAGGAACATAAAAATACACAAAATATTTGCATGTGAGTTTACTGGAAGCTGCAAAAATATTAGGAATATTTATGGTGTCATGTCTCAATGGCACATTTCCAACAAGTTTCTGCTGCCAAAATAAAAAGCAACAACTCCACAACCTTTCATTTTCATCTGAAGTTCTGATAGTTTTAAGGTTACTGTTGTTGCAAACATTACAGTTTATCAAGCTCTATCATTGATAATTAGTCATTATTTATTTTAGGTAGTAAAAATCCTGATTGCATGAGTCATAATCATATAAAAATATCTGTCTTAAACTTACAAACTGACATTTGTTTCCCAAGCCAGTTTTGGTTTATGTACAAGCCACGCCAATTGAATCTGAACTGATACACATTTACTTTAAAAACGAGAGCACAAAATGAATAGTAAATTCAACAACCATATTTGTGCGTGCAACAGAAATCGACTTAACTGCTGCAAAAGAGGTTATGATCCAAGTTCTCCTAATTTTAGAGAGTAGGGATTGTCAAAAACCATTCACAATATGTATGAGCAACTTTATTTAACCTACAAGTCTCAGCTAGTTGCCTGATGAATTACTCTAGAAAAGGTCATGATCCAAAGCACAAAGGTCAAAACAAACGTCTTCACATATACTGAAAGTGTTGAGGTTTTGACCTCCTATTAATGACAAACATTCTCCGACATGACAGCATTACATTCTATTAGCAATAAGATATTACATTTTAAAAACAAAAGTGAAAACGTGCATGTATTAAACAATACTTCTGTCTAGTTAGCAGTTCATACATAATTAAGCCGAGTATCTTTACAGAAAAAAAAAAGTGGCGTAGCAACTGCAATGGGCGGGGGAAAAGTCTCCCTTCTGTGCTCTATTCTAAATAGATCCATTAACGTCTTAATTGTCCTCGTCTGAGCAACTATCTGGCTCAAATCTGTATGGCTGCATAGCTCTGATATTGCTAGCCGTTTTTGTTTTGCTACGCTAATGTTAGCTTGGGCTTGTGAGGTGCTGAAAGCCAGCGGGAGAGACTGTTAACAAAGGGCTGATGGGAAATTAGCGGAGGCAAACTTCTGCGCGAATAGTCCCGCCCACAACTTAGAGGGGGATTTCTAATGAGCTCCTGAGGCTCTGCACAAAAATGTGTCTTAAAAAACAACACCGGCTTTTTGATTTTGACTATTTAAAAAGGACAATTTGAAACAATTTTACAATACAAAAGACACAAATATAGTTGGAGTGGGACTCGCATTACATAAAAAAGGAAAACTTTAAAACAGCATAAAAAATGTTGATATATAATACACATGTTGAAAGAGAACGTGTTTTTTGAATAATTAATTCTTCCCAACAGCAACCAGAAAATACATTTCTTGGATCATACAGTGACTCAATGAAATGACTCAAAAACAGAGTGGGCAGGAAGGTCACAGTGGCTACATTAAACCAAACGCAGAAAATGCCATCTACAAGCCAAATTCTAATTTAATTTGGATTATTTTATTTAATAATCAAAAAAATGCATTTAGGGCTTTGATTTGAGATGCTGCTCCACAGCCCCATTCTGAGCGAAGCCTCAACAAGGCTTCTTCATACACGAATCATTAGACGCTGACATTATTAGTATAGCTTCTGACGTCGTGTTGTTGTCGATTTAGAGGCGGACGGTTATTTAAAATGGGGGGGGGGGGTCATATTTAACGTACCTTTTAATGCCACAGGTGTCGTTATACAATCGGAGGAGCAACCCATATAGCTAGCTAGCAAGCTAACTAAGCTAGAGCCAAAAAAGTGACCGTTTGACTGGGATATTTAATTCCCCCGCTGTCCTTGTCGTAGCCTGCTAACTGTCGACAACACTGACTGAGAGGTGAAGGTTTTTACAGCAAAGAATAAAATTTAAAAAAACAGCCGGGCTCTTGCTTTAAGCTGACGCCGCGCCTGGAGCTGTCACGCAACAACTGACATTGAAGACAAAAATAATCTCCAAAAACACCGCTTTTGGTCCACTGAAAGACGCAAACTTAGCTAGAACGCCAACAGCGCCGCTGGTTACGAAAGAAACCGGCAAAAACGCACACACGACCGCGTGACAAATGCTCCAAACCGCCGAAGGTGGAAATATTTTCGCGGCAGATGTACGTATACACACACTCAGCCGCCGTGGTCGCGCGCACGCGCTCGCCCACTGATACTGGCTGGTCAGAATGTGGGTCACTGGGCCTTGCTCTCTCTCGAGCGTGCGGAAACAGTCCCGCAGTCCCAACGCTTCCGCACACAAAATATACACATATCTACTCAACAGACCGCCTGTCCACGCGCGAGCGCTGCCACGAGCTTGCAGAAATACATATCTTACCTACACGAAAACTCGACTGCAGCCCCCGTGCCTTTCTTTAGTTGAGCGTTGAATCGAAGTGGTGGGGCCAGGAAGACTTCGGATAGGAGAGAAAAACAGGCGGCCTACTTCATATTACGACGTACAGTCATGCGCAATGGAGACAGTAGGGCGCACTATTTTGCGAGTTTCAAAGCAGCAGCAGAGGAATCGCTGAGTGATCCTTGAAAGGGAAATGACGCCGCGTTTTGATTATTTTCCCCCTCCTGACCAGAAACCATGCAATTAGAGATGCATGGTTCTTATTAGAAATCAAGAGCTGGACTGACTCTTTGCATCCCTGCTTGGCTTTTCTTTTCTTTTTTTGTGTAGACTTAGAGGCGGGGACTATCCAGAAAGTACATTTTCCCGGTAATCTGGAATCTGTACATTATGTACCACTAAGTGTACCACTAGTGGGCCCCCGAGACTTTTATGCAGCATGTTGTGCCTTTTCTATAGCTCAACTGAAATATATAAACAAATAGTTTAAAGGTATTTCACAGTTTTGAAACAAAAATTTAAAATACAAGATTTTTTTGAAATTCACTATTAATGCTTATTTATTTTTTTGTGTACAAAATGTTTAGATTGTTGAATGAAAAAGTTTTTACAACATAAATATGTAAATATAAAAAACATAATTCATAATTCATTTTTTTTTAAACTTGAGATAAATTGAAATATGAGAGTAAATTTCAAGATGAAAAGTTGCAACGATGAGATTAAAGCCCCACTCCAATGAAATTTTAACGTTTTCAACATGATCTTGTGGCTTTTTGTTTTTTTATTTTTGCATGACATATCAAGAAAATGTAACTTTAAATTGCATTTTCGGACTATTTTTTTATTCAAACCATTGTGAATCAGGTTTAGACAAAAAATGCAGTTGGAAAAAGCTTGTAGCTGTGACATAGAACATACGATGGCAAGCCACAAGCTCCCTGGTTTGCTCCATTCTGATACATTCACTTGCAGATAAACAGATCCTTTATTTTCCTCATCTGAGCTGGCACCTGGCTCTAAAGTGTACATCTGGATAGCTTCAATATTGCTCGCTATTTTGGTAGTGCCAGTATTGTTAGATTGGGGTTGTAAGGGGCTGTAAGCTAGTGGGGGAGAGTGTAAACAGATGGATGATGGGAAGTAAGGGCGGACTTACTCCATGCAAACACTCAACTCAGAGAATTTCTAAAGAACTACTGCCACTTCGCAGAAATTGTGTCCTAGAAAACAACAGTGGTTTTTTTTTTGTTTGTTTGTTTGTTTTAATTTTGGCTAAAGATGGCATGACCATACATAAAAGATCACTGGAAATGTTTAATTCTGAGTTCAAAACTGCTACATTTCTGTCACGCCTTTATTCTCTGTCCCTAAACTATACATATGTTTTTGACTCACAATTAACCAAACAATGAATTGAATCATACTTTTGACTGTTTAACCCATAATATTGATGTTTCATGATATTTTTTCCTCTCATCACAATTATGCCTTTTTTTTCGTAATTTCACAAAATGACTTATTTCTCATCTTTTTTTCATATTTATACATATTTATTTCTCATTTCACATTTTTACCTTTTATTTTAAAATGTTTTCAATTTTATACCATGATCATTATTTTTTTTCTCATAAGATCACCTTTTTCATCATTTTTTCACCCCAGTAGTTTCTTTTTTTCAACCTATTTTCAATATTTGTTTATGATGATTTTTATTTTTTTTACCTACAACTATGAATTTCCTTAAATGCACGTTTTTTGGTTTGCATTAGGTGGAAACAGATTTCACAAGCTAGGAAGAAACATGAAACTTTAGTTGGTCTTGCTTGCTGTTCCCATTGCAATACTGCCCCCTTCAGGATGTAAAGAGAAAACATCATAGGAATGTTCAAACACATGGACACAAACTGCGACATTTTTAACCAGTTTTAGTGTAAGTTAGTTACGTGTGTCATCATGTCGTGATAAAGTTCTCTAAAAAAAAGATGCTTTATCAAAATATTCAAAGTAAATAATAGCAAAATTTTATTTAGCAATCCAAATTTCAAATCATGACTTTTAAAGGGCAAACCTCTGATTAGCCCCATAAAATCAAATAATATTTAAATAAAAAATTATCTTTTTTTTCTGATTTGCTTAGATTGTTTTCTAAGTTTGGACAATTTATTTTTGGTTTACAGCTAACTTCATAGTATGTTACATTTTTTTGTAGTGATTTTTTTTTCATCTTGTGCTAATTTTCAACTAACACTTTATTTTCATCTTGTATTTGTGGAAACAGTTGTGATTTCTTAATGCACTTCTGAATCAGTGCAATCAATAAAAAAATAGAATTATGATGTCTGACTTCTAGATCAAGTCATTCTCTGAATCACTGAATATTTTCATGCAAAATGTCAAAACTCCCACTTCCGTTTATCCACATTTATGTAAAAAAAAAAAAAAAAAACAGGATATGATGGCCATTTTTTTTCCTGCATGACAGGATGGACAAGCTGCTCTTTAGATGGAATAGGTGAGTATAATACGTAAACCTCATGTGTTATTCATGGGTTTGCAACACTTGTATGATTCCTCTCCTCCTGCTTCCTGCCAGTCCACTTGTCTTTCCATCTCGGAGGCAAAGAGCCTTTCAAGTGAACACCCACAAAAAAACCGTTGGCAAAGATAAAGCACTTAGCTGGGGAGCGACTCATCTTTGTTTTCACAAATGTGACAAATCCGATGGAGCCACATGCCTTCCTGCAAACAGATCAAATCAGCATGACAGTTTGTTGGAATACTTTGCTCATAATAATTAAAAAAATATATATCTAAACAAAATATCCCACACCTAAGAGTTTGCGTTGCAGTCTATATGACAAATGTGTAGGTAATTTCAATCGTGCAGAGTCATGGTCATCACAGAAGTGTAGCATTCTTTGTACATCTGAATAAACTCCTCATCCTCGCTCCTCGCATAAGTGCTTCACCCCACTTGTACCTATTCTCAGAGATTGAATTACTACAGGGTAATGGAAACCATGTTGAGTGCTGTGGGACATCCTTTTCCCACACAACAACCGTTTAATCACAGACAAGCAGCGGGCGCTGTGCAACATTACATATCACTGTCTGTATGTGAGGAAAAGGAGCCACTAAAAAAAAATGCTAAAAGGAGACTGTCTCTGTGAGCTGGGAGGAACACAAAATAACAGTCAATCAAACTGGGTTTGTGCATGTGTTTGCTTTTAGTGTTTTTTGGCTGAAAAAGCACCAACAACAAATGAAGGAGTTGCATCCATTTGCAGTGTACATTAATAGGCTGATAATGGATGCTTATTGGAACAATAAAAATGCAAAGTGATGAAGAGGATGGACTTTAATTGCCCCATTATTTTTCTACTGAACCACTCTCTGTGGAAAATGTTGTCCAAACAGTGAACTCTGTGTGTGTGTGTGTGTGTGTGTGTGTGGGTGGGTGGAGGTGGTGGTGGGGTACTAGGTCATTCCAGGCAAACAGCCACATACTTTCACATTTTCTTCTCCAGTGGACACTTCACCGCCTCCCCCTCCTGAGCTGAAAGATTTCGGTCTCTCTCCTTGGTCTTGATCTTGCTTCTTTGTATTTCTTTTTTTTCGTCCTTCTCACCCTTTTTCCATCTCTCTATTTTGTTGGGGGGCCCTTTTTTTTGGTCTTTCTTTTTTCAATTATGTCATCTCTTCTCAGGGCGGAGATGCAGAGGGTTTTATTCCGCCCTGAAAAGCACAGGTTGGTGGAATTCATAGAGATAGAAGAGCTATTGCGTGGGAGGCATTTTCTGTGCGTTTCAGGTATTTGGTTTCTTTATTTCATTTTTTTTCCTGTTTAGCCATATATAAAACTCTGTTAAAAGTTTAAGAGCATGTTTATGTTTATTTTGCAGTTGGAAAGAACAAAGCAGTGCAGTTATGCATTGTGCAGTGTCACGTATCCAAGTCTTCAAAATCCAAGAGGTCCCAAACCAAGCGCTCCAGCCTTCAGGACTGCTACAGGAAGGTGGAGGTCTGGTCACTGCAAGACTTGACTCTGGTTGATGGCCGGGACCCCGATGTGGTAAATAACAAAAATTTTACTTTTTAGGTTGTTATCATTTTAAGCAGTCTGAGTTTGCAACAATGTTATGTAGAGAATGCCATAAATATTTAAAGTGGCTTCTTGTAATAAGCAATTTGAAGTAATAGAATACATTTTTTTTTAATTAAGTGATTAATTAGTTTATGAATTTTGTTTATTAAGTTAACTATGCTTTCGATGTTTTTTCTTCATGTAACATTCAAAATAATATTTTTTAAATGTCAGTAAACAGAACCTTTACTTCTGAGAAATATTTAGTTATTTAAGTGTTTCCTGGAATATTTTTTCAAATGATTTTTTGGCAACATTTAGAAAAACTGAACTTATTTCATACTCTTCATACTCTGCATCGGCAGTTTCTGAAATACTCAGACCAGCCCGTCTGACACCAACAACCATGCCAAGCTTAAAGTCACTTCAATCACCTTTCTTCCCTATTCTGATGCTTGCTTTGAACTGCAGCAGATCGTCTTGACCATGTCTACATTCATAAATGCTTTGAGTTGCTGCCATGTGATTGGCTGAAATTTGCATTGACCAGCAGTTGGACAGGTGTGTCTATAAAAGTGAACATTCAGTGCATATTCCAAAACCCCAAGAATAGCTTCCGTTTTTAAGCGTAATTGTTGGAGAAATTTCAACATGAAATCATTGACAGCCATCACTTCCAGAAAATGAGCCTGGCAAAAATCAAAAAGTAAAAAATTGAAATGATCTGAAAGAAATATTGCTAAAAACAGAATTTAAAAAAGAGGAATTTATGATATCAACAATCTCCCTAAACTCTGTTTTTCAACCTTTCATGAGCCAAGGTACACTTAAAAAAATCACCAGGCACTTCACCTAAAAAATGTTTTAAAAAATGGTCGTCTGTGTTAACAATACACAGCCATTCTTATCAAAGGGTCTTGAATAAGAATCAAATAAACTTTGATTAGAAAAACTTAAATGAGTGTCATATTGCTACCTGTTCTGTGTGAAACCAGGGCCAGTTTGGATGAACTGAATTAACATGCCGTCAATGGTAAATGGTTTTTAGACCACTAAAGTGACATTGAATAATTTTCTACGGACCATAACAGTCTCTCACGGCACAGTAGTGTCTGGAGCACAGGTTGAAAAACACCTAACTAAAGTGCGAAATATTGCACAAACTGGCCTATATGTTTACACCTTACAAAGAACATTTTGCATTTTCAAACGTCATATTTGCTGATAAAAGTGGTAGATAGAAAAAATGATGTACTTTACTTTATGTTGATTCATTTTTTATAGTGAAATTTGGAGCCATGCTTTCCAACATGTGGCCTGCCTGAGGTGTTCTTCATCTTCACGAAGACCTGAAACAAAATGATTTTTTTTAATGTGGTGAATTTTTTTTTTGGTTTGAATTTCCACAAAACAGAAATATTATGAAATATGAAATAATAAAACACAATTTTTACATCTGATTAAAAATCATGTGTTCCTTTCATTCAGTGTTTTAACACAAAGAAGTCTCTATTAAGCTTAAAAATCAACACAACACACATTTTTCCCATGCAGAGCTCCACAGAACAAACAAGAATTTAAAACATTTGACAGAAAAAGACTTTGCTGTAATTTAATTTCCGGTATTTCATGAGCTGAAATGTAAATGTATTATCAACTATAATAGAGTTTATGAAAATACTAAAGAGGAGAGTGGAAGCACTGAAAGTAAAAGCATTCGATCAAAACTTTGAAAGCCTAAAATGATCAATTAATGAAAAGACTGAACATGCTGAAATATTTATGCAGAAGTCCTTTTTAATTCTTCTCTTCAGGACGACCCCTGTTTCCTGCTGCACTTTGACAAAGTGCGTTCGGTGACGGCCGTCAGCAGTTCAGCTAAATACACCATGGTTCGAGCTCTGGTTGCTGTCAGCGAGCGGTACTGTCAGAGGCCACTGCCTCTGCTGAACTTTGACTGCGCTTACATCAGGCCCACCACCCTTTACTTCAATAAAGGGGACTGCGTTGTGCTGTCACAGATATGCTTGTATGCCTGCAATTTGGTTTGTCTCTCCATGTGCCCTGTTTCCCTGGATCCATGATGATATGACTGAATGTGTGTGTCATATGACAGAGTGCATGTCTTGTGTGTGTGCTCACAGCTTGAGCAGCAGTAGTTAATGCATTGTACAGAACTTGTTGGAGTTGTGAAGCCTAAAGTTTGCTGCTTTTGAGGTTTTAATAAATCATGAATTTGTTCTGCATAAACACCATGTGTTGTAAATCTCAATTGACTTTGTCAAGAGCGTGTGTTTTTTTTTGGTTGTAATATTTTAAATGAGCAAATGATATGACAACTAGTAGAAAACTTATGAAGGTTGACCAAAGCCACACATGTTTTAAAAAAGCTTGTTAAAAGAGTAAGATTACTTCAATTTACTGCACTTTTTGTCATTGGAGTGTGCAAGTTGAACAGTTTTGAAGAAGACTCTATTTCTGACAGAAAATAAAACATGATGTGAAGTTTGGAAAAAATGAAGATGCTATGGCTGGGTAACTTTGCTCTGATCCATGTAAATAATGTAACACAGCTGAAGCAATTACTTGGTTAAATATTTTTACATTTAATTAACTTAAAAGCAGTTCACTGCTAAAACAAAGTCTAAAATTCTTATAATTAGAATTTTTTTTCTTGAGAAATTTTCTTGATAGGATTATTTTTCTTCCAAGACAATTTTTCTTGAAACAAGGATCATTTTAGATTCTTATGATTCAGTTTTTTTCAGTATAGTTTTTAGCTTGTTTTTTAGGGGTGAAAAACATCCATTAATCAATTCTATTCCCACTTATTCAGAGTCAACTGGTTGCTGGAGCCTATACCCAGCACGGTTTGGCAGTCCATAGCAGGCTCACACAGATAAAGAGGAAATTTTTTCAGACAAATATTCTACTCTCTGTTAAAAATTTATTCACTTTTAGTATTTCTAAAACATGCATTCTATTATCATTAGAAATATAAATTTTAAAGATAAATTAGTGAGCAAAAAAAAAACCATATTCTCACATTTTTGTCTGAAACATGATTTATGGACACCTCAGGTAAAAAAAAGCACCCCCTCAAAAAAAAAAAAAAACTACTGTTGAATTAATTTAATAATGATATAAATGAAGCATTTACAAAACTACAAAAAAATAAATAGACAATTAATTGAAGCACTCATTTTGTATCACTGCATCATCACCTTTTAATTTTTAGTTTTTTTCCTCCACAAGAATAAGTCTTATAAACAGTTAAACACATACATTTCTTCTTTTTTTTTCTTTCAATAAAAACGAGTTTCTTCTGCTTCGTCCAGATCACTTTTGTTACTGCAGGGGGCGCCAATCATACAATGTTTTCAACATTTAGCTGCCCCAATATATGCCGAAGCAATAAATGGACGAAAACTTAAATAAACACAATAAAGTTGGTCTGAAAAATTTACATCCAAATATATGCTGTTACTACGTGTATTTAATTTGTTTTAATATCCTGTAAAGTTATGCAAATTTAGATTTTTTTTGTTTGACTCTGGCACAATAAATGGCCTACTTTCAGATGAAAGTTTCCTCTATGTGTGTTTACCGCCAAAATTTAAGTTAGACGACGGTCTTTTGGTTTGATGTAAACATTGGCCTGTAACTTTGCTCGACGCATATTTCTTTTAACTGGCTTGTCACCGATACGCATCTTTTCTCTGGCGTTTGTTTCGGGAAGACGAGAGAAGTAACGATGTACATTAAATCAATCATTATCGAAGGATTTAAATCTTACGCCCAGAGGACAGAAATCAACGGCTTCGACCCGCTTTTCAATGCCATCACAGGACTGAATGGCAGCGGCAAGTCCAACATTTTGGACTCGATATGTTTCCTTTTGGGGATTTCTAACCTCACTCATGTAAGCACTTTTACCATATAGTGCATAAAGTTAAACAACAAAATGCTTTTATGTTCTGTTTTTTAGCTTACTTGTACACATATAACAAAGCAGCTTTTTTTAAATGACAAAACAAGCCCTTCTGTCCTTTTTTATTTCAAAGGTTCGAGCTTCAAACCTCCAGGACTTGGTTTACAAGAACGGACAGGGTGGCATCACCAAAGCTACTGTGTCTATCACTTTTGACAACTCCAATAAAAGCCAGAGTCCTCTGGGTTTTGAAACCCATGACGAGATCACTGTAACCAGACAGGTCAGGGGAGAACACAACTATTTAAAGTTTAATTTATAATTCATATGAATTTTAAATTGATTGGAAATGGTTTCCTTTTTAAAGGTGGTTATAGGAGGCAGGAACAAATATCTGATCAATGGGGTCAACGCCAACAACACCAGGGTGCAGGACTTGTTCTGCTCGGTTGGCCTCAACGTCAACAACCCACATTTCCTCATCATGCAGGTCAGTTTTTTATATTTTAAAGTTTTCAGAAATTGCAACACAAAATCACAAGTTTGACCTTTCGTGTGTGTGTGTTTTTTGAACCCCTTTAGGGAAGGATAACCAAGGTTTTGAATATGAAACCCCCAGAGGTATGTCATTTGTTTGGAAAAAAAATAGAAACATATTTGCACTTTTAACTGTAACAACATATCATCTATCTCTAGATTCTAGCCATGATTGAAGAGGCAGCAGGCACCAGAATGTACGAATGTAAGAAGATCAGTGCACAGAGAACAATTGAGAAGAAAGAGGCCAAGCTGAGAGAGATTCAGACTGTATGCCAACCATCTGTTATCGAAGTTTTTTGTGTTTTTGGGAAGACTTGTGGCTGCAAACTTTGTTCTTTGTTTTTGTTGTTTAGATTTTAGATGAGGAGATTACTCCTACTATGCAGAAGCTGCAAGAGGTGAGCTACATGAATAATCTGTCAGCTGTAGATTATTTTAAAGTATTAACATTTGAGTAAATATTTAAGGAAACGTTTTAAATCTTCCTTGCTGCGCAGGAAAGATCCTCCTATTTGGAATACCAGAAACTGATGCGTGAGATCCAGCACTTGTCACGACTTTATGTGGCTTGGCTGTTCGTGTGTGCCGAGGAGACTAAGGCAAAGTCGGCCGAAAATCTGAAGGTGATGAAAGACAAGTATGCCAAGATGCAGGCCATCGTGGCTGAGAATGATAGCAAAATCCAGGAGCTGTCTGCTCAGATTCAAGAACTTCAGAAGAAAAATGACCAGGTACAGGAAGAGAAATAAATATTTATTTGTATCTTTTTTCTTTGTATTGCTATGACACATCTTGGTGCTTATTTTAAGGAGGTAAATGGAGAATTAAAAACCTTGGAGATGTCTCTTGCGAGTGTGCAGCGTGAGGATGCTAAAACTCAGAGTGCTCTAGATTTAAAAAAGCAGAATCTGAAAGATGAAACCAAGAAGAGAAAGGAGCTTGTAAAGAGTATGGAAGAGGTAATGGATTCATTTGTGGTTCTTGTAGCTGCAAGATTTTTTTTTTTATCAAAACCATTGGGCCTATCTTTTACTTTGTGTTAGGACAAGAAAGTGCTTGTGGTAAAGGAAAAAGAAGTGACCAAGTTGTCTGAGCAGCTTCAGGCACTTCAGGTGGAAGGAAAGAAAAACAGTGCTGGACTTGAGGCAGCTGAGCAGCATTTCAAAGCTGTGTCTGCGGGTCTTTCAACCAACGAGGACGGTGAGGAAGCCACTTTAGCTGGACAGATGATGGCTTGCAAGAATGAGATGAGCAAAGCAGACACGGAGGCCAAGCAGGTGAAGAATAGATACACTTTTGATGCTCAGACCTGCTGTTTCTCGGTTGAGTTATATGATCAGAAATGCAATCATTTTCATCTTTGCACAGGCCCAAATGACCCTGAAGCATGCCCAGGCAGAGCTGAAGACCAAACAAGCAGAGATGAAGAAGATGGACAGTGGCTACAAGAAAGATCAGGACACCATCACGGCTGTCAAAAGCAGCCGAGAGAAACTTGAGGCAGAGCTGGCCAAACTCAACTATGAAGGTGCAGCATTTGCCTGATGGTAAAAGAGGATATAAAAGAAATCCTCTGCCTTTTTAGTGACTCAATTTGTGTTTGCTTTAGATGGAAAAGAAGAGAGTCTGATGGAAAAACGAAGACAGCTTTCAAGAGAAGTCGCTCAACTTAAGGAGACCTTTGACCGGCTCATGTCTCGCTTCCCCAGCCTGCGCTTTGAATACAAGTAAACGCTCCCTTCAGTTTGAGTACTATGTGTTCAAATATACATTTTCCTTTTAATTACATATAAGTGTATAAGCCAAAATGTTTAACATTAACATTTTAGATCTATATAATATACCTATTTATGCTTAGTTTGTTGACTATAAAAGAAAAATTCCCGTAGTAACTGAATTATAAAATCTTCATTTTTATCTGTATTGTTTCATTGTTCCAGGTTGTTTTATATGTTAAAACTTTATTTTTGAATATACTTTTTTTTTGCAGCTGGTAGTTTTTGGAGTGGGGCAAAGTTATTCCAAAACCTCATGAAGCGTTCATTCCAAATAGTTGAACAGTTTTTAAGATTTCTTCTTGCTTAAGTATGATCAGGAACTCTTACAATGTTCTCTAACCCGATTGATCCCGTTGATCTCTGTGAACTATTTACTCAACGTATTTCATTATTTGATAAAGAAATAGAGCTTACATAGTCTAACTTGAGTTTCTGTTCTTCTGCAACACAAATCAAAATTTTTTTCCCTCCCTTTTTATTGTGTTTTAATTTAGTCATTCTTCTTCATTTTTTTTCTTCTGTTCTTTAGCTATAATTCATTATCCCGCTCTGGTCATCTTTTGATTGATTGTAAAAACTTTCCCAGTGGTCTTTTATTTATGATGATGCAATTTTTAGCCAAAACTTTCATTTTCTAGTACATTGTTTTTGCAGAACAGCTGTAGTTTTTTTTTTTTTTAAAGCAATTCATCTCTGAGTTATGGGTGGGACTTTTCCCCTCCCTGTTCCTGCTAACTCCAGCCCCTCACACACCCAAGCTAACATTACCAGTGCAACAAAAATGGCAAGTAATATTGGTAGCTATATATTTGAGCCAGATGTCAGCTCAGACGAGGAAAAGGAAGACGTACACGGATCTATTTGTCTGCAAGTGGATGAATCTGAAAGGAGCGTAGCAGGGAGCTTGTGGCCTGCCCAGCATATTTTCTGCAACACAAATGAGCTCTTTTTTAAAGCGGAATTTTTTTAGTATCTGCTCCTGATTCACAGCGATTTGAATAAAGAATTACTCTGAAATGCTAATTTAAACCTAATTTGACTTGTTTATGTCCTCCATCATCAGAAAAATGTCACAAGAACAAGTTAAAAACACAAAAAAAATTTTTTTTATGGGAGTGGGTCTTTAAAGGTGAACGACAAGTAATTAATGATGAAAAAGAGTAACTTCGAGTCAGCAAATGTTTGGTCACTCACTTCTGCAAGATCAAATCTCAAATAAATCATAGTCCACATCAAAGTAAGAAACTGTAAAACCAAAGGCTATAAGAGGGACTTTTGTCTTCCTGGTGTTTAGAGATGATCACTGTTTACTCGTCTGCTGTCTTCCAGAGACCCAGAGCGAGGCTGGGACCGAAGCAAAGTGAAGGGTCTTCTAGCTAATCTCATAAGTGTCAGTGATGTTTCTTATGCCACTGCGCTGGAGGTTGTTGCAGGTGGACGGCTCTACAACATTGTCGTCGACACAGAGGTAGACATTAAAAAGGAAATATATTTTTTTTCTGAATTTTACAGAAGAATTAACAGAATCTTTTAGGCTAAATGATCGAATCATTTCTGCTTAGGTGACTGGTAAGAAGCTGCTGGAGAAAGGAGAGCTGCAGCGCAGGTACACCATCATTCCCCTCAACAAGATATCTGCCAAAGCTCTTAACGACAAAGTCATCAACACTGCAAAACGCCTGGTGAGAAAATGGTTGATTTAGGTCAAACCTCTTCTTGTATAAAAGTAATCAAATCTATTTCATTGTGTTCTTTCTTTGCTAATTTCTCATCTTTTTGTTTTTTTTCTGTGAGGTGGGAGAGGACAATGTTCACACCGCTCTGTCCCTGGTCGGATACGAATCTGACCTTCGTAAAGCCATGGAGTATGTGTTCGGGTCGACACTGGTCTGTGACACTTTGGACAACGCAAAGAAAGTGGCATTTGACAAGCAGGTGATGACCAAGACAGTCACACTTGGGGGAGACATCTTTGACCCACAGGGAACTTTGAGTGGAGGTGAGATCAACACTCTACTCCTATTTCTATGTCAAACAAAATCAGTTTCAAAACCCATCACTCAATACCCTCTGTTTTTTGTTTTTTTTTCAGGTGCTCGCTCACAATCGGCATCAATTTTGTCAAGCCTGCAGGAAGTAAAGGATGTTCAGGACAGCCTGAGTGATAAGGAGGCCAAACTTCAGGATACTGAGCGACAGATGTCCAGCCTGAAGGGAATTGCTGAGAAGTATGCACATGAAAAAGCAACAAAGTTTTTTTTACAGAGCAAAAAAAACAAAACCCTTCTATACATTTACTAAAAAACAACTTACTTTTGTGACATTATTTTCTAAGCATGGATCATGCAAAACATTCATCCTGTTAAAATAATCAATATAAACTGTATTTAATGTTAATAGAATTCCTATTACATTTTCAAATGAGTTTCTTTAAAACAAATTTACTGTTGAAAACTGCTCAAACAATTATGTTATTCTACTTTTGTTTGATCTGCAGTTGAAAAATCAGAACTATGTAAATGCATAAACAGATGCCATAGAGATAAATATTTGTATGACACAAAAGGGAAATCAAAGAAAGACAATTTTATTTGTCAGAGTAAGTCGGTTTTTAAAAGACTAAAATCCAAACAGCCTTTGTTTTTTTTTTTAATTTCAGATGTCACTTTTTCTCATCGCTTTTTTTTTTTTTCCCCAGGTACCGTCAGCTGAAGCAGCAGCATGAGCTGAAGCTGGAGGAGGAGCAGATCCTGCAGACCAAGCTGCAGCAGAGCTCTTTCCATCAGCAGCAGGAGGAGCTGGAGAGGCTGCAGAAAGCCATCGGTCTGAACATTAACATTTCTAAAACAAAATAAGTTTAACAGAGGGGAGGGGGTTATCTGCAGGTTTAAACCTTTGTTGACGCTTGCTTCACCAGATGAGAGTGAGGCCACTTTGCGTCTCACCAAGGAGGTGCAGAAGCGAGCTGAAGAGAAGTACAAAGTGCTGGAAAACAAAATGAAAAATGCGGAGGCCGAGAGGGAAAAGGAGTTAAAGGCTGCCCAGGAGAAACTCAACAAAGCAAAAGCCAAAGCAGACGCCTTCAACAAGACTTTAAAGCAGAAGCAACAGGTAACCATTTTGTTTTAGTGAAAATATGCAGAAATGGGTGATTTCCAGAATTATATTAAGATAGCTTAACCTTTCCAATGTTGGGTTAAATATTTCTAATGCATTGTGCTTGAATTTTCATGTTTGGTGTGTCCAGGAGTCTGAAGCTGTGGCCTTGGAGCTGGAGGAGCTTCGGAGGGAGCAGGCCACCTACGAGCAGCAGATTCAGGCTGTTGATGAGGCTATGAAGGCCATCCAGGAACAGATAGACAGCATGGCCTGCACCGTAACCCAGAACAAGGTATAAGTGTTGATTTGAAAGGCAAATAAAACGGTTACCTTGAATAGCAGTATGAAATCCTCGTGCATTTATATGAAGAAGGGGATGTTTGTTTAGAAACTAAACAAAATTGAAGTATCCTAAATGGATGGAGAGTTCACGTTTTTATTTGGAGATAGAAAACCAGCTGCTTGAGAAATGCTTAACAGGGAAAAGGTTTTCCAGAAAACTTTTTTTTTCTTCTGTTAAAAACACCTAATTCTAAAGTTTAAGCACTCAGAATCACAAATTCATACATTCATCTTCTATACCATTTTGTCCCTTTCGGGGTCATGGGGTTGCCGGAGCCTAACCCAGCCACTCATGGGCAAAGGCAGGGGACAACCCTGGACGGGTCGCCAGTCTGTCACAGGGGCCACAATCACACACCCATGCACACTCGCATCCACACCTAGGGACAATTTCGAGTAACCAATTAACCTATGAAGCATGTTTTTGGATGGTGGGAGGAAGCCGGAGTACCCGGAGAAAACCCACGCATGCACGGGGAGAACATGCAAACTCCACACAGAAGAACCAAGTTGTAGAAGTAACAAATGGCCTTTTTCAGAGAGAAAAATAGACTCATCACATAAATAAACAAATGAAAACTGGAGTGTTCTACAATCTTAAGTCATGCCAC
Source organism: Adrianichthys oophorus (assembly GCA_036245035.1). Taxonomy (NCBI): domain Eukaryota; kingdom Metazoa; phylum Chordata; class Actinopteri; order Beloniformes; family Adrianichthyidae; genus Adrianichthys; species Adrianichthys oophorus. The sequence continues at coordinate 14,348,811 of BSAI01000119.1, read as the reverse complement.
CTGAGTCTTAAAAGATCTGAGAGCAAGTTTTTGGACGGAAGGAGTGCTAGTACTGAGCTGTCTATCTTTTTAGGAGATAATATGATTAACGGACCAATGATGTAATGTAGGTTTACATTGGTTGAAATACAAAACTCATTCTAACTTGTTCAGATTATGGTTCAGTTGGAACTCATGTAAGGATGAGCCCTTACATGAGTTCCAACTGAACCACTGCAGCAGAACTGACATGTTTGCGTTAATGTGGTGCAGGAGGCAGTGCGGAAAGCCCAGGAGGAGCTGACCAAACTCAAAGAAGTGATCATGGCACAAGACAAGGAGATCAAGGTTGTGAACATTTCACTATTTCATTTGTAGTATTTGTTTTTGCTTGATTTAGTTTTCGAGCACGAATGTGTCTTTAATTCTTCTAACAGCAGATATTTCTGTGTTTATAATACTTGTCCTCATTGATTCTGCAGGGAAAGAACTCCGAGGTTAATAAGATGAGAGAGCAGAAGAATGAGGTCCTGCTGAAGATCAGGGAGGAGGAACACAACATTAGTAAGCATCATAAAGACAGCCAGGACGCTGCTGACAAGGTAAACACTGACCTGCACCTGTCTCCTCTCTAGAATCAGTCCATGTCAGGATCCTTTTGTCCTTTTTACTTCTTTTATGAAAGGATTTAGTGCTTTTAAAATGTCAGATAAGCTTGTTGTTGAGATGTTCGTGTCTCTTGCAGGTGGCTCGAATGCTGGAAGAACATGACTGGATCCAGTCGGAGTGCCATTTCTTCGGCCAGCCCAACTCCTCTTACGACTTTAAAGTCAACAACCCCCGTGAGGCGGGCCAGCGGCTGAAGAAACTGGAGGAAACAACTTCCAAGCTGGAGAAGAACGTCAACAAGAGAGCCATGAACATGCTGAACGAGGCAGAGGAAAGGGTGAGGAGTTCCGGTCCAGGCTGCTCTCTGATTGAAATCCAGATATTTAACACATTTTTTGTGATTGCTGAAAACTGCGTTTTTGCTTTTGCAGTACAATGACCTGATGAAGAAAAAGAGAATTGTGGAGAATGACAAGGCAAAAATCTTGCAGACCATTGAGGAGTTGGACCAGAAGAAGAACGAAGCTCTTAACTTGGCTTGGCAGAAGGTTTGCATCTCTGTCAGCAAGGCTCCCATCAGCACCACTTTTGACTTGATGTCTCTTTGGATGTTGGATCTTTATAGGTAAACAAGGACTTTGGCTCCATTTTCTCGACCCTGCTCCCTGGAGCTACGGCAAAGCTGGCTCCCCAGCAGGGCTGTGGCGTCCTGGATGGTCTGGAGTTCAAGGTTGCCTTAGGCGACACCTGGAAGGAAAACCTCACTGAGCTCAGCGGTGGACAGAGGTGAGCACGGACGTGCTGCTTCTCTGAAAGTTCTCCAGAGTCGCCATGACCTGTTAAAAGTGCCTGTCTTGTGTCTGTTTCCAGGTCACTCGTGGCTCTGTCTCTCATCTTGGCCATGCTGCTTTTCAAGCCTGCTCCCATCTACATCTTGGATGAGGTGGATGCGGCTCTGGATCTGTCGCACACGCAAAACATCGGACAGATGCTGCGCACGCATTTCAGACACTCCCAGGTGAGATCGCAGTTTGCTGTTTCGAATTATTCAAATCTCACTAGCATGTCCACAAATACTGTAATATTAGCTGGTGGCAGGATCATGAAGCTGACACAAAAGCCAGGGTTCATGCAGGAGCCAAAAAAATGACGTTCAAGTTACAATACTAGGAGTTTTTTTTAAATTTAATTCAAGTTTTCTCAAACTGTTGGGATTCGTTTTAACACACGAATAATGAAAACATTAGGATTTTTTTTTTTACTAGCAATTTGTGGTTTTAAAGCGTTTAACAAATCTTATGAAAATTCTCATGAAGTTAAGTCACTACTCATGCATTTTTTACTCATTTAACAGACTGAAGCCTTTAAATTTCTGCCTTTTTGTACATTTGTTGCCTTTAACAGTTAGCTTGTCAATTGTTTTGAATGTTGTCCCAGTCAGGCTTCCGTCGCTCATTTTCCAACTCTCCTCTGCAGTTTGTGGTCGTGTCCCTCAAAGACGGCATGTTCACAAACGCTAACGTCCTGTTTAAGACCAAGTTTGTGGACGGCATGTCCACGGTGTCACGGACGGCGCTCAGTCAGAGTGACGCCAACATCTCTCATAAAGGCCAAGATAAAGCTCGCCAGAAAGACAAGAGGAACAAGCAGCTCATCGCACTTTGATTTGTTTCCGAAACGTCGCTCATTTCTATATTGTGCTCACATTTCCTGCATGGTTACTAGGGATTCCTAACTGTTAGGAATTTTTATCTACTTACAAGTTTTAGGTTTGTATCTGATCTGTCTTTTAAGCTTTCTTTCTTTTGGATCTTTGCTCTTTTATACACATATTTGTCTTTTATGTAAATAAAGGTATTAAATAACTTTTTGTTGATTTCTTAGTATTTTGATGTTGAACCAGGAGAAGCTGCTTTGTTGTTCCAGAGTAAAAAGCCAACAAAGTCTAATCCAAATAGTCAAAGAAGATTTTTTTTAATCCAGGACAAATTCGAACAGCTATAGCATCAGAAAACAGCAGACATGCAGTATTGTTTTTTCCCAAATACTCTCGTTTGTTGCAGATGTCTTCATAAACTTCAACTGCTTAGTTGTGGTTGAATCATAATTCTGCAGAATAATCTCAAATACCCTGCTGTCTTAATATTTCATTAGAAGCACACCCACAACAGTAGTAAGATTCCCCATTTGGGGGCTTGAAGTGAACAGTGTCCATAAACCCAACACATTGGTTCAGATAGGAATCAACAACTTCCTGATTTTTCTAATTAAAAAACTTAAATTTGGTAAATGTTCAGGGGAGTGAGACATTGTTAAATATCAAACCTGTTCACAGACTGATCGACTGTATTGATTGGAGTCACATCTCAAGTAATAAATGATCCTTAATGCAAAAACAAAAAAAATTCAGGGTTTATGGGGAATTAGTTCAAAAGGTCAGCTGCATGGAGGAGGCAGAGGTGTGGTGGCGTTGGTTAAGTTGGCATCACTGATCGATGGCACCATGCTCGCTCAGGGCTGACTCTGGATGCGTCTGCGCAGCTCCTGGGCCTTGTCCCTCAGCTCGGGCCTGCTGTCAGACTGCAGCGTGGACAGGGAGCGCTGCAGCTGTTCGCGGCTCCTGGCAGACATGCTGTCCCACTGCTCGCTCTCTGTTTGTGAGACGCATGCGCAAATATATCATCAGAATAGGTGTTCAAAAAAATCCAAACACATCAACAGTCTCATATTTCACTAAACAAAGATATCTCCAAACTAAAATAATGCATTATAGGTTCATTTTAGATTCAACTAACTGTTTTGGAGACACAAAGTGGTGTGTCAGTCTTGTTATTTTACTGGGTTCACATAGCTTGTTTCTAAACTAAAATGAGAGGGATTTCCAATTTTTATTTTATTTTTTTGAAGAAAATATTTGATTCAATACAAGAGTATTCGGCCACCATAAAAGAGAAAAAAATACAAATTGTGAGAAAAAAAGTCAATTTTACAAGAAAAAAGTAATGAAAAGAAGAGAAAAAACTCAATTTTATGAGAATAAAGTTGTAAAATTATGAGAAAAAGTTGTGATTTTTATGAGAATAAAGTCGTAAGATAAGAAGTTGTAATTTTACAAGATTAAAGTTGTAAAATAAGACAAAATTTATAAATTTACAAGGACAAAGCCATGCTTTTTTTTCAAGTTAAAGCTACGCACACACTAAATCCATCACTGTAGTCATTTTTGGTGATGCCAAAAGGACCACAGTTTGTCATAGAAACGCATGTGCCAAAATGCATTTGGACATTTGCAATACACTGCCGCTAGTGTAAACAGCATGCCCACTGGAAATTTGTTGCTTTATCTTCTTCTTAGTAAACAGGCTTTTGCCTCATAATGTTTGGCCTTATTCACGAAAATTTTCATCTTATAACTTAAGTTATTTATTCTTGCAAAATATTGACTCTTTTACTCATAATTTTGACTTCTCATAATTTGAAGAATTTACCATTTATTTGTATATTTTTCTATGTTTATTGTAGTCCTAATACTTCATTATAAATAAATAAATAATGAAAATAAAATAATGTATTTAAATCATCCAAGCAACTTAATATCAAATCAATATTTCACATAAATATATGAAATAATTATATGTGTGTGTATTTATTTGGCAAATAAATACATACAAACTATTTCAGAAATAAAATCCCTAACATTTTTGCAGACCATTTAAGCATTTCCACACTTAAAAACTTTTTCTCCATTTAGTGTTAGAAAAAAAGCAACAATGTTGTAGATCTGAGCGCATTTTTTCCAGCTCAGTGTGATCAATAAAAGTGTAAAAACAGGGAATATAATAGCAATACTTACCTCCTATTTTCTTAACAATAAGATCCACGACTGTCAAGGCCTCTGTCCTCACAGAGGAGTAACTTTTGTTTTCTGTAGAGGGAAACCCACCAAATGAAGCACACAAAAGATGCAGAGTTGAAGCAAATGAAAGGAGACATCTACCTAAAGGATGAGTGAGAGCAGCACAGGTCTCTGTGAGGATCGGGGACAGTGCATTCAAGTCTTCAGTACCCTTTTCCAAAAGCAGTAACCTACCGAAAAACAAGTCATCAGAACTCTTTTACATCAAGGAGTTCTTTTAAAAATGTGTTACTGAAGGAGTTATCTTTAAGGGGTACTTACTTTTGAAAGTACACCTTCATGGCCTGTAGGACAGCCAGCTGAACTTTCCAAGTACTCAACGTTAACTTCTCACACATCAAATTGCAAACATCCATCTGGAAATGTACTGCAGAGAGAAAACGATTTCAGCACCCACACTTCCTGTGTGTTGGGATCAAATCCTCCAGCAGATGCTCAAACCTCCAAGTTCATATTCCGTTGTGTGTTTCGGCCAAGGTAGTGTGTTGCACATTGACTGTAGATGAGAACTGGAACAAAAATGGATCACTTCTCGCTCCATTGAAATGAAGTAAGTTCTGTCGCCATTTTTACGTGATACAGACGCTGCCATGTTGGAGCCAGATGACGTCAATTAACCAGTGATTGGTCCGAGTCGGTCTGAGTAAACGTTTCTATGGAAAACCAACAAGGAGTGAGCTTTTTGGAACTTCACATCCCTACCACTTAGAAAGCAGGCTCAGGAGAATCTGTCAATCAAACAGTAGATGTGGGGGCCAGCAGCACCACATGCTTTTAATAAGGCATTTGATTGGTTGGTTTATAACTTAAATTACTTGCAATTAAGAAAAAATATAATTTAAAAAATAGATCAAAACATGTTAAAAAGATGCATCAGAGCAAGAATGTTGATTCATTCTCAATAAAAGTCCATTTGATTTTGGCTTCTTGGAGTCACTAGGTACTCTTCTGTTTTTATTTTTCTTCTTCTCATGTTTAAGGGGGAAAGGGTCACCAAGTCCAGTTCTCATGTACAGTCAATGGTTTTGCACTGAGTATCTGTGGTCTTTGTGCAGGAAGGCTGACCCCACCTCCTGCACCTTTGATTGACGCTTCCCTGACATCAAACAATGACAGCAGTTCTGTGCGTAGAACATCCAGCGCCAGCTCCTTTGATTGAACTCTCTGTATTGGCTGAATATTATTTGTTAAACTTGGATCTTGAGTATTTTTTACATTATGATATGAGGACACCTTTGACCAGACCCAGAAGAAGTCCAGTTTGTCATTTTGAGCAGCTCCCTTCTTGTTTTTTTAATGACTGTTACATCTTTCACAACACTGGAGCTGAAATGTAATCTCCCCTGGACCTCTTCTGA
>BSAI01000119.1:14291085-14342849 GCA_036245035.1 Adrianichthys oophorus | reverse complement strand
CCGACCACCGAGATCTAAACCCCCTCCCCCCCCCCCCCCCCTCCCCCCCGCGCGCGCGTGGATTGAGGGTATATAAGGCAAGTTTCTGAAAAAGTTAAACTCTCAAAGGACACAAAGGACACAAAGAGCAAAAATAAGTAAGAAAAAAATGATTCTGTCATATTAGCTCATCTGGTTTGTAGAGTATAAACTGTACCCTGTGTCTCCTGGTTTCTGGGCCAGGCCTTCCCTAAAGCCTCAAAAGCACAAAGCAGAGCTTCAGTCTGCAGCTCTTTCTCTTTCACAGCGCCATCCTCTTCATCATCATCGTCCAGTGACCGAGCAGATGAACTCTTTGGAGTGCTCTGTTTGGAAATAAGGAACATATATTAAAGAATGCATTTGTATGCTTGGAAATAAAACCAGGAAGGATCGAAAGAGACATGCCTTCTTGATCAGAGGGAAAACGATATCTGCCATCTCTCTGAAATGGTCCTCTTGGCTGCTGTGGAGAACATCTCCTGCACAACGCAGAGCAGCCGTTTTGTACACCAGATTCTCCTTACGACATTCCCTCATCACAGCCTCCAGCACCTCTGAGATGGTTGGCTGGCCACTGCAGGGTTTCTGCAACTCTGTGCTGAAACCCAGAAGAAAAAAAGGACAAAAAACAATAAACAGATGGTTTTATATGTTAAGGAAGAAGTCTGCAATAGAACTCACCTGCATTTGGACACCACAGAGCCAATGGCTTTTAACAACTCCTCCTAAAACCAACAAAACGATTGAAAACCTTATTTTTCTTTTGATGCGTCAATATGTTTTGTTTGGAGTTTTTTTTGTTTTTCAGAAAGGAACTGTTACCTTCCCAGCCCATGTGCGCCCAGAAAGTCCCTGCATCAAAGCTGAAAGCACCAATCCAAGGTGTGGTGCCACCAATGAACCCGTCTGCTCTTTGGCAACAGTTGCCATAGCAGCTGCACCTTGAGCCTTCATCTTCCAAGACTGGGACTGCAAGGCTTTCTGTGTGATGGCGATCAGCTCTGTCATGTAGAGTCTGATTCCTCCGAAGCTTCCTGACATTGGAGAAAAGTTTAAAGACTCAATTTTTCAGGGGATTTCCATGAACTAATAAAAAACCTGTTTTGTTCACTGTGTTCTTCCTCACCTGGAACGTTCTCTTGCCACACCTCCGTCCACAGCTTGGCATCATGACTCTCTCCTTTCTCCTCATCAGGACCTGCAGCCTGATGCATGCCAAGAAAAGCCAGTGGCAGAGCCACTCCTGCATGACCCTTCAACACATCCGGGCTGTAGTGACTGATGGCGTGCACCGTCAAAGCACAAGACGATTTGTAAACAGGTTCTGTGGATAAAGCGGAAAGAGTGAAACAAACAGGAAGACATTGACGTATGGAGTTTTATAAGGTTATATCAACACAAACTGGTAAGATTAAAAAAAAAGATTAGATTTTAGACTGACTCACCTTCTTTCTCCAAATACCAGTTGCTCAGCTTGAGCAGCAGCTTTTCCACACTGCTGTCTTTAGCCGACTGGCGAGCAGAGAAAAACATGAAAATGTACAGATGTTAAAAAACTGAAAGAAACAGATGCAGTCTGATCCAAAACAATGTCTGAAACCCACTGAAAAATATGTGACAGAAAGAAAGACAGAAGAAAGGAAAAATGAAGGAAGAAAGAAAGAAAAAAGGAATGAAGAAAAAAGAACAAAAGGAAGGAAAAAGGAAGAAATGAGGAAAGGAAGGAAAAAAGAAGACAGGATAAAAGAAAGAAAAAGGTTAAAAGGAGGAAAAAAGGAAAGGAGAAAGAAAGAAGGGAGAAAGGACAAAAAGAAGAAAACACGGGAAAAAGAAAAAAGGTAGAAAGTAAGTAAAAAAATGAAAGAAGGAAGGAAAAATGTTAGGAAGGAAAGAAAAAAAGACGCATGGTAGGATGGAAAAAAGGAAGATGGGAAGAAAAAAATGTTAGGAAGATAGGAAAGTAAGCATAAAAAGTAGAGAAGAAAGGAAAGCAGGACATAAAGAAAGGAAGGATTAAAAAAATGAAGGAAAGGGAAAAAGGGAAGGAATTATGGCTGATATTTAACGTATTTCACGTCTGTGAAAAAAAAAATATCTAAAACATATCACATTACTATTTCTCTCATGTTTTTATTTCCAAAAAGGTATGATGAAATGCCTAATAACATTGAACACAAATCCAATGTTCTTTTAAACAGATATTCTTCATTTTGCAACTAAAAATAATTTTCATTTCATAAAAATGTACAAAAGACAAAAAGGACTCAGGTTGTGGATCATTTAAATAATAAAAAAAAAAACTACCAAAGAACTTTAAGTGACGGGTCGGAGACATTTCTTATAGTGTACTTTAAGGATGGTTCTTACCCTGACCAGGTGGCCCAAAGCGAAGGCATATGCTTTCTGTACCACAGAACTTCTGTCATGGATGCCGTTCAGTAGAGAACTCATCAGTTTACCTGAAGATGCCAAAACTTTTAATTCTTATTCTTTTTCTATCTAACAAACACATTTCCTGTTGGAATGAAATCTGCACCTGAGTATGGAGTTAGATCCTGAGGACACTGCACGGTCAGGGAAACTATCACACTCACACAGCCTCCCTGTGGAGAAAGCAGAGAGCTGAATTTTCACCAGAAATTCTTATGTTTCTGTGAGCTTGTGATGCATTCAAAACCAGAGCCTGTTTTACCTTTGTACCAAGGCCCACTCCACTCTTTAGCAGCTCACAGAGTCTGGGGACCAGCTCTCCGAGGACAGAAACATCCAGGTGCTGGAGACACTGAAAGCACAAACATGTTGGTTAGAACAGCTCTGACTGGGAAGTAACAAAAGAAACTCACAAATATATGTGCTTTTGTTATACCATGTTAACAGTTTCCATCATAGGAGAGGATTTGGCAGCACTCAGCCTTGCAGCATCCATGGCACTCTGCAGAGAAACAACCAGAACTGCTCAGGACACCAGAACCTTGAAGCTGTGTGGTTAGGTTCCAGGTTAAAAAGACAGATTACCTTTTCCTGCTCGGTGGCTCTGAGACTGAGGTAGTTGAGGACCTGGGGCTCCAATGTGCTGAGAGCCTCCAGCAGGGCTGGAATCAGCCTGGAAGCATGAGGCTTTAATCTGGCACCAGCAGTCTTGCTAATCTTCACCAAAGTCTGGATGCTAATGAAAAGAAGCAGGTACAGAAAAATGTGAAAAATTAATATCTGGCAAGATAAATCCAATTATGTGCTTGAAATTGTAATAAAATCATCCAGTCCAACTTTTTTAAAAATGTGACAGATAAATCTTTAAGATATTTTAAAAAGGTATGTAAATACCAATAATATGATTTCCAATCACGAAATTTCCATTTTCATCAAAATTGGATCTTGAATCCTTATCAGGGATCAGATCCTTATTTTATTCTTATTATTTTAAGGTTTTATTACAGCTAAAAATTCTAAAAAATAAAAAAAAAAGTCTGCATATCATTAATGGATTACATAATTTTCCTGGTTTCAACTAGAAAAGCTTAATTACCTGTGAAAATGTTAGTGTGAATGCTTTTTGCTGAATGTGGTCGCTGAAGACCCTAAAGAAACTCACTGAAATTGTTGAAGGTATTTGCTGAAAATGCTAAAGCTATTTGCGTAATGCTAAAGTTGCTAAAAAACTTAAAGTTGAAGAAAGTGCACAAAGAATTTGTAGAATTTCTTGATAAATTGCGTAAAATTTGAAAATGCGTAAAATGTACAGCTACCAAAAGTATAAGCATGAATGTCCTGAACATTTTGACACCAAGATTGCTAAAATCGCAGAAAATATGAAGGAGTTTTTAATGCGGGAAAGGAGCAGGAGAATCACTATAGTGTGAATGCTGCAAAAGTGCCTGTACTGGTTTGTCTTAATGCAAACAAAGTCCTACAAAAGCATTTTCATTTTACACTTCTTTTAAAATTAGAAAACAAAGCCCTCCATGATTGAAGTATTGTATAATTTATTATTGTTTCTTACTACATTTATAGACCTTTTTTGTTTTTAATTGGGAAGGTTTTCACACTAGTAGATTTCACCTCCTACCAGATACTGACAGTAAACTACAATACAGGTTTTACCTGAGCGAGCGAACCTCGGAGACACTGCTGACGATGCCTTTTTCCAGCAGGGTCGGCAGCAGCACTGCAACTGTTCTCTGAGCTGCAGATCCTGTAGATTCGCACATACGAATGCAAACCTACCAGACAGCAATTAAGTCCCAGCATGAGAGACGTGTAAACACAATATAAACTTGGGGAAGAGCCGTGTTGTCTTAAGAGTCTTACTTTGCTGAGAGTTTTCAGTGTGAGGTCTGCAGCCTTTCTTACAGATTCCTAAAAGAGAAACACAAAAGTACATCAAATCTCTGCGATAAACCACTGCAAATACATAGTATGACAATGAAAAACGGAAAAATGTAAGCTTGTTTTTAATTATTCTTGTACCTTGATGTCATCAAGGACTCTGAAGAGCGTCTCCCACATTTCTGACAGGTAATCGAGGAGTTCATCAGCCTGACGGCCACGGATCAGGTCATTAAGAGCCAGACAACTGAAGGAAAAGCATGTTCATACTTTATTTTAATATCTTACCGAATAAAAAAAGCCAAACATTTATATGAACAATTGCCAATAAACTAAGCAGAACAATAATCAACTTTTTCAAATGAATTTGATGAAAAACGATTCCCAGACTGAATCACATTGAAGTAACCCATTTAGGTGAGCTTTTACTTTATAAAACTAATTTTGAGGGAAAAGTCATCTGAAGCACAAAGTTACCTGCTGCAGTGGACTTGAATCCAATCCTAACATGTTAAAAATTTCATTTTTAAAGGGATTTCCCTGCAAAATCTGCTTTAAATAAACTTGATTTATTAAACAGGTTAGAATTAAATGTAAAAAATAAATATGAAGACTAAATAACATCATCTGTGCAGATTTGAACAATAAAATGGAAAAAGCAAATGATTTGATTGTAAAAATGAAAATTAAATTACAAAAAAAAATGCAGACTCAAAACTGAATGAATATTCCCATTTTCCTACAGAGTTTAAAAAAATCTGAAAAATAACAATTTTTTCCAAAGAAATCTCATATATTTCATTCTTTGTACCTGGATTCACGCACTCTCCAGGTGTTACTGGTCAAATTAGACATGACATCCTGCAGGATTTCCTTGAGATATTTGTCCACCTGAAAACATAAACCCACTCTCCTACTGACATCTGTTTTGCCCTTTTTTCCTCTACATTGGTTGAATAATAAACTATTGTTGATGAAAATGTTGCAAGTATTAGGCCATACCAGGGTCTTATCGGTCACCAAAGCATCCCAGATGCTGGTCATGGCCTGGCGGATACTCAGGTTGGGGTCAAACTGGTAGCGGTATAGACGAGGCACTAACTGAGGAAGGAATGGAGACAGCTGCTCCCCAGCTTTAGCTGCAATCACGTGGAAACCAAAAGCTGCTCCCTGAGTGGAAGACATGATCAATTAGAAGAAATAAGGAAAAAAAAAACGGATCTGCCAAAGCTTTAAGCGGCCATTTGTTAAGAGATGTGAGAATGGTACCTTGCGTGAGTTCCACATTGCGTGATGATTAGCCAGATTCATGAATTTGTACACAAGATCTGGTTGGTTCAGGTCACTGGCTAACGAGCAGAGCTCCTTGTAAGTGGACAAGCCATGACTGGGAGGAATCAACAAATGATGTCTGAAAATCAGTTATGACTGATGATACTGATGAACAACAACAAATGATTTACCCGTCTGGTGTTTTCCCCAGTCCTTCCCCCTGGAAGACTTCTGTCTCCTCTGAAAGTTCATGTTTGACTCTGTTTGCAAAGAGAAATAAGCACTTTTAAGTCATTTCCAGAATTCTGATGATCTGACATATATGTTCCCCTGCTATATGCAACAATCATCTCACCTTCTACCAGTCATGAGTGTTTCAACCAGAGTGGAAACCAGTTCCTTCTGGTCACGTTCTCCTCCCATTTCATAGACAAGTCCCAGACCTTTAGATGCCACATCCTGACTTAACTCTGAAGGAGAGATGGCATTTTTGTTTCTTTAGAATATTCAAAAAGATCACCCAATTTAGAGCCAAGTTTGACAGATTTGGTCTCACCATCTGGATCAGAGAGCACAGAGATGAATGCAATCTGAATCTCCTTCAAATGAGTCTTTAAGAGAAAAGAGAAACTTCATTTTACTCACAATGAATTAGTGCTTTTCGTGAATATAACTATCAGAAACTCCTGCCCTCTTCCACCTGGACATTTGTTCTTCTCAAAAGGAAGCGTTTGATGCTTTTATTTTGATGGACACACATCCACAGCGACTCATTTTAATAAAACTACTGTTCTTTCTCTCTACAAAACATTAATTGACAGTGGAGACTGACTACATGCACTGGAAAGAGGGTTACTCCCACCATTCTAAATTTGTAGGAGAGCACAGAGGTCACTCGTTCTTTTAAGAGTCATAACTGACCTCCACCCAGGAGATGAAAAGAGAAAAACAGGAGCTCAAAAGCTGCTCTGTCATGGATCCAATTTGGAAACTTACAACAAGGTGTAAAATTACAAAGATAAAGTTCCCAAATGAAAACAAACTTAAAATAGTTCATACTTTAAAGGAATAAACAGTTAATCACTGCCTTTAATCACACCTATTTAATCAAATTATCTTCAAATTAAAAGATATCTTTCAAAAAACTGGACAACGTGGTTTTCTTTTAAACCAATAGAAGCGATTTCTATAAGGTGCAAGTCTGTATTTAAGTAGTGCCCCATAATGACATTTTGATCTTTATTTGTATTTATATGTTGTATTCTGTATTGTGTGGAAAAGTCATGTCATTTAAAAAAAAAAAAAAAGAGTACTGAAAAACATAAATCAAATGTAGTTGGTGCTACATGCATTAATTTGTAGAAGAGGCCAAACAGCAAATGTTTAATGAAGCAACCTTTGTTTTTTGTGAGAATCTTTACCGTTTTGATCAAGTTTTAGAAAATTTGAAGGGCCTATATCATGCAAAATCAACTTTTTGAGAATTTAAGTGTATTATAATGTTAATTCCTCATTACCCTGTATGTTGTAATAAAATGGGTTGCTCCCACAACGAGTGAAAGGCAGAGCCTCAGAGATTGAGTCATCTTACTTCTGGATAGGAAAAGAGCTTGCAAAAATAACATATATTTCAATTTAAAAAAACTGTTCTTTAGTGTGCCAAAGGTGATATATTATCATATATATGGATATATTTCACTCTGAAAGACATAGAATAGCATGATTTAGGCCCTTTAGGTTCATCTGAAAGCTCTTCTTCTTGTTTTTTGGTTGATTTACATTCAGAAAGGATTGCTGTATTTACTGTAATTTCCTGGTGATGACCAAGTTTCTTGACAAGTGAGAGTAACCAGATGCAGGCTGCTTGTCGGACATGAGGGTTCTGGCTCGGCACATACTTGGACAGAATGGAGCTGAGGACCCAAGGAACCACGTCATTGCTCTTCACATCTTTAATGGAACAGAAGAAAACAGAAAATTAAGATACATCCCAAATTTTACTTTTTAGAAGGTTATAACTACGGATGGGCTGATATAATTTTTTTCTGGCTGATACAGATGACCGGTATTTTCTCTGCAACTTTGACCGATAGCCGATATTTACCGATACAGATATTTAAATGTGTGGATCAAGAGTCGGCAACAAGCAGTGGGCGTGCCCCAGAGGTGCGGACTACCTTCTACCGGGTAAATAAGTAAAACATGCTTCCCTGACTCTGGTTTACCGCTCAGTCCCAAGTAATGGTAAACTGGGAAGGCTTCAGACTGGGAAGAATCCGAATATTTCAGATCACAGTCATGTGATAGATCTGTTTTACCATTTAATCAGCAGAACAGTAATGTAGATGTGATGCCTTGCAATCACCCATTCACTCGTGGTGCAACAACAGAAACAGAATTAAACTTAACTCCCACAATGCACTCCTGCTGTGGGGAGGATCACTACAGTAGTTTTCGGATTTGAAAAAATAAATATTGGGTTTGAGTGACAATCTTTTCTCACAAGGAAATTTTTTTTCCCTTATGGGATCATGGGATTATTCACATAGTGCTGAAACTGTGACCCCGCCCACTGCTTTTTTTCAATTAAACTTTGTTTGATTGGGACGGTTTTAGTTTGAGCTCTTTTTTGTATTTTTATGTTTTTAATTGTAAAGCACTTTGAGCTGCAACACATGAAACGTCCTTTCTGTAAATAAAGCTGGACTCATTGATAAGTTCAGTTCACTGACAAGTGTGTCTGTACAGACAGCAATTTTATGATCTTGTGCAGAAACTGTGAGAAAAAAACTCCAGACGGCAGACATATTTAACAGCCAAAGTGTGCTCTGAACCCTCCCCTGTGTGCTTCTATTGTTTGACGCATGATGCAGATGGGGGCGGAAGGGGGAGTGAGCCTGTACTAAACAGAGTGCTTCTCCTGAGGTAAGCACTGATCAAAGTAAAAAAGAAACATCAGTGGCAAATATCGGTGGAATTTTTTATATCGGGGCAATACCGATCATCTCCAATTCTGCAAATATTGGCTGATACCAATGCTGGCACCAATATATTGCCAGTTATAACAATCCTAGTTATAACAATTCAAAATAAACTTTATAGATATTACAGAAAACTAAACTTTCACTTTCATATCAACCTTAACTTCACTTTAATTTTTTTTTTCCTGGAAAGATGGAAAAACAAATGGGAACTGACTTGATTCAACCCAGATCAAAGTAAAAGTACTGACTGTGTGGTGGACTGTACTGGTCTTCAGTGCAGGTCCATGGGTCTCTTGCAGCACCTGAAAGGGTTCCTATGGTTGCACTGGTAATTGCCTCTCCAACTGTGAACTGCAACTCCACCTGTTTAGCCTTGCAGGGAAACAATAACATTCAGAAACAACATTGTTCTGAGTTACAGACAATTTGCTAAATATTCTGAGGTTTTGTAAAGTAAAAATATGAAAGGTTGTTCATCAGTAGGTTTCATAGACGCTTTAATCTCTCTGCAACCCAGAATATAATTCAGTGCAGATTAAAATCTCACTGAAAGCTTGTCAGTTCAGATGCTAAAAAACAAAGAACCTGATTTGGAGAGATGTGTGAAAGTAATGTGATGTTTTTCATTCTGATCAATTAACAGTTGAAAAAGTTCAAGGTTAAGGTCATTTTTAAGATATTTTAGACCAATTAGATCTATTGGCTTCAAAGCATATAATTCTAAATGTTTATAATAATCTGGAAGACAATTATAAAAAAATATCAGGTTTTACCAAAAGCAGAAAGAACAGTTTGCATGGAGCTGGAAAGTGGAATAATCTGCTGCAAACAGTGTCGTGAGCCATTTGCTGCTCTGCATATGTTCTGTTGGGCAGCAGTTTGCAAGTCCACAGGCCAATACAGTGTTGTGTACAGGGCTGTAATCTACCATCTATAGGGGATTTGTACTGACAAAACAAAAATCCTAAAATTACTTGTTTATCTCCTCATCATGGCTATAATTGAACTGATTTAATAAACCAACAGGACAAATGTGAGGTAAGTTAACTTTACACTGAAAACACTATCAAATGTGTAAACAAAACCAGTTGACCCACTAACAGCAGAGGAAGTGTGCACAGTCTTTGAGGATGAAGCAACCCACTAATATCTCCTGCCATGTTCAGCAGAGGCAGCAAGTATCCAGTGAAACCAAAGTGTATTTTCATCATAGACACTATGACTTCCAGTATTTTGACAGAAAATTATATCAGAGTCCAATTCAGCTCTTGGTGGTGCACTCATAGATGTGTTGGTTCACATGTTTCTGATCACCACCTTACCTCCACTGAATCCATGAGTCCCTGCAGCAACTTCTTCTGGTGTGGAAAGTCTGCATCTCCCACTGGCAGGTAACCCAAAGTTGTAATGGCTCTTTCCTTCATCTGTGTGAAACCGTTTACAGGGATGTGAAGAAATTATCCATCAGATGTGTACACCTCTAATGCTACGGTCACAAATGCAACTGCCACTGGCTGATGGGGAGGCATCAGCAGAATTTTTAGGAGTAGCCACCACTGCCGTCCAATTTCTTGAAATTCATCAATACCTTCTTGCCACCCGTTTGCCACTGTGTGGCCTCCAAATGTACCTGGCCGCTACCGCCCGATGTCAAAACAATTGTCCGGTCGACGTAAAAATTTAAAATTATTCTTAAAACCAAAAATGTGACCGTAGTCTCCGGATTACAAATGCCGCAGTGCGACCACCTGCCGAATTTGCTGAAAAACTTGCATTTAGGTCGCCGCGCGATAACATTTTGGAACATGAGACCGTAGTCTAAGTGATCAACTTTTAGACCACTTTACCTTAGTGCTCTCTTTTCCTGAAGGGATGCGGGCGAGGAGGTTTTCCATGATGGAAAGTTTAGTGCAACCCGCTCCGTCCACAGGGATCAGCAGAGGGGCATTGCGTCCAATCTCTCCCAGAGCTGTACAGGATGCTACAGTCAACAGGGCACTGCTGCTGTCCAGGAAGGAACCTAGAAAACACAAAAGAAAAGAGAAATATTCCAGGTGGTCTTAAGAAACAACCCAAGCTTTGTGAGATTAATAATTTTGGGGCAAATTGAAATGGTAAAAGCCATTACATACCAATGGTTTTAGTAGCCATGGCTACAAGTTCATCACCTTCATCCTTGGAAGTGATGCTCACTTGTTGCTCTTTGTTTTTTGTTGAGTCAGAACAAGTGATTACTTTCTTTCTGCTCATATACCTCCCCACCATGTAGCCCAGAGCCAAAATGGCACCATGCTGAGTTTCAGGACTCTAGAGCACAGAAATATCAACAATTAGCGATTGGGAATGAAAATGTTGGATCAGGAAAAAGTCCAAAAACAAGGCAGAGTGCTGTACGTGGTCATCTCTGGTAATTTTAACTAAATTCTGCACAGCCGTCTGCAGTTCGTTGCCCGTCATGGTGGAAACCACTACAGCATAAAGCTGAGCTGCAAGCTCCCTCATGTCCTCTTTGTTTGTGTTCATCAGGCTCTGGAGGAAAAAAGAAAATATGCTTTAAAAGCCAAACGGACAAAGACATTTAAATTATGGTTACTGTTCACAACTGAGCAGTAAGATAATGTAAAAAGATCGTCATATTTTATTTAAAAAGGGAAATTACTTGTCAAAATAGAAATACTGCCGTCTCAAGCAGGAGAGCTACTTACTTTAATCCAGTCGATTCTATCAGAAAACCTGGGGGCCAGTTTTTCTGGGCAAACAGACACCACTTCTAGTAAGCAGTACATGACGGGTATTCCTGTTGAAAAATATGGACATTTATAATAAACTGTGAGCTTCAATTTTTAAACTACAGAAAGATCTCAATGCAATAAATGATTTAAGTTCTATGTCATTTTTTTGATGCCCTCACCACCAACAGCAGACAGCAGCTGCTGCAGAAGATCCATGTAGACGTGAATGGGATTTGCCTCAGAGCCTTTTGATGCTGAGGGCTGAGGTTCAGCGGACAGCAGCGACTGAATGTAGTGGCCGATGGCGGGAGCATCATCCTGCATGTCTGACAAGCGGGTGGACATAGGTGTAGCCCCAGCGCTGTGAGCTAAACACATTCGCAGGTACAGCATGATCTAGCAGAGACAGAAATGGACATCAGGAGAGAAATGCTAGCAGCATTAAAAATCTACTGAGACCAAATCGTTAAACCAAAAATGCTGACCTCTGCAAATGCGGATGGGTTAAAAGGAATGATAGAGGTTCCAATGACATATTTAGCTGGAGTCTTTATCCTCTGAGCTGCCTGAGAATGACAACATTATCTTAAATGTTCTCTTCAGCAAAAAGCAACTCACTGCAATGTGATAATCCAATTCTCACTTTTTCTTGAATGTAGGCAACCATGTCTGGAAAGGATGGCATTGGCTTTGGTCCCTCTTTTTCGCTCTTTGCAGGGTGAGCTCTTAGCACCCTCTGGGCTTCTGCAGATACTTCCTCCCGCCTGTAAGAGAAAAATCACAGACCTAAAACTTTACAGAACAGTGAAGGTGCAGTAATTAACTTAGATCATTATTTGTGCCTGTAAAACATAATACAGAACTACTCCTTTGAAATATGTGTTTTTATTATTTTTAACATGTTCTCTTTGCATTTTTCTGATGATGGAGGACATATAAGAACATTAATCTTAAAATTGCACTTCTGAATATTTCTATTGTCAAATCATTGTAAATCTGGAGCTGACAAAAAATGCAGTTTGAAAAAGAATGTATTTGTGACATAGAAAACATGCTGGGCGGGCCACAAGCTCCCTGCTTCAAGGAAATGGTCCCGCCCACAACTACTGTCGTTCTGTAGAAACTGTTCAAGAAAACGACAAGTTTTCTGATTTTGGCTAAAAATGGCGTCACCATTATAAAAAGACCACTGGGAACATTGTTATAATAGCTCAAAAGATGATCTGAGTATTTCTTCTGAAACGTACGTGTCTCCAGCAGCCAGAAGCAGCAGGTATCTTGACGGCACGTGATCAGATGCAAACACGGTGCTGGCGAACTTCATGGCCACCTGACGAACCTGCACCTCCGGCTGTTTTCAAACAACAAAGAGAGAGGAGGAGATGGTATTTCAAGTTTCAAGTTGCTAAAACTACTTTAAACCAATCATTTTTATTTCTTTTGTTGAAAAGCTGAAAAAAATGAAAAGTTAGTCAAATAAAGTTTTATTTCAGAAATTATTTGAAAGGAAGAAACTTAAGGAATCTGTTTTGTGTAGTTAGTGTTGGGAGGCGGTAAAAGCCATCTAGGATAGTTTCTTTTTAGTCCGTAAAGCTTTGACATAGGGTCATGATGATGTAATGCATATGGTAATGTATTCATGAAAAGAACAAAGAAAAAGAACAAGAGCGTAGAAGATTTGTGTGTGGTCTACCCTTGGTTAGGTTTACAACGTGAACGCGTAACCAAACTGTCTGCCCACTTACTTTGGCAATATAAGCAGCCACCAGGGCCTCCATTAGATTCAGCAGCGCCCCCTGTAGGTTGACGTAAGCCCCAACCATCATTGACAAAGCCTCTTGAATTGCAAGGCGGACATCAGGATCCTCCTGAAAAAATTGACAAGATATTTAAGGAATAAGGATATTTTTGAACTGTTTTTAAAGAAGTAAAAATAAAAAAACAAAAGAGAACATAAAAAACTTGAAAATATCTGCATTCTTTGAAAGAATGGTTCATTTTTGTTTGAATTCTTCACATACCTTACACATGGACTCAAAAAACTGTTGCACAAGTGCAATATCCTTAGTGAACAGCTGTGGCATACGACTAGAATAAAAAAGAAAATTGTTAAATTAAGAATATAATGATAAATCCCATAAAACTTGAATTTCTAAACTGCAAAATACAGCCTTTTTTAATACCTTGACAGCTTTCCAACTGCAGAGTAAGCAACACACAGTAACTTGGGATCCTGCAAAAAAAAAACAACAATTCATTGCTTTAAATCCAATTTTAAAAGGATTGTAAAACTTCATGTTATTTGTAAATGATTACTTCTTTGTATTCGTTGATGAGCTTCGTGAGACCGTTGAGGAGCATCAGTCCTAATGGCTTATTAGTGTCTGGGCATCTGTTCACCAAAAGCAAACAAGGAGGATTTTGTTTTCAAGCGTCAACAATATTTATGACAACAGAAATGTTCTGTAAATGAGATAAGTGCTAAAGATATGTCATACACCATGCAGATGTGATGAACAAACTGTAGTGTGAGAGACAGCAGTTTGTTGTTGGTGTTGGCTCCAAACAGGCCATCATACACAACCTAGAGTTCAAAGGAAAAAGGTCAAAACCAAATTGAAAGACAATATGGATCACATTTTTCTGAATAATTATTATACTTAAAGACCCACTCCCAACAAAATTCAGATTTTTGTGCGTTTTTAACCTGTTCTTTTGTCATTTTTCTAATGATGGAGTACAGAGCTCAAGACAATTAAGCTCAGAATTCAAAACTGAGGTGAATTTCTAACAAACTCCTGTTGCTCTGCAGAAAAGAAGTCCTAGAGAACTATTCAGGTTTGCTGATTTGGCATAATCATAATTGAAAAGCCACTGGGGACGTATTTAAAATAGATTAAAATATGATTGGAGAAGATCTTTAAACATCCACTTCAATAAAAATGGTCTTTTGTGTTTTTAAAATGTTTTTGTAGCATTTTTCTCATAATAGAGGACATATATAAAAGAATTTATGATTAAAGGTTTTCTTAATTCAAATCATGTTGGATCAGAAATCTGGATTCTAGAAAAGGTTTTTGATTTTTGCTAAAAACTGAACAGTCACAATGAAAAGACTACTGGGAACGATTTTACTCAAGAAAGAAAAAATGGTTGGAGTGGGACTTTAATAAAAATAAATTTGTGAAAAATTTACCTGAATATTGGCTGGAAAGCACTCAGCTGCCAGGCGTGACCTTAAAAGATGCGGCAGGATCTTCAGTTTGACTCTGGTGCTTACTGGCTCATGCTTCAGCTCTTGCTTCATCCCACCACTCTGCAGGATTCACAAAGCAATGTCGTCAAGGTGTTTTTGAAATAATTTATTGCTTTTTTAAAATCGTTTGAATTTGTTTAAAATTTTGAAATAACTTAAAAAGGTAAAATGAGAGAAGACAAACCTTTGTTTTAAGAGGAACATCGCCCAGGTAAATTTTGAACATTTTGTTGATGATTAGAGGATTGTTCCAATCAATTATGCTGATGTGAATAGAAAGAAAAAAAAAGAGAATGTTACACATCATTGAACTCTTGATTAATCTTAAAAAGATGAGGAAAAGAAAAGCAAAAAAAATGTTTTTCTTTGTTTTGTAAATAAAGAAAAAAAAAAAAAGAAGAGGGGGGGGGGGGGGGGGGGGTTTTTTTTAATTTTCTTGTGTCTAAAAAAAGCCACAATGTGTCTGTCATAAATGATCTGTCATAAATTTGTCATACATGATTTGTGCCCGTTTAGTTTATGTGCTTTGAACTGCAGAACATGAGCTGTAGTCGAAGTCTTTTAATAAATAGGATCCAGCTGTTCGGAGCTTTAAGGCTTGCATTGACCTTGATGCATGTGAAGGTGTAGAAACAGATCATCAAAGTACATGAAAACGCCCCAGACAACCAATAGCAATTTCTCAGTAACTCACCAAAGATAATCTCAAAAACATAACAAGCACTCATTTTTGTTAAAACAAACCCCACAGAAGTCCCTAAAGCCATATTGTTTCTCTTAGAGTCAACCAGCATGTTTGGGTAATGGAAGCTGTAGACAAGTCCTTATCTTCTCAATTTATGACTAAAACTGTTGTAGTCTTTAAAAATTGTTTTAAAAACCAACAAAAGATATATATATATATATATGTGTTTAAAAAGTAGGAAAAAAAATCTATCAAAACATCTTGAGAAACAGACTGCGAGCCAGAAAAATTGACCAGACCCACTACAAGAGTGTCCATCAGGTCACCCACAGACTTCGCTGCTTTGTGCAGATTGTTGTCGTCGGGATTCACTCAAAAAAAACAAGTGGTTCATACTGGTCAATATTTAATACTTTTCCCAACGTTTTGCTCTGTAGCGTTTGTGGGTAAATTAAGTAGGAGGAACAGAACAGACTGGTGATATCGTGAGGAGCACATAAACAAAACGGACACATAGAGACATTAACAAATTTTAATTGTGGGTCATCTTATAGAGCAGACAAGGTTAGTGCCCCGCCTCTTTGTAGTTCATTGCTCTTGTAGTTCTAAAAACAAAAATGACGTAAAAATCTGAAGGAAAAACCTGTTTTTTTTATGCAATATGCTTCCATTAAGCTTTATCTGTGTAGTTTCTTGATAAATGATGACATTACATGATGAATGCAGTGTTGCACAAGTGGATGACTCTTTTACTAACCTTTGTTTGCTCTTCAGCTCCAGATCAGCTGCAGTGGCAACACTGTGTCTCGTGTCGCTTGATGCCACCACCAGGTGAACCACCGTCTCCACTTCTGGGACTTGCTTTGCTTCAATGAATTTCACTATTCCCAGTTTGCACTGGTGAAGCCAAGAAAAGAAAGGTTGAGCTGTTAGACTAAACTCAAAACAGATTAAATCATTGTCAAAGAAAAAAAAAATCAAAACTACACAGCCAACATTTTACTGTGAGAAATAAACATCTTCGTGAAGTGGTTTCAAGTACTTCCTGCTGTGAGATTCTGAGTTACCTGCTCCAACTGCTCAGCGTTCCACTGCGCTTCTCCAATCACTCTCTTGACAGCGTAGACACTCATCCCTGGGGGAGGCTGCGGAAGACCCTGCCCACCTGCAGCCGCTGAACCATCTGCAGGACTGCCTTGAGAGGAGGAGGGAACTGGCCGGGATGGAGATTCATTCAGCACAAAGCTACAGCAGTTCAAGACAGAACAAGACAGCATCCAGTTAAAACTACGAGCTACAAATTCTAACGGTTTGATACAATGTACTAGCAGAAATACAAACAGAACTAACCCATAAGGCATGAGTAAAACATCTAACATGAATTCCAGCAGCATCTGGACTGTCTTTGGCCTCTCAGAGAGATTGAAGGGGAGAGCGTTTTTAGATGCGTCTGCAGGATACTTCATGTGGAAAAGACTGGGGATGAGCAGATGCATCAAACTAAAAGAAGAAAAAAAAAAAGGAGGAAGACGTTTCAAAATAAGATTTCCTACAGAATACTTCAGATACATATTTGTTAGCAAATCAACATTTTATAAGAACAGCAACTGATAGCAATACATAAAGAAGCAGAAAGAGGATGTTAAAGGCTTTTAATTTGTAAAAAGAAGGGAAGAATAGGCCACTCAATTATTTTAACAAGTTAGAACTAAGTTTTGTGAAAGAAAACAAGACATTTTTTTATTTCTAGTAGGGATGAACTAGTACAGGACCACCTTGCAATTAGCATTTCTAACCCACATTTGTTAACGTCTATAAAAAAGCAAAGTAGGCCTCAACACAATTGGGTTTGAATTAGCTTTTTTTAAGGTAATTTCATTTAGTCCATTTAAAAATAAAAAAGTAAAAATGAAAAGTTGTGTGTTTCTGACACAACTGTAGGTGCAACCAGAGAAATGCACATTTAAAACCCCAAGAGATCTACATTTTCCAACAAAACTTGAATTCAAAATAAAGGCATGAATGCAAACAGTGTGTGAATGTGAAGACGCAGAAAAGAAGACAGCAGATAAGCAGGGGATAAAATAGGCGTCTGGGCTGAATAAACATTTCTGAATGAGTCCTTTCACCTGTCCTGCTGTGGCTGTGGCTTTCCCTCCATTGCAGTGAGAAGAGTTGGGGCAAGCTCACACTGTTTCCCCACCTCCAGGCGAGGATAACCCATTTTGATGTAGATGATGGTGAAATTCTGTCAAAAACATTGAATTATCACTAGGGGCGGGCTTACTCCATGCCAACAGTCCCGCCCACAGCTCAGAGGCAAATTTCTAATGAGGTACTGCTGTTCTGCAGAAACTATGTCCAAGAAAACGACAAGTTTTTTTTGTGGTCAAAAAAATGGCATAATCATAATTAAAAGATCATTGGAACACTTTTATAAGAGATTGTCGGAGTGGGACTTTAAAGTACTACAACACACTCAGAAAGGCGCAGGACTGCTAGGGGTTAAAAAAAAATCTAATAACTTTTACAAAAACATCTTATACACCGAATAAATGTTGTTTTTTAATCTTTCGTTTTACACTAACAATGAATCCTGAAATGCACACATATGTTACAGTTCAGAAAATTCCAGAAGAATTCAAAAGATTTCCACGTGAAACCTTACCGTAACAAAAGAGGCTGCAGCAGGGTCCTGGTACTGCACCAGCAAGGTTTCAACCGGCAGCTGGATTTTTGGTCGGCTTTTTATTCTCTTGTTCAGGTGCACTAATAACTCCATCACCTACCAAAGGAAGAGGCCAAATGAAATCCTAAAAACACACAATATGCTGCTTGAACTAACCACATCAAAGCTTTGTGAAGGCATCTTTGAATCAAGACGCACTGAATTTTCACCAATGATACCAGATAACATATATCATTAGGGTATAATGATTAATCAATTTCTACTCCTACGATCCAACCAGATCGATCTGTCTGGGGCAAGGCTGTTAATCGAATCGACCTATGAAAAAAAAAAAAGTCACACTTGTTGAAGTTTTGGCGAAAGATGTCATGGATTGATTTAATGTCATTGGATCGGATTGCTCGAAAGCAACTATATCCTCTATTAATCGGATCGGCAACCGCAAATTATGATCTGAATCGAATCGTTAAAATGAATTGTTACACCCCTAATGTTTCATGTTGTATGTGGCTTAGTTTCAGGGAAAGGAGATGAGCTTACTTTCTTTCGCACACCCTCCTGAACGCTGGAGAGTTTCAGGAGGACTGGTGGCAAGAACTTTGAGATGATGTCCTGCAGCTGTTCGTCTGTCTCTGCATGGCCCAGGCGCAGGAACACACGTTCCAGCTGATCTGTTTAGTAATAATAATAATAATTTTATTAAATACTTAAAACTTTATGCTGACAAATGGATAAAACCGCCTTTTCCTCTGCGTGAATAGGCCAAATTTAATTCGAATGTGACATTGAGAAGCACCTGCAAACGTATAAAAGCCACATCCATTCAACAAAATAAATGTTCTACACATACAAACACCCCGCAGACATTTTGTTTCAGTTTGGTTGATCCCCCGTTCTATCAGCTGCTGTTTTTGGTCGAACCCTCAACCTGCCCTGCCCTCTTTCTCCTGGCACAGCTCACCAAGCGGCTAACGACAACTGACAATTCTGCGCATTTTATCGAGGTTTGTTTTATTCTACTGCTAGCTTTTAGCAACTAGTGACAACTGAACTCAATTTTCCCATTTGTCCTAAATACACTATATTTAAACGAACTAATATTACTGTTGAATTTATTCAAATTCACTACAGGAAAGAGTTGGGAGCCTTCTTTGACCATGACTGGGCAAACGGCCTCCTGACATTAGCAACTAGCAGTGTAGCCGAGCAGCTAGCTCTCCTTCAGGACCATGTTTTCATTTTAGAAAAATCATCATCGTGATTTTTCAAACATGTGGATCGACATGACTCATAAAACTAAAGATTATATACAAATCTGAACACATTAACCATCAATTCAACAATATAATATGGGCTTATAACGCAGAAAGAAACTTACTGAGTTCATCCTGGGCAGCCATGTTTGCAAGGGGTCACTAGCGCCCCCTTGCGTTTTCTGAGTGAAACTGCACCTCATGTCCAGCCTAACTCATGTCCACCAGAATCCCAACCATAACAAATGTCGCAGAATGCAATCAAACTAATGTTCTTCTTTTTTAAAAACATTTTTTGATTGCAGAATACAATGCAATCAAACTATTGTTCTTATTTTTCTCCTTCTCCTTCTTTCAGTCTTTTAAGCTTATTTTAGACATTTTTCAACTTGTGGTTTTTCTGCAACTTATTACTTTGTGCAGTTAATAAAAATTTTCTGCATTGCAATTAGAAGTCTGTTCCCAAGCTTTACACTTATAACCTTCAAAACTTCTGCAAATTAGCAACAGAAATGTATTCAACTTTTTTCCTTTTAATGCATTTCAGCTTCTTCTGCAAAAACATGTTATGCAGTTAAGCAATTAAAGCAACCACCTTCAGCAATTCTGCAAACAGATTTCTGCAGGAAATACAAAGTTTCTAGTCATAATAATTATTATTAATATTATTATCATCATTATTACTATAACCACAGAGGGATTTTACTCCATATTAACAAATTTTTTTGCACCTATTTGTGTAATTAAGTGTCACTTTCTGTTTGTAATTATAATTGGTGAAACTTTGTATTCAGAAATCAATAAAGAATGTTTAAGCTTCAATTGTTGTGGTATATTAATTAGGCATTTTGCAGTTACTCTACATTAAGTTTCTGCTGGAAACTGTACAAAAACTGTAAAAGAACACAACATAAGATGTTATATTGTTTATTGATAGAAACAATATCATTTAGCTGTTTTTTTCACCTGTTTGCCGTTAGACAATATGTGAGCAGTGGTAACAGGTTATTAAAAAGGCAGTGATGACTTCCTGATCATTTTTATTTTTATGACAGTGCTTGTGGAGTTTAACAAGTCTGTTTCCATAGTGCCTCATGGAGGGGGTGTGATGGAAAACAGTTTGCTCTCTAACATCTCTCAGTGACTCAAAAGTTTGCTGGTGCTAAGCAATGATTGATTCTGCCTGCTGATTTCAATTTTAGCCCATCGCCATCTTTTCTGCAAAAGATGATCCCTACCAAGATCCAGAAATGTGTCTGACATGGGTAACTAAAAAAGAATAGAAGAAAATGTCTAACATACCAACCTAGGTGTGTGACAACTGGTGGGACTTTAACATTAAAATATTTTTGTCAAAATTAAAATAATATTGTACATTATATTGTACATACCTTTTTTCACTATTTTTTTACATGCTTTACCTTTGCTTGCATTGCTTTGTGCATTGTACTTTGCCAATAAAGCTGATTCTAATTTTGATTGAAAAAAAAATTAAGCCAATTGAAAACATGAAAAGGTTTGGGTTTTTAAAGCAAGTTAGAATTCTGAGGGGGAAATAAATTCCAAATAGAACAGAACAGAATACAAAAAAAGTTATTGATCGTACCAAGGGGAAATGACATTATTACCACAGCTTTAATAAAAACAGCAGCTTAATGATGAACAACACACACAAAAAAAACACACAAACAAATAATAGTAATACTACTACTACTATCAATAATATTATTCTTAATACTCATTATAATCAGAAATTATTAATATTTTTAAACATTTATTATTAAGTATACTCATAACAATAAAAGCAAATAAATATCCCAGTTTTGATGTCAAAATCAACAAGTAAAATCAAGCTAATTTTAAAGTTTTAATTTTTGTCATAATTTAAAAAAAATTGAAGTATTAAAAAAATTACAGGAATAGTTTGAATATTAGAGCCATTGAACGTCAGCATTCTGAAAATAAAGTCAAACTTTTTAAATAAATTTCTGGAAAAATTTGATTATTTTGTGATTCTTAATTGTTTTCCATGTTAACATAATGTGTGAAAACGCTGGAACCTTTATTGTGGACCACAATGAACAGAAAATGATCTGTACGTCCAGGTTGCCAGATCTGCTAACGTCCTCGTTTCGCAGATCTCACACTGCCTGGATGGGACTGACGGCGCTTCTTCGGCCATGACCGCTGCAGGCAGTTGGAGATCCGACAGTGTGGAAACGTAGCCGTTCCTCGATGCACGGAGCAGCGGCAGCAGCTGTCATGTGAATCAGCTGGACGAACAAGGAAGGAGATAAACAACCAAACAAGCCAGTCTCTTTAATTTGAGGTAAATCGCTGGATTTTGGTGCGAGGAGAAACGGTGTTCTTTTTAGTGCATGCTAGTCGGGGGTGGTTTTAGCGTTTGAAGACCCGCGATCAAATTTTCATGACTCCAGTGCAGAATTTTGTGGAGCTCTGGACGGATTAGCATTAGCATTACCCAAAACACAAGTTGGGACGCGATCGTGCCCGTCTCGGGCTGGTCGATTTCCAATTGTTCGTTTATTTTTCAGAAATTACAAGATAATATTTATTACTAATTAATAATTTTGTATCAGCTCAAGCATTCGTAGTTTCGTCATTTAGAAGCACATGAAGTCTTTAACGGAGTAGCTCCGGGGCCTGCGTGCAGCCACCTTATAGGAGGCATTTAAACCCCACTCACTCGTGTAAGTAACAAGTCAGCTAACGCCTTAGCTAGGTTAGCGTCACACTTTGTTGCACTTTACTCGCTCTGGCAGCCTTCCACTCTGTATACTGAATCGACTCCCGTGATTTCACAATTTAAAAAAATGAAAAAGAAACTCAAACGTCTGCTATAAACTGTTAGCGAGTCAGCGGAACCAGCAAGGCGAGCTGTTTGTTCAGCCATTGCCCTGCATAATAACAGAACGTAGGCTAGCTAGCTAGTTGCGTTGGCAGACAACAAAGATCAGCGGAGACACACACCACTAATGACTATTAATAGCCAAACTGCATTTCAGCCGAAATGTCATTTGTTTATTTTCTTTAGATAAGTTTATTTTATATGTATTTAGAGACCAATTTTTTCAGTAAATGTTATCGATTTATGCAAATTAAGTGTAAAGAAAAATCAACTGTAATCTTTCT
The DNA here is from genome assembly GCA_036245035.1 of Adrianichthys oophorus. Lineage (NCBI taxonomy): Eukaryota > Metazoa > Chordata > Actinopteri > Beloniformes > Adrianichthyidae > Adrianichthys > Adrianichthys oophorus. Next base: position 14,320,478 of record BSAI01000119.1, on the reverse strand, counting down.
CCTGAACTAGTTTCACCATGTAACTGCCTGGCAAATACTTTTTTTAGCCAGTAAAGAAAAATAAATGTTGATTTAAAAAAAAAAGTCAAAACGCGGAATTTGTGTGATTTCCTTTGTGTGTTGGTGCAGTAAAGTCAGAGTTGGGAGTGGGATGGGACAAAAGCTTAAAAACTTGCAAGTGTTCCAGTGGGGTTCACACCATCAAAACATTAGAGCCTCTGCCGCCATCTAGTGGCCAATTTGCAAAATACACTGTGCTAAATATTAAATCAAAATGTTATTTCTTCTCTGAAGGAAGCTCACTCCACCAATCCCTAATGGCTTGGCTCTATGGCACACTGTCTTTTTTAATTGAAACAAAGAAAATTCTTATTAAAAGGCTCAAAAGAACTATTTCAAAAAAGATGTAACTCCTTTTTTAATCACTTCAAAACACTACCAGCAGATTTGTTGATCATCACATTAAGGAGGGGGAAGAAAAGGAAAATACACAATTTTTTAAAAACTAAATTGTATTTATTCATGTATATAGTTTTTAGATTAGTAAATATATCACGTGTCTATTATTTCTGTTACATGTTAACATGTTGAGTTAAAGAAAAAAAGAAAATGCTCAATAAACAGTGTTTACCACCAAAAAAAAAAATCATTTTTTTTTGGATGAAGTAAAATGTTCCCATTATTTTTCAAAGTTTAAATATTAGGGGTAAGGGGCAAAAGTAAAAAAGTACGAGTTAGGATTAAAAAATAGATAGTGAAATGATAACCAGGAAAAATCTAAATATTTTATTTTTCAATAGATTATTTCTCTAATTTTTTAATTGTAATTTATGGTGTGATTAATATTTTTCTGTAGTTACATTTGTACTTTCAACATTTATAATATTTTTATTGTTGAGCTTGCCTTACTTTCACAAAGAACACAAACTTAACCCAACACAGGGTCTAAAAACAAAAGGAATTTACTTTCTTTTGAACTGAAACTGATGGATCGATTATGTTTGGTCACACGTGTGTTTTTTTTTCTCCCATTTTCCATCATTTATTTATTTTTCCTGCGACAGACTGCCGACCAGTCCAGGGGTGTACCCTGCCTTCGCCCATGAGTAGTCGGGTTAGGCTCCGGCAACCCTGTGACCCCGAAAGGGATAAAGCGGATTGGAAAATGAATGAATGAATATTTATTTTTCTCCAGGTTGTAGCACGTGAGGTGGCAGGATGGCGGGAGCAGGGGTATGCAGCCCTGCAAACCCCACCTGCAAGATTATGATCTTCAGGCCCACAATAGAGGAGTTTAAAGACTTTAACAAGTACCTGGTCTATATGGAGTCCCAGGGTGCACATCGTGCAGGCTTGGCTAAGGTGAGTGGAACCTTTTGTCTTCAGTAAATGTTCACATTGCTGCATCATTTTGGACTAGATCTTGCTTCAGTCTATAAAGGGAAATAAGGAAAAATTGAACATGTGTATATTTTATAAAAACAACAAGAAAGTATGAATATGTATGTGTTTTTATTTTTTAAAACTCCTCATTTTTGGTCTTTCAGGTCATTCCTCCTAAAGGCTGGAAACCTCGGCGTACATATGATGACATAGACAACTTGATGATCGACGCTCCCATTCAACAGATGGTGGCCGGCCAGTCGGGGCTCTTCACTCAATACAACATCCAGAAAAAGCCTCTGAGTGTGCAGGAGTTCAGACGGTTAGCCAACAGTGACATGTGAGTCATTCCGTTTTTCAGGACTCCTTGAGTGAGTTAGCTGATCTTTCAACTTATTGAAATACTTGATAACTTACCGGAAATGGGAAGGAGGTATGGAGAGAAAATTGACTCACTTGTAATTTTTGTACATGTGAATACACATTTGCAAGTACACACAGTTACGCACAAAATGTATTGTATGAGTTACAAATACAAGAATTACGCACACACAAATCTAGCGAGTCAATTTTCTCTCCATGAGGAGGGCTCCTTAGAAATGAAAATGTTTTCACCTTTTTCTTTGTCAGTTTGTCCAGTTTTTCAAAGTCATTTAAAATCACGCAAATGTGTAAATCAACATTGGCAGGCATAATATTTCAGCATCTGCATCACATTTTGTTAATGCTTTTGAAGGTATATAATATACATTTTTGCATCGTGCACTGTGTACGTTTTGAATTTTAAATTGGCACCTTTTCTCACTAGCTCATCAGCATCTATCTTATCATCCACTTGCAGGTACTGTACACCTCGCTACCTGAATTACGAAGACCTTGAGAGGAAATACTGGAAAAACCTCACATTTGTGTCGCCCATATATGGTGCTGATGTCAGTGGGAGTCTCTATGATGAGGTAGAGAATTTCCTGCAACTCTCCTCACTTGTATTAGATGTTTTTTTTAAACACAAAAAATGCACAAACAAGACTTTCTAACTTCAAAGTTTTCCCAAAGAACACAAACATTAAATAAAAGTAAAGCATTAAAGGTGTATAGTGCAGCTTTATGACTAAAAATAAGAATAATCTGTACATTATTAATTAATTATGGCATCAGCCCTAAGGTAAAAGCTGATTTTGTGTATAAATATTTTTAATTGTGTACTGTTTAACCCTTTATCACTGGAGATGTTGCCAGCATCACCTAAATAACACACTGTTCTTGATGTGGAGAAAAGCAGCTTTTCGTTTTGGCTTTACATTTGTAACATTAAATGCTGCGTGAATTAAAATACCCACAAGGCTGCTTTTCTCCACCTGGAATTACATTACTTACATAAACGGTTGAAGAGTTGCAGTAAAAGAATGTAAACACGAGAGCTAAAGCTCCAGTGTCAAAGGGTTGACAGGAGGCATGCAGACCACACTGGCACCGTTTTCAGGATGGACTCTGTATTTCCTGTAGAAACTGATTTATTTTTTTGAAGCATTTTGGAATAACCAATTTTTCCAGAAGTTTTCCATAGATTTTTTTTCTAATCCGACTGTCAAGGCGATTTCAGAATCAGCTGGTTTGATTGTTACTCCCAAGAACTTTAGTTTGTTCGCTATTCTTTACTGTGTTGCTGTATATGAAGATAATGGAATTCACATTAAACATCATCCCCTTTGTGTGGACCAGGTCATTGAAAACAATTTGGAAAAATGGTCATGAAAAAAAAAAAAATTTGAAACTCGCACATCAGTTCTTCTGAATTTTGAACTCATTTATGAAACACATAGATGCCACATTTATTTGGGTTTCTTGCACCAACCTTAAAAAGAGTTGCAAACATTTTAAAGACTATTAAAACACAAAACAGCCAGAAGCAACTAACAAATATATCAGGAAGTAAAGCTTTTGTCATTGGTTGTTACTCTTAGACTGTTTCTGGTACTGTTTTTACGGTCATTGTTCCTGTTTTTTTTTGCATAAAGGTTAAGAATTTAACTGAAACAACAGAACAAAATGAGTAAATATTACCTGCTGGACTTCCCGTGTGAGACACTGATCAAACTCTTGGTTTTCCAGGATGTGGAGGAGTGGAACATTGGCCACCTGAACTCCATCTTGGACGTCATCGAAGAGGACTGTGGGGTGTCCATACAGGGAGTCAACACTCCATATTTATACTTTGGCATGTGGAAGACCACCTTTTCCTGGCACACTGAAGATATGGACCTGTACAGCATCAACTACCTTCATTTTGGAGAGCCCAAGTCCTGGTGAGTGTGTGTTATAGGGAAAATATCCACAATTGTTTGGATTAATCAAGTAAACCTGACAACCAACTTATCTGTTTTAGTAATTGGTTACCTGTCTGAACTCTTACCTTGTCAGCTGGCTAACAATTCAGTTCAAAAACATTTGCATGCTCTTTAATATTTACACTAAAATAACGGAAATATGTCACTAAACCTTTATCTTTATCACTACATATTTTATTCTCACGCAGTATTTTTTAACATCCATAAGCCATAAGGGTTTTTTTCTTTATATTAGAAAGAAAAAAATCAGACTAGAAACAATAAAATGTACTTTAAACTAAATCATTACGAACAGTAAACGTTCTGGTATTGTCAGGTTGGGGGTGCGGGGCTGCAAGCTAGCAGAAAAGAGTGTAAACAGGTAGCTCTCAGTAACAAAGGGCGGTTGCTCCATGCCAACAACTCAGAGGCGAATTTCTATTGATCTCCTGCCACGCTGCAGCGAATATCTCCTAAAAAACAACACAGGTTTTTTGAGTTTGGCTAAAAACGACATAACTATTGAAAGACCACCAGGAATACTTTTATATTAGCACAAAAGATGATCGGAGTCAGAATTTTACACCATATTTTTAAGTTAAAAAATGTGGAATCCTGACATTAAAACCTATTTTCCATATTTGGGATTTGAGACATAAATGTTGTATATATTTTGACTAGGTGACACATTTAAACTTTATTAACCAGGGTCAAGTCAGATTCATTCACTGCATAGACTTGACCTAACAGTAATTTATAGGAGCTTGATTACCAGAGGTGACAATATAAAAAAGGAGTGAAATATGCAGAGTAGTGGGAAAAAAAGGGGTGTTTTTTTTTCTTACCATGGGGGAACCTCTGCTCATTAGAGCAGTGAACCCTGCAACCCCCACAGGGATCAGTGTCACAGCCAGACAGTGACACACACACACACACACACACTTACAAAGAGGAGCCTCATGTGCCAAGGACCTCCACATACAAATTCTTATCTTCTGCACACACTTGTGTGTGTGCTCTCATTCTGTTGCTTTTTCGACAACTCGTCTCTGCAGGGAAGCAGCTTAAAAAAAAAAAAAAGTGGCGCCTCCTCTCAGTCCCACATTCCCTCCGAAGCCTCTGTGTCACCTCCACCTGAGGGTTGTGTCCCTGTCTCACCAAGTCCCACATTGCCATGTTAAGCTGACAGGTGACATGATGACAGAAACGCCACGGACCTGAGGGCGGTTGGAGCGAGTCAAATGAAATGTCGACTCAAACCTTCAGGGATTTCTTCTGTCATGCTCCGCAGTTTTGTGGCTGAGAACTTTTGGAAAAATGTTAAATCCAGGTTGCATCAGCAGTGCAGCGCAGAAAAAAAAGGTGGAATGATGTTGGATAAATATTTCATTAGCTTGTAACGCGACAGTAATCAGTCGGTTATTTTTGACTAAGCATTTTTAATGACACACGACAGCGCTTGTGCATCAAACTATACGTCATCGTGATGAATTACCTTGCTGTCATGCACTACAGTGAAAAAGGTTAGTGATTCCTTCGACTGAATTGGCTTGTCATGTTGAAAAAGTGTCAAAAAATCCATCATTTCATCCCATCCAGGCTGGATTTCAAAAATTTACACCCAAATTATTCCTGAAAGTTTGCTCAGTTTGTTGGTGCAGCTGAAGAGTTTCCTGGTTACACTTAACCTATTCAGACATGTCTAAATTCTTCTTTTGGCATTTCTTTAATGGCTAAACTCCCGCAATAGCTCTTGAATTCTAGACTGCTTGTTTTTTCCAGGATTTTCAGTTCAAACCTTCAGTTTTCAGCGACTAAACTACTAGTCCTATGACCTCATGAAAAGAATGGTTTCTGTGCAGAATTTATCTCTCTCCTTTGGAGGGGGCACCCCTCCTCTAAACATACAACAAGCTGATTTTGTGAAGACACTCATCAATATTGTAGCACACAAATCCACCACTTGATGGCAGTCTTGAAATTCACTGTGCAGCACTAAAGCCATCATAGCAGCGCATTAATAAAATAACAGTTTCTTTTTCTTATCTCTGCTTATATAAGGTATGCCATCCCTCCTGAACACGGGAAGAGACTGGAGCGTCTGGCTACAGGTGAAAGAACACGTGCACTGTCATTGTATTGGATATATTTGAATGATTAAATAACATGCTGTGCTACAGTAGCGAAAGTTCATGACTATAAAAACATCAGTGATATAAATCAATGTTTCTTTATTCATTAAAAAAAAACATTTATTTTCTGTTATTTTTTTCAGGGATATGTTCAATATTATTTTACAGTTGGTGTAACTTTTGGATTATCAATAGAAAGGACATTCTGATTTGTATAAAGTTAAAAATATGGTGCTATCAAGTGCAGGATCAAATGCTTGTTCTATTTTTTTTTTAAATTTTGGACTGGTGAACTCTCTTTCATGGTGTCTTCATGTTTGACAGGTTTCTTCCCAAACAGCTTCAAAGGATGTGAGGCTTTTCTCCGTCACAAGATGACTCTAATCTCGCCGTCCATACTGAAGAAGTATGGAATTCCCTTTGATAAGGTAACCTCTTCACCCCATTACAAAAAAGTTCTTTTTTTTTTTTAACTTTTTTTCTTCTTTATTCACCTCTTTTGTGAACAACCCCCCCCCCAAAAAAAACAAAACAAAACAAAAAAAAACAATAACTTGAAGACATTTTCATTTTCTTTCTATTAATTTACTTTTGTTATTGTGTTTTTAAATTCTGTTGCTTCACTCCAGAAATATAATTCCTTTAAAATGTCAGATTACTCAGGAAGCTGGGGAGTTTATGATCACCTTCCCGTACGGGTACCATGCTGGATTCAATCATGGCTTCAACTGTGCCGAATCCACCAACTTTGCCACCGTTCGCTGGATTGACTACGGCAAAGTGGCCACACAGGTATTTCTCCTACAGAGTCTATTTATGTATGATTAGAACTAAAAACTTCAAGCATTTATAGGTTTTTACAAAAAAAAAACATGGTTTTACCTTTTTACATCTATTTTTTAAAAACTTTTTAGTGTACATGTAGCAAAGACATGGTCAAAATATCTATGGAGCCCTTTGTGAAGCGCTTTCAGCCTGACCGGTACGCGGCATGGATGTTGGGCAAGGACTCCGCCTCCATTGACCACACCCTGGCCACTCCGAGTACAACACCAGAGCTGCAGAGCTGGTTGCACAGGCGCCGAAAGGCCAAGTCTTCCAGTAAAGGGTACTCTTTCCATTTTGCACAATATTTGCAACTACACACACATAAACTCACTGGAAAGTGGAATTTTGACAACTAGAAACAAATTAAGCAGTTTGAAAATGCCTCACAACATTTGCGTGTCTCTGCACCAACAAAAAGTCTGATATTTCAAGTGTGCATGTATATATTACAAGTTAAGTTTCCAGTGGAACTTCCTCATGATTAAAGGGGGAAAAGATCATTTATTTGCATATTTTACGATTTGGTGTCTCTACTTAGTCTATTTGGATTGTTGTATTATGAAAAAACTTGTGACTTCTAATGTTTGTAGCTATAAATAATAGAATAAAAGTCTACATTTCATTAAAAAAAGATATATTTTTTAATAGTTTTGGTGAGTTTGAGTCTTAGTCTCCTTTGTTTCACCTCTCTCCTTATAGCAGTAACCATTCTCGCATGCACTCCAAGCGCCTCCGGACCACGGAGAAGCCAGTTGGACTGGATGATGGTTTAGCACTAAAGGGAAGTAAAAAGAAAGGTTCTGGTGGGCCGTCTGGACCCAAAGTACGAAGATCTGTTACAGGGGCAGCATGCAAGAAGAAGGAACCTGAGTCCAAACAAAACCAGAATATAAACTCTGTGCAGCTCTCTGGTAAGAGGCGCTTATAACATACTGTGCTATGCTGTCATTCAGTTAGTTTTGCATTTTCTATTTATTAATGTGTGTGTATATATATATCTTTGACAGGTGCTTGCAGGCAGATGTGTGTTGTCAAAGTAAATCGAGTTGAGAGTAAAGGCTTGGGCTTTTCCTTCAAGAGTGACGCACAGAACTCGCCTGCTTCACCAACAAATATAGAGGAAAAAAGATCCCCGACAGAGATTCCCGAGGTTCCCCGGTCTCCGTCAAGGTCAACGATGACAAACCAGATCCCCGAAAGTCAAATATCAAATCCTAAAGTTACTCAGATGCAGCCCGGAGCCAAAGAGTCGAGGAGTTTCTCCTCTGCATTGCAAAATCTCTCGGACTCAGTCGGGATTCCTCCCCTAGAAGCCAATGTCAGTTTACCCTGTCACACGAATATTTCTACTGAAACTGTAGCAAACTTGTTCCCCCTAGAATCCCAGATAAATGGTTCCTCTTCTTTAAGCCAGTCTTCAAGTGCTGACAGGAGCACAGAGATCCAGGATCACAATAACACTGTTAAAACAGAGAAAATGGACACAGTTGTTAACCCCACATGTATTAAACACTCCCCCACAGAAGCACTTTATAATCTAAAGAGAGAGCCAGCAGAGGGGGGCAGTTGCACATCAAATGCCTCATTTGCTTCCTCACAACACAACTGCAGGGCTGGGAACAGACTGCTGGAGGAAAACCTGTTCCCTCCTGTGCTCCAGCAGGCCGCAGTGGATATGCCTCGACTCACGCTGGAGCCTGAGGACAAAGCTGGAATCTGCCCTTTGCCCCCGGTGTTAACCCAAGAAATGCCCTCCCTCACCCCCGCCGCTGACGACGGCCTGGCTTTCCGTAAGGCGGGCGCGTGCAGCAACCAGGTGGCACCTGTGCTGCAGAGGGAGACTCTGACCGAGCCGCCGCGTCACGCCACAGACCAACGCGAAGGAGCCGATTTGAAGCTGACTGCAGGAAAACATGCCAACCACAGAGAGACAGGACACGGAGGAAACACGGCTCATTTGAGTGCTAGTGGTTTGCAGGAAAAAACATCTGCTGGTGTCCATGAATCGCTAATAACTTCCCCTGTCACTCCAACAAACGATCTTGCGAAGATGGAAAAATGTCCCGCTGGACACGGGGGTGCAGGCCACAGCCAACTGGCTGAAAGAACTGCAAGTCCAAGAGAACTGTATCCCAACTCGGAAGAAAAGAATGACGATGACTCCAAAGACGCAGTTCAAATGGATGGCAGCGTCTCGAGTGACACAAACCAAAAGTTCCCAGCTCCTGTCCCTTTATTATCTACCCACAACGCCAACCACACACCATCGCATCTCAGCCAGTTCACTACACACCCCTCATCTTACTCTCCTTCATACGTGGAGGCTAAAACCTTCTCCAGTGGGATCTGGAAAAACTTCAGCTCCCAGGAGCCTTCAGCCCTCATCCAGGGTCTGAACCCAGAGCTCCCTTCTGATTTTTCCCACGACCCTCTAACATACACCATGTGGAGCGAACCTCTATGTAAGCAGGTTACAGACCTGGAAGGCCCGGCACAAGACCTCTGTCGGTCCAAAAATCAGGAAGATGGAGGCGGGACTCTCACCTGGGCCCAACTTGAGCCCACTTCATTTTTATCTATTGGTGCTATTGAGCCTCTGGGGCTCTCTGAGGAGTACAGAGCAGAATCTGTGTCCAAAGCACGGGAACGTGGGGGACAAAGGGAGGCAGACGAGAGGATGTACTCTGCGATGGTGGTGACACCGGGCACTGCAGCAGAGCGGGACGCAACGTCCGACACGGAGGAAGGAACATCTGATGGAGAGGAGCAGCAAAGCAGCGGAAAGGAGGAAAGCAGTTGCAGCTCGTCTGAGGAAGAGGAGGAAAACGACTCAAGTGACGAGTCAAGCCTGGAACCCGGCGAGGTTTGTTCCCTGACTTTTGTTCATTCATTGTAACTTTTGATCTGTGTTTCTTTTGTGCGTCTTTTTACAAACTTCAAGTGACCTATTGTCTTATTTCTTTTGTCCTTACCAGTACCCCGCCATCACAAAGAAGACCACTAAAAGCTGGCGTCACCCACTCAGGAAACCCACCGCCAGAGCTGTGCCCACTGCCGTCAAGCAACAGACCACCAGCGACGAGGGTGGGCGCATTTGCACACTCGCTCACAGCTCATTGGGAAATTAGCTTTAAAACAGACTCGTACCATCAGTCATTCAGCGAGACGTTTCCTGTGGTGGTCTGCTTTGCAAGAGTGCTAAGAGAGCTGCGATAGAGTGGAACCAGCCCGGAAACCATAAAGCTTGACTTGTTGTGGTCAACCAAAACACAGCTGCCAAACATTTCTTTTACATTAATTGGATCTCCAGGCCCCAAAGCATTGTTTTTGTTCATGAGGGGGCATTTTACTAGAGCAAATACTAGGTTAAAAAGCTAAAAAAAAAAAAAAAAAAAAAATCTGCTTTTAAAGTGTAAACTAAAAACCAATTATGTTAAATAAAGGTTTCCTGGTACATTTTACATTAAATAGTTATTCCATGTTCAAGCAGTTTCACATTACGTGTGAGTCTTCTGATGGGGAAACAAACAGAAACCAAGCCAAATTAATTCTCAGGCTTTACCACAGCGACCTCGTGATGGATAATCCCTGTTTTAATGATGTCTGAGGGAGGGTCCGCCTCAGCAAAGGAAAAATTAGATGCACCCGCAGTCACATTTGTTCCCTCTGTGATTTGCAAAAGAAAAAAAAAAAAAAGATGAACGACTTTGCAATTAAAAAATATAAACGAAACCGTAAAAAGCCTGTTCTGTGATGATGACTGCTTAATTTTTAGGGCGTTTTTAAAAAGAGACAGGCGCCTGTTAAGTTAATTGCGGTGACAAAACGGCAAAGAAAAAGTTTTTTTCTGTCTTTGAAAAATATAATGTGAAATATGACACAACTGTCTTTTTCTGAGCTCTACTTAAAACAAAAGTATAGCTGGAATCTCCACTTTGTCAAAAAGAATAGAGTAAAAAAAAAAAAAACAACATATTATTGAGATTTTTTTTTGCAATTCATTTTTCTCCCTCTTATTTTAGGGACTTCTATATTTGATGCTGCAATTTTAATCAAGATAAAATAAATAAATAATAAAAAAAAAAAGGTCTACAGTTATTGTTTGGGGTCACCAAAAGTCACCAAAAGTCACAGGGAAATGAAATAACAGATGATATTTTTTATTACAGCCGGGGATTTTTGAAAAAACATACAGATCAACCATTTCAACTTAAATTCTTCCAGCATTTTGACTCTCAACCCAGATGACATAAGACCCTGAACGTCTCACATGTTCCTGCACGACTTTTGTTATATAAGAGTGTCTACATCATTTTTTTTTTCCTGAAGTTACACATTGGCATTTTCAAATAGTCTGTTTTAAAATAATAAATAGAATTTTAATTTGTAATGATTTGATTTTTTTCCTCAGAGCCCTCTGAAGCAAGCTTGGCAGAGGAAGAGGAGCAGGAACTGGAGCCATGGGCGAAGTCTCTTGTTCACCTTTGGCAAAACAGAAAACCTTGCTTTGCAGCAGAAAAAGAGTACAATGCTCATGCAGCCACCATGAAGCCGTACTGCGCTGTGTGCACACTCTTCATGCCCTATTATCAGGTACAAAGATCAACACAAATCCGTTTTTCAGTTCACACTTAAAAGACTCAGTTTTTTTGAGCAAATTAAAATTTTAAAGACTCAAAAGACATTTTTCAAATTCAAAATTTGGAACGAATTCTCAATTTTAACCATGTAGGAGGTGGAATCTGTGCTTCAAGTTAAGTCAGATATAAACTTGTGTATGAATCACTGACTGTATATGAAAACTGGACAGAGTGACCCCTCCCCTCTGGCATTACAAACAGGAAACACCTGCTGGTTCCAAAAAGCCAAAATCCTATAGACTTCTATAGAGAAATAAAAAGCCATTACTCTGTCATACTGTTTGTCAGAATAACCATTCCTGCTCTTATACTTTTTTTTAACATGATCCTGCAAATCCTAATTTTTGTTCATATTTGCTCTTTAGTGCAAGTTATTCCAGTAATGAACTGACCAATAAAATGCCTCAATAAAAGTATGTGGCCTCACATTAAACATTCAAAACCTTTGATTGACAGATTCTCACACCTTTAAGGGATAGGGGTGTAGACTTCAAATAAGCTCACACTTGATTGGCAATAGTGGTTGACATAGAAATGTTGCCTCAAACCAACTTGGACCAATTAGTGCTTACTTCTGGCTCCAATATGACGGTGTCCATAACAAAAAAAAAACAAAACAGCTGAATTGATTTCATTTTGCTGGGGCCTGAAGTAAGCCATTTTCTCTGGGGGACGTCACACTCACTCGATTCACTTCTTATGTACAGTCAAAGGTATGCACCCTGCAAACCCTCTGCAGCTCCTGTACAGCTTTGACTTGGCAAGGGATAGAAGATGCCATTAAAAAGAGGAGAAGAAGCCAGTAGTAAAAACAAAAGTGCGCAATTCACAGCAACTTTAAAAAGCTTTAAAGTCTCAAGTTTACCTCTGAAAGATGTACCAACTGTCAAGCTTATCAAACTGTTTGAGGTGTTTCGGTTTATTCTCACTTCACAGTCAAATAGACAGCACACCATTCATTTTTGTGGTAACTCCATCAGCTTTCTGACTAATTTGACACCGAACGCTTTAAAACCTGCAAGTACATCCTGTAAAGAAGAATGTTAACAGACAAGGAGCTTGTGTTTGTGGGAACATTTTTGCTCTAAAGATCTCAGAAGCTTTCCCCAAAAGTAACATGCCTTTTCTTAGCCAGTTAGTTGCAGTGTCAAACTCCACCTCAAGACCCACGTAATGAAAATTGTGATTTAACGTGCTTGTAGCATTTTTCTGATGATGGAGGACATATATTAGGAAAATTAGGCTCAAAATTACATTTCTGAGCATTTCTTTATTCAAATCGTTTTGAATCAGGAGCAAAAGAAAATGCAGTTAGAAAAACTTGTAGTTGTGACATAGAAAATACACTGGATGCCACAAGCTCCCTGACTTGATGACTAAATGCATTGCTGCAATGTTTTCCTCGGCTGAGCTGACATCTATCGCAAAACTGTATGGCTGGATAGCTTCAATAATGCTCGCATTTTTGTTGCATTGGTAATGTGAGGTTGGGGGTGTGAGGGGCTGTAACCTTGTGGAAAAGCATGTAAACAGAGAGCTCTTAGTTATAAGCGCTGCTAAGGGAGGGCGGGGTTGCTCCATGCATACAGTCAGCCCACACTACTGGGGCAAATTTCTAATGAACTCAAAAACAGTACAGATTTTGTTATTTTAGTTAAAACCAGCATAGTCATTATTAAAAGACCACTGGGAACGCTTTTAAAATAGATAAAAAAGATGCTCCAAGAGGGACTTTGACGTGACGGTACACCTTTTTTCTAAAAACATTTTGATGATGGAGAGACTAAAAATGGATCAAATTTTTTTCAGTTGTGCCATAAGTGTTGCTTAAGTTTTTGACTTGCAAATGGCCTCTTAACTAAAGTACATCAGTATATTGATTTACTGGAGTTGATTAAGCTGAAACAAAAAAACAAAGGTTAAGGTTTCTTACTTTGATTTCATATAAGAATATAAGATGATATTCAGAAATTTCTCTTGGTTTTTTTGTATCACTTTCTTTCATACAAACATCTGCAGGCTGAGGAGAAGGCAGAGGACTGCAAACATGCTTCAGCTAAGGATGGCTCCAGATCTGTTTCTGCAGTGGAGGGTCCGGCCCCTCCACTGGGAGAAATGAGGAGGACAAAACCTCTGGTCCCTGAGATCTGCTTCTCCTTCCGGGAGCAAAACTGTCCCCCAACTCCCACCAATCCGTTACTCCAAGAGGACGGCACCTCTCCTCTACTCTACTGCCAGAGCTGCTGCCTGCAAGTTCACGCCAGTGCGTACAAACACACACATGGAGAATAAATGAAAGAAAGGATATCCTCTATGATAGATGCAAGTGTTTACTGTTGCTAAACTTGCTGGGGTTTGTTTACCACCAGACAAGACAAGCTATCTATTCTCATACAATGTGGTCGCCTTTGTGATGTCATAATTGTAGGGTCAGCACGTTTATATCTTGACACATTATGCCGCCACCCCCCCGGAGTACCAAGTATTTTATTTCCCTTGTCAGCCTAACGAGAGCGAATCGTCTGATCATAAGTCAGACTTACACGTGCACACGTTTCTGCTCACCAGAATGAACAGATGCTTTAATTTCCACTTCATCCTGATCTTTCATTCAAATAAACAGCCATTTTCCCCTTAGGCATCATCATCCAGCATGCACAACTTTCGAATGTCATTGTTTTCCAGATTTTTCCATATCTGTCACTCATAGAGCATGTCCCGCCACATCTTTCGCTATGGTCGTGTGTTGTGTGCACACAGCAGCTGTACTACATTTGTATTTACTTTGAGTGGGTGTAGGAGGAATGGTGGATGTCATATGACACCGCTGAAAAAGCCAACACGTGTTGTTGAAAGATGCAAGAAGTTGATGTAGCTTTCTCTCAACGCTGTCATTTGAGCCCAAGAAAGGAAACTGAGGTGGGCTTAGATTTTATTTTCGGTTCGATGATGGATATTCGAAGGACAGAGTGGAGACATACACCCATATACAGACTAACACCCCCACCCCACAAGAAAAAATAACTCATGTTTGCTTTGCTAAAACAAAAAAAATCTGTTTGTCAGTTTGAGGGTTGGTAGAATTAATATTCAGTATAAAACATTTGTTTTATTTTCCAAGAAACCCACCTAAAACTAGGCAGTTCAAATGCTTCCTCCCGGGGGTTGTTTGCCTTTCATTCTCATCGCTGCACAAACAGGACCCCCCCCTCCACACACACACACAAACACACACACCCCATCCCATCCACACACTCGTTCAAGCAGACCACCGATGTCTCAGTTTCCACTCCGTCTGCAGTTCTCTGCGTGTCTACATGGAACAATACCACTTCAATACAAGACAAGAATCTGTGGAAACAATGTTGATGTGGCACTTTGGAACTCATAATAGATTTACCATTTCCTGTTAAGTCTGTTTTTTTTTCCTTTAATTCTATGGATCTGGCCCTAACTTTAAACGCCCCCACACACACCTCTCACATCACCACTTGTATTAGAGAAAAATGTTTTTTCTTGTGACTAACCTCCATCTTTGCTTTCTTTAGGCTGCTACGGTGTCACGGCAGACGCCATTCATGAACAGTGGTTGTGTGATCGCTGCACGCAGGGAAGCTTCACAGCTGTAAGGCACATTTTTACCTCTGCATGTGTTCGTCTCAGACTTTCTGATCTTTTAGAATGTGATTTTATGAAAAAAAATGAAAGAATAAGTATGAGTTTGTTGGGATGAGACTTCCTTCGCAGAACCTTTAGTGATAACATTTTTGGAAATACAAAATATTTTGTCTGTTATTGTTGTTTTTGCAGACTTTGTCTTGATAGAAAAAAATAGTTTTTTTTTTTCACTATGTAAACATGATTTCTACATAATTGTCCCACTTTAAATACAGTGCTACCTTGTTTATTGCGAGTTACCATTTTAAAAAATAATCCCCAATAGATGAAATCGTTTGTTTTTTTGGTTTTATTTTACAGTTTTATGGCTGTAAAGCGCACTTTACTTTACTCAGACACACATTAACATTTTTACACTTTTATGTCGTGTTTAAACTCTTAAAATTTCAAACCTTCGCAGGAAAATAAGTCCAGTTTTTTAGAACAAAAACAAAAATCTGCTCATGATTGAAGATTTATGTAAATTTGGCAAAATGAACGCATTCTGTACTAGAAAACAGAAGACATTGACAGCAACAACAGCCAATCAGGATGCAGAAGTTCTCTGTATGGAAAAAAATGCAAATTTGCACTGAAAAAAAAATTAGCAAAGGAAACACTATGTAGTGAGGGAATATTCTGACCCATCTTAATACACCACAAATGTCAGAAAGCTAACTCCCAAACATGATGCAGGTCTGTTCAAGAAATGTTTACCACCCATGTGACTTTGGTGGCCCACTTATCTGTGTCTGTTCTCAGGAGTGCTGTCTGTGTAACCTCAGAGGGGGGGCTCTGAAGAAAACCCAAAACGACAAGTGAGATATGCTTCTGTTCAAAGATTATCTCTGCATATTTATCCTTCTTCTCCAGGGCTCGGCTTAATTGTCTTTTTTATCTCAGTTATCATAATGCGTTCAACTATTCAGTGTGTGTTTGTGTGTAGATGGGCCCATGTGATGTGTGCAGTAGCACTGCCAGAGGCGAGGTTCACCGATGAAGTCCAGAAGAGTCCCATTGACACCAGCAGGATCCCCGTGCAGCGCTACAAGCTGGTGAGTGAACACGCACAAGCCTACGGGGCAGGCCCCGTCTCTTTAATGAGGTCTTCAAAGTCCTAATTAACTGTGTGAGACGAACATGCCCGCAATCAAAGCTAGATAATTACCCGCTATTGGTTAGGAGTGGGGGCGGAGTTTGTGTGTGTGCTGGGCTTCTTGTGTGCTAGTGGTTTCCATTTTAGACACGTGCGTGTCTGCTTTCATATGCTTTCAACCGGTCGTTGTATATGATGTGTGCACGTTTAAGCCATCGCTCAGCTGAAATTTTCTCGACACAGTTGGGGCTCAGCCTAAACTTGACTAAAAGTGAACAACGGAATTGGGATGGGGCTTTTCAAAAGCCACCACATACTTAGACTTTCTTCTTAGACTCCTTAAAATAATTTAAAATGTCTATATTTTAGTCAATATGTTGCAAAATGTATGACTTTACAGAGACTTGTGACTTTTACCCACATGGTATTTACGAGGAAATGGTTTATAGCCTCTAGCACCACACTGAAATTATGCTCATTTGGATTTAAAAGCATAAACCACAGCCTCGTTTTCATATCCGTTAGCCAAAATATGAACGGAATAAAGGTCCAAACTGGAGAGACAAGAATGCTATTGAAGCCCTCAAAGGCCCGAGTGTTTGGACCATAACTGCTTCTTGATAGGGCACTTCTCTGGCTTTGTGTTATCTGTTAAAGACCCACTCCAATGAAAATTGTGTTTTTGATGTTTTTAACACGTTCTTGTAGCAATTTCTCATAATGGAGGACATATATAAAATAATTTAAGATTAAAACTGTGTTTCTGAGTATTTCTTTATTTAAAATCATGTTGGATTGGATTTTTCAAAGCTCGCGTTTGTGACGCAGCACCAGCTTTGCTACAATTCTGAAGGATACACTTGTAGAGAAATAACTCCATTGAAGTTGTAATTTTCCTCGTCTGAGCTGCCATAAGGATCAAAGGTGTACAGCTGGATAGCTCTGATATTGCTCGTTGTTTTTGTTTTTTTTGCTACGCTAATGTTATCTTAGGCTTGTGTGATATAAGCTAGTGGGAGAAAGTGTAAACAAAAGAATGCTGGGAAAATTGCACAGCTAACTTCCGTGCCAACAGTCCTACTCACAAACCAGAGGTGAATTTCCTGTCTTTAAAAAAGGCTTTTTGGTTTTGGCTAAAAACAGCATAATCATAAGGAAAAGATCACTTGGAACGATATAAAAATATATAGTTGGAGTGGGACTTTAACACCATAGTCATATGTACTTGTATGAGGGATTGACCTGTATAGGTGCTGCAGGTTTTTATGTTGTCTGAGCCCGTGGAGGGTCATAAACAGGAGTGGCTGGATCTTAAAGACCCACTCCAATCATCTTTTCCAGTTTTTGCTCGCAGACGGCCCATATCCGTCCGTAAATGCAGTTGTGACCAAGGATTAAGTGTGCCACATTTCTTACTAATTCTATGCAGCCCTTGAACTAACAAAGTTTTTTTTTTAACGCGTTGTGAATTCTCTAATAAAAAAAAGTCACAAGAAAATGTATTAGTACAATAAAAACCCAAAGCCTTTTATTTTGTTAAAAAAAAAAAAGGATACACACGTTCTTTTATTTTCTTACAGTGAGTTGCCCTTGAGTTGATGAATTACCTTTTATTTTTATTTACTTCATGAGCCACATGTTTCAAACTTGGACCCATTGCCCTGCAGCTGCCCAGTGCATTCATAATTCACCACCAAGGGGTGGGTTAACACATGCACACGGGCGCGCACAAACACACACACATTCATAATTTACTGTGGGGAATGTACTTAACGCATGACTCAACACAGGAACCCAAAGACACTCAGAGGAAGGCACCAGCAGAGGGAAAGATGGATTTGGCTTGCACACATATAGAGCATCAAAGTTTGCTGACAAATGAGCTTCGTGCTTTCACATACATTGTTTGTTTCCCCCATCGATGTAAACACTGATTTGGACATATCTTGACATTTTGATCCAAATAGGTGGACGGAGACACCTGTGCAAATGTTTAAAACTTGTTTGGTTTTTTTAAGGACACTGCTGTCCACAATGAATGAGGTCTGGGAACAGGCTTTAAGAAATCTAGGTCAGGTTAGTCATCAAGACAACCACCAACTCAAACACTTCACTTGGGAAATGGGGCAGCCAAACAGGAGCTGTGGTAATGTAACTTTCATAAAGAAGCCCAAAGTTTGGATTTTTGGATTTTTTTTTTTTTAGCTGAATCACTTGCATTGCTTTTCCAAGGGACACAGAGAAAAGTCTTTCTGTCCAGAGGGCTTCCTGATAACATGCCTGAATCAATAATTAGGAGGGTGCTACAGGAATTAAACTCAATTTATGCCATCTAACTTTGCTAATTTGAATGAAAATTGCTCTTTCAAAGAAACAGATTGTCTTTATTTTAGGGACTTTCTCTATAAGGTCAGTTTAATTAGGAGGAAACATTTTTCTTTTAGGATAATTATTTGGCTGTTCTTACTTTCTGTTTAATATTAAGTCTTATCTTCCCAGTTTTGAGGTGAAAAAAAGGGTGAGGTTCACCAAAAGGTGCAGGGTTCCTTCCCCAAAAATATTCCAATATAATATCACATACTTTTCTACTGTTTAGTCTTTTACATGTTTAAAGATCCACTCCAGTAAAAATTGTGTTTTTGGTGTTTTTAACACGTTCTTGTGGCATTTTCTGGTGATGGAGGAGATGTATGAAGAAAAGAAAAGAAAAAAGAAAAAGAAAATTAAGCTCAAAACTTCATTTCTAGTATTGTTTTTATTAAAATTGTTGTGAATCAGGAGGAGACAATAAAGATGCAGTTTGAAAAAGAGCTTATTTGTTTGGTGGGCGGACCATAAGCTCCCTGGTCTGCAGTGGGGAAGGGAAAGGGGGTTGGGGTTGCTTTGCACCAACAGTCCCGCCCACAACTCAGGGTCAATTTTTATTTTTCTAACATTTTACTAGTAGACTAAGAAAAAAAAAAAAAGATTTTTCACAAATCAGACAAAAGTGTCATTTAACACGCTAAAATCAACCGCCACAAAATCAAAGATGTTTAAAACTAAATGAGGAAACTGAAACAATGACATTTTAGAGCGTTCTGCAACACTATGACAGTTATGACCGCGTTATACGAGCATCGTTAAATACATTTTTAAATATCAATTAGGGTCTAAGGGAAGGGATGCCAGTTTAGCTTAGACTAGCTTAGTCGGTTTAGTTTAGCAACCAGCTAATGTTTATATTTTGTAAATGACTTTATATTCTTTGCAGAAATACCTGTGTGAAACCCACTGAGACTGCTTTGGATGTGATATTGGGCTATGTAAATAAAATTGAATTGAAAATGAAACTGTTCAGGCATAATGCACATTAAATAAAATAAAATTAGCACAACCGAATCAGGATGTTGAGGAGTTGATGATATGGGCTCATTTGGTGACAAACTCTTCTGCTCTCCACACCGATCCAGATTCAGTTCTTAGACCTTATTGTAAAAGTCAGGTCTATAAGAAATATCAGAAAGTCTAAAAAAGAATATCTACCATAATAAAAAATAGAAGGCAGAGCAATTTCCTGTCAATTTCTAGACTCCTTTTTGATGAAAAAAAGAAAAGAAATTTTCACATGGAAAAAGCCTGCAAATAGTGAATGTAGCACTATAGAAATAAGTGAGTCACAGATTAGACACTGTTTCACTCAGTACTTTAAGTCATTATTTTGTTGTGTAAGTGAAACCAAACCTGCTGGTTTTCCAAGAAAATCTGTCATGTTTATGGAGATGCTTGTGTGTAGCATGACTTATTTTGTAGTCATGTGTTCAAACCTCATCACAAGGGGAAAAAAAAAATCCCACAGCAGACGTGGCACGGCTACTTTACAGAGAAAACCTCAAACTTGTGGTGTTTTGTTTTCTTTTATTAAACTTTTGCAATTATTTGCGTCTGGCTATCACGGCGTTCTCTATTTCTTCCAAGTAATTTTGTTTTTACAACAGTCTTCAATCAAAGCACATTCAAAAGATGCAATTACTTTGGAGACGTGATGGTTTGGATGACAGTGGAGGTTTGTGACACCACTGAGCAGCTGAGGGCTTCTTCCTGTGTGTTCGTTTCATGTTCTGCCTTTGTTGCACTCCCAGCTGAACATTTGCCCTTTAGATGATGAGATTCAGGCATCATTGAATTTGTATTTTGTCCAACCAGGCTGGGATTGCTGCTTTACAAACACAAAGAAGTTGAGTTCCTAACAGCGACGGTTTGTGTTAAATTAACACAATTTTCTTTTTTATTTGTGTTTGCAGAAGTGCATCTATTGCCGGAATCGCTGCACGGGGAAGCGGCAGGCTTGTATCCAGTGCTCATGCGGCCGGTGTCCCACCTCCTTTCACGTGACCTGTGCCCACGCTGCAGGTGTGGTCATGGAGCCCGATGACTGGCCTTATGTGGTGTCAGTCACCTGCCACAGACACCAGTCGCGGATTTCCTCAGCTGTAAGTTGGACAGTACCAACTGCTTATGTGAATTGATGATCAGTATCATTAACATTATACGAAAACGTGACCATTCCCCACGTGGCGTTCTGAACAGGAAGTAAACACTGGTTCCAAAAAGCTGATATCCCACAGACTTCTATTAAGAAATAAACAGTTTTTTTTAACATGCTCTTGATAATTCCAATAATTTTTCATATTTTTGCTGTAGCGCAAGTTATTCAAGTAAACTGACCAATCAGATGCCTTAATAAAAGCAGGTGGTCTCACGTCCAACGTTTGAAGTGTTTGACAGATTCTCCCAGGACAGTTTTAGTGGAAAGGAAGCTCACTCTTGATTGGAGTAAGTGGTTGCCATAGAAATGTAGACTCAGACTGACTTGAACCAATAACTGTTTACTAAGGACATGTGGTTCCAACTAGAGAATGACATTTTTTCGGGATCCCCGTGGGATGGGATCTCTTCCTTTAATCATGGGTAGGGATCAAGTTCCTACGGGAGCGGAACAGAAGGGGGACCCAACCAATTCTGTCGCAAATGAAACAGCTTTCAGAGCGTCTCTTCAGAGTGAACGACAAGCGCAGCTCCTTCCTATGAGCAATTTTTAAAATTCTCTGAATGTATTTAATGTGAATGTAGCCATGAGGGCATGAGGGGGCCCAAGCCAGGGTTTCATTGTGCCCGTCCCAAGCCCGAATAAATACAGGGGTATGTGTCACGAAGAGCCTCCGACGTAAAATCTTTGCCAAACTAAATATGTGAATCAGATCTATGATAGAAGCTTATTCACTGTGGCAACCCCTAGAAGGAAAAGCCAAAAGGAAAAGAGGAAGTATGTAAAGACAGTATCAGATTTTTTCCCCTTAGGGTCTAATCAAAGCTGCCACCACTGCAAGACAGCTCAACTGTAACAAACTGTTTTCTTTGAATAGTAATAGAAAAATTTATTTTGTAGAATTTAATCAATTTAGAAATGTGCTTTTCCATGTAATGTTACTAAAAAAAAGTAAATTATTTTATGTATGAATAAAAAAGTCTCAGTTTGATGGAATGAATGAATTGTGCTACTGTCTTGAACTAAAAAGTTGTTTTTACTAAATTTTTGAAAACAAAACAACCATTTTTATTTTAGAAAATTCAGTTATTTGAAAACGAAATGAACAAAACCCACACGGTTTCTTTTTTTTTTTGACAAAAAAGGTAAAAAAAAATGCCTAAAACCCTGTCTGTTTTCATTGGAATTCTGAAGGAAAGGAGGAACCAGAGCTGCATCTCAGATTCTACAGGCCTCACCTGTAATGGTAGATAAAAAAAAGAGGAGAGCAAAAAATTGTAGATTGGTTTGAAAGTTGCTCACTTCTGTAGGCATTCAGACAAAAATATACTTGTTTTTCTGTCATATTTCCAGTCTAATGCACTGACAGGAAAAACAACGGAATTTTCCACAATACAAAGCTGACATGTTACGGAAATATCTTTTAGCTTTTTGTTAAGTAAGCTTTTGAATTATTTGTTGAGAAACCATAAATAATGCATCTTCTGTACATCCTGTTTTCTCTTATGATCACATTAAACTGCAATAACACGATTTTATTTTTGTGGGAAGTTTGCAGCTGGTGTTTCTGTTGCTGGAAAACTTTACTTGTTTGAGCTTGTGCACTCTTTGCATCCTATTTGCAAAAAAATGTGCTGTGGAGTTTGGAGCTTTACTAAGCTTAGGTCAAGTGTTTCAGTTTTGCAGCTGAAAATCAAACAAATAGTTTTCTTTTAAATCCATAACGCTGGAAATGAAAATGAGACTATTGTGCTGTATAGCTGTTAGGATTGATCAAAGAAGTGGAAAATGAGTTTTTGTTGTTGGTTTCTGCTTCTTTTGTTCACTGTTCTGTTCATAAAACATCACAAATCTCCAATATTGTATTTTAAACCACACAAAACAGCTTAAAACTCAGTAGACAGTAGACTTTAGAAGACAAAAAACAATCAGAAACAACGTCTATCTTCTGTATTTCCTCATTTGGACTGAAATTGTGTTAATTTAAAAAAAAAAAACAAAAAAAAAAACACATTTTTATGTTTGTTTTACTTTTTCCTCATCAAATTAAGTTTATGTGCTTTTAAATTAACTTTTTTCATCCAAAAAAATGTTGTCGTATTTACTTTAGTACTTAGTTCCATAATTGTGGGATTTGCTGTGATTGATCACTGAGGGAACAATCCAATCATCAGAACATTAGATAGTCAGCATTGTGAGGGAAATAGCAATTGATACAAAGGAAAAGTTCATTTTTGGGCACCAAACACAAATTTACAGCATGTTTTGTGACTATTTTGAATAAAAGGTGCTCAATATGTAAATTTTTGTCCATGTTGAAGCTTTTTAAATGGACTTTTCTACAAACAAAAGTAGAATTTACCTGCAAAATCCTTACTTTATTTAATGAATTTGCATTTTAAATAATTTTTATTGGTAAATAAACTCAAATTGCTCCAAAAAAACAAATCAGGAAATCATTGTGTATTGACAAAGTCACAGTCATATTAGGAGTCAAAACTCTAATAAACAGTGTTTTAAAGGAGCCTTAGCTTCAGCTTCCTGCTTATAGGTGTCACAAAGGAATTCAATCTGCACATTCTGTTCTTATGTGTTGCTCTAAGTACTTCTCTTTGTCTGAGCTAGAGGCAGCGCGCGTACCAAGCTCCCATCTCTCAGGGCCAGACGGTGATCTCCAAGCACAAGAATCTGCGTTACTACAGCTCCAAAGTTACCCAGATCACTTCCCAGACCTTCTACGAGGTTATGTTTGATGACGGCTCCTTCTCCAACGATACCTACCCCGAGGACATTGTGGTGAGGTTATGCTTAATTAGACACCCTCATTGAATCACCTCACAGTTGAACGAGGTCATATAAAATATTAAAGCTTCCAGATTTTAGAACAGAGCAATTTTTAAAAGAAGGAAACATCGTATTTTCTATTCTGTTAAAAAAAAGTTAGATTTTCTTTAAAAGCAGTCAAACTTCTTATAAAAACATTTAAGATTTGCAGTCATTGGAAAGGCTTCTGTTAGTTAGATGCAGGTTTATCATTTATGTTGTGATCTTGTATTATAGTCCAAGGCCAGATACCTAAAGAGGTGCACAGATCTTAAAAAAAAAAAAAAAAAAAACCCAGCTGTGTTTATGCAGATGAGGTTAGGATGTGCACGCTTGACAGTTTCTTTACACTTTACGGATCTATTTATTTTTTAAAACGCTTAAGGCCTTAAAAGTTAGGAAAAACATTTTAAAGCATCAGTCATATAGATTTATTCATTCATTTATACTTTTTTTGTCCCTTTCGGTGTCACGAAGCTGCCGGAGCATAACCCGGCCACTCATGGGCAAAGGCAGGTGACACCCCCAGACAGGTCGGCAGTGTGTCGCAGGGGTCACAATCACACACCCATGCAAACTCGTATTAACACCTAGGGACAATTTTAGAGTGACCAATTAACCTATGAAGCATATTTTGGACGTTGGGAGGAAGCCGTAGTCCCCAGAGAAAATCCATGCATGAACGAGTTTTATTTAAAAACTGAATTTTTTTTTTTTTTTTTACAGTGTATTTTAGTTTGGCTGAAACAGCAAGTTAGGAACAAGTTTGGTCTAGTTACTGACCTCTATAAACTAAAGGAGTGTATTCAGAAAAGTCCATTGGTATGGATGGAGTCCTGAACCTTGGGTTGAGTCTGTATTCAGACTGCTGTCAAGCGGACATTTCGAACCAGAGCTTGAAAACAAAACCATGTGACTTAAGATCTCTTTAGTCAATTTAGAAATTACGAAGGCGGGGCAATACAACAAGAGAAAAAAAAAAAAAAGGAAATTAGGGATGTCCCTATCCGATCATGTGATCAGAAATTGGGCCCAATCATGTGGTTGATGACTATCGGTATTGGATGTTGTCTCCCGTTCAGAATCTGACATTTAATTTATTATTATGATCAGCGCTTTAAATTTCAAGCTCATTATTCCAGACAAATACTCCACTACAAGTCTGCATATCATGAACGTATCACAATATTTAATTGCTGCAAGGCACTGCAGAATACTGCAGCAGTTTAAGCAGGAGGCTCACAAAAACTGCAATCGAGCAAGCAAGATGTTCATAGATTTGGCTTCCGGGATCAATAACGCTTTAAAAATGTTTTGAACTGACAACAAGTATCTCTATTGGCCTGTCTTAATGCAAGCAGCAACCTGCAAATGAATTTCAATAGCAAACAGATCGGGTTTCTGTTTCATTTTTTAATGTTAAGCTCTCTGTGGTGCCGAAAGAGAAAGCTGCACAGCAGCTGCTAACTGTACTAAGTGTGTAAAAAACTGCTTTAAATAGAAGTGTGTAAAAAACAAACCCATAATCCTAAAAATAACTAAATAAATAACAAATGGTTCAAATGATATCAGCTAGTAATGAATAATCATCATATTCATGCTACAGCAGTCCTCATTAATTTGTAAGTTTTTTAAATGAAGAAATGAATTGCATTTGGTTAAAAATGTTAACATCCATGTCCATAATGGACATCCTAAGCTTTGTTATCCTTGTCGGGATAGTTCACTTATTCAAACTTTATATTTCGCTGACCAATTTCGAACATCAAGGTCAGGTACAACACCTTTCACTGCTACTTTGGTTCGATGGAGGCAGGCAGCAAGGCGGTTACTAAGGCAAGGACGAAGAAGGTACGCTGATAAGTGTTTCTGACAGATTGTTGGAATAACAGTGTGAGAAGCAACGTGTGTCATGTTAAAATTGGTTTTAATGAGCCTTCATCTGACCACATTTTAATGAGTTGCTGCATCTTGTCATTGCTCCGCTATTCTGTTTAATGACCAGCTATGGTGGCCATTTTGGTCCGGTTGTTCTGCTCCGAGCACAGAGCCTATTCAGAATGAGAAAAACTCAAAGCAAAACAGAGCTCGGTCCGATTGGAAACGAACTGAGACCACCTCAAAAAATGGGTTGACGTTAAGCAAACCAAATGTGCCCAGTCTGAATATTCCATAATACTCATTAAAAAACCTTCACAGATAAACAACACTTTTGTTTACCCCAAATATACCTTTACTTTTAAATGTTCTCTTTTTGTTCTTAAACTGTTTTTTTTGTATTTTCAGAGTAGGGACTGTGTAAATCTGGGTCCTCCAGAAGTGGGTGAAGCTGTTCAAGTGAAATGGCCTGATGGACTTTTCTACGGTGCGAAATATCTGGGATCCAACGTCTCTCATATGTACCAGGTAAACGGATTCAATCTTTCTTTCTTTTCTTTTGTTTTTGTTCTAGAATGACACACGACCTAGCATAGGGAAACACATTAGAGGCGTTAGTGTGTGGCCATGTGGAAGCAGCAGGTAAGCCAACGACCCAGTTTTTGCTTCGGAGGACCAGCGGCACAGAAGTGGAGTTGTCGGATTCTTTTAGAGCGGTTCTTGTGAGTCCTCTGACGTAGTCAGGGTCCCCGCGGTCTACATCCGGAGAGGTGTCCACAAGCAAAAAAAAAAAAAAAGTGTTCAGAGACAGCAAGGGAGGATGTGTAGAGAAAAGATGGGAAGACCATTAGGGGGAGGATATGAGTGAGGTGACAATCTGCATTATTCAAACGCACTCTATTATTCATTAACTAAGAGTCCTGGGGCTTGCATTTAAAGCTTTATTTAGTTGAGCAAACATTAGTTATGCACAAATGCATCTGTGACGCAGACACTCAGTTAAACATGGAGGGGGATTGCTTTGGTTTTTAAGACTGAACAAGGAATGTCCATTGTCAAAGTATGCTTAGTTATGTCACAGTTTCAGGCCTCATTCTAGGAACTACGTTTTTGCAGCACAAAACCCACTTTTTCCTCTTTTTTCTCTAATAAATGTACCATTCCATTAGTATTTCAGTATTTAGCAGACATTTCTGATAGGAATATCAGCATCTATTTTTCCACAAACTGTTTTTTTTTTTTGCTTTTTATTCAACTTCTTTTGAAACCAATTTTATGCAACCAGTACACAGACCAAATGCAAGGGTCAATACACCGTAAAAGAGGTTTTAAATTGGAAATAACTTTAGGATATGAATCATAAAAAATCTGGTTAAAAAAAAAAAAAAAAAAAGAGTATTTCAGACTAATTTTCTTATCATTTTAAGAACAGACAAGTTTATATATACTCTGCATCTATGCAAATAAAAATATGTGAATAAATGATGCAATAATTATATTTTTTTCTCTATAGGTGGTCAGTGTCACAGGCTTAATAGTAACAGAAGTAGGTAAGAGTTTCTAAAATTGTAAGAGTTGCTTGATTTCAAAATAAAGCACTTTGGTAAAAGTAAAACTAAGTCATACAAAGAATAAGTAGAGTAGCAATAAAAAAATAACTAAAGAAAAAACTACAAAGCGAATTAACTCATCAATTCCGTTTTTTTTTTTTTTTTTTTTTTACAGCTATTGAAAAGAAAATTGAATAGACCGCAAATAAAAAAGGATTCCCTTGGTTGGTTGGTTGTTTTTTTCAGAGCAATAAATCTTCCTAAAGAATGTAGAAAATATATATATTTTTTCTGATATGATAGATGCTGATATTTGTGAACATGTTTGTGATTCCAACATTTAGGTTTTAATTTCTTAAAGATAAAACAGCAAATAAGTGAAATTTTCCAGTTTATACATGTGATGTGTTTTTTTTGTTTTAAACAAAGGTTTCACCCTACATCACTTATGCTTTATATGCACTGCAAATGGCAAATTGATCTCCTCAAAATATTTTTTAACAAAAATAAAAATGTAAGTAAAAGCATGGTGCATCAAAACTACTCCTAGGAGTGCAAACTTCTACTAAATGTTACTCTGCTTGGCAATGAGACAAACCTGACACAGTTGACATTTTCCCCTTAAATATGACGTTGTAGTTTTCAAACCACTGCTGAAGAAGGCAGGCGATTTTTTTATTATATGTCATTTTTAGCTAAAATCACAAACCTGTGTCATTTTCTAGGACATAGGTTCTGCAGAGCTGCATTAGTTCATTTTGAAATTCGCCACTGGGGCGTTGGCGAGACCGTTGGCGTGAAGCAACCCTTCTCCCCTTCGCTGAGAGCTTGGCGCAGGGAGGTTGTGGCCCAGCATATTATCCACGTCACTAACAAACTCTTTTTTTAAACTGCGTTTTTTTTTTGTCTGCTCCTGATTCACATCGATTAGAATGAAGAAATACTCTTTCTTAATATGTGCCCTCCATCACCAGCAAAATGCCACAAGTAAATTTAACCAAAAACACAATTTTCAAAAGAGTGTGTCTTGCAGAAGTTCTGAATGTGTGCATGTAACTACAGGTGGAGTTTGAGGATGGATCTCAGGTGCTAGCCAAAAGAGAGGACGTCTATACTTTAGATGAAGACCTCCCTAAAAAGGTGAAGCGTAGACTTGTAAGTATTAGACTTACTGGTCAACACAAACCTTCAACTTTGATGCCTGAATGTCATAAACGAGTTGGTTTCTTGATGCAACTCTTGTGTGTTTTCTTTTGCTAGTCAACAGCCTCAAGCATGCGCTTTCAAGATGCCTTCTACACCACGCAGGGAGAGCGGAAACGACAGAGAACGCCAAATTCACGCTTCCAGAATGACTTTGTGGCCCTGCCAGGCCTCCGTACAACTGCCAAAAGCACATGAGAGCAGCACAGTTACAAAGGGAAAAAAAGAAAGAAGTGAAGGCAGGATTAATGAGAAACAAACACACTGAATTAGCAGTGGATGTACGGTGAGACATTTGTGTTTGCTTGGGATCTTCTTCCAGCTGAGCCCACACAGCTTTGCTGTCAGAGAAAGGAGGAAGTGATGAAAGGGAACGGCTGGCGTGGATGATGGACTTTGCTTTATGCCGGTGATAAGTATGATAGAACTCGTACAGAGGGAGCAACAGTGGCCGTCGCCGCCTCGGTCGCCTGGAGATTTCACATCAGTCAGGGAAAATAGACGTGACTAAAAAACACGTCGCCCTTTTTTGAATTTAACTTTCTCTTTCCCAGAAGTGATCTTTTTCTAGCTATCTATGGTAGTTTATTTTTCCTTGGGGGGGGGGGGGCGTCTTCAGTTTTTTTTTGTTTTGATTTGCCATGTATGTTCCTCATGATCTCCTTGCATGTTGAACATTGTCTCCTAACTGCTTCTGCTGGGCCACGTCCGGCGACACTACACTGGCTTCCTCTCTGCATCCCTTATGTCTTCAGTCTGGAATGACTCAAATCTGCGACTGGTGTAATTTAATGACATGTACACAGAAAAACAAGAGATCTGTCTCAATTCCTTTGGGAAAATACTCAGACAGGAAGCCATGATTTGATGTTGGACTTTGTGTCCTATTAACAATGAGTGAATGAAACAAATAGTTGAAATTATTTAAAATTTGTATTTATTTTTGGCTTGCTATAGTAAAAAAAAAAAAAAAAAAAAAAAAAAAAATACCTGTTGCAAACTGCTGTAAGGAAAACAATAAAAAATAAAGTTTTTTTTCTTGTTTTTCTTTTTGAAACTGCTACACAAATCAAATTTGAGAATTAAATAAATGAAATTTTGAAATTTTCTGGAAGTCTTAGGGAAAGGTATGCGACTTTGTAGGCAAACATTAAGCATCACCAAAAATCAGCTAACATTGTTGAAATAATCGTCTTATAACAGGATTCTGTAAAAGCAGGAAATATGGGATTTTAAAAATAGATTATATAAAACAAAGAAGCATATAAAACACTTTAAAGGGACTGGAGGAACAAGATTTAAAAACTGCTTTAAATAGAAGCCCAAACTTTTTTAAATTTTTATTTAT
>BSAI01000119.1:14248666-14290756 GCA_036245035.1 Adrianichthys oophorus | reverse complement strand
TCCATAGAATATGAATGGTAACAGAAAAAAAAAACTTGTTTTCCACTTGGTTGGGTTAGTGGTTGGGTGAAGCCATTTATGGTCAAAAAAATTCAGTTTACCTTTTTAAAATCATGACAACAGACACGTCCCAAATGATCCTGTTCAAAAATTTACAAACTCTGATGATTTGCCCCCATGCAACTAGCCCCTCCCACAACCAGAACTTTTTAAAATGGACTTCTGCTGTTCTGCAGAAACTATGTCCTAGAAAAGTTGTTTTTTTTCTTTTCTTTTCGCTAAAAAGCCACAGCTATGATAAAAATTCAACTGGGAACCAATTCAATAACTGGTTTTGCCTCATGTCCTATGATAAAATGCTTCTTTCTCAAAAAACATTTTTCCATAAATGCTGATGTGGATTATTATAATTAGTTTATAGATTAAGCTTTTGGGGATAAATAAAATGTTAGTGAAGTTATATGTAAGATAGGGAAAACTGGTACTGTAAAAAGTTGTTTTATCATTATTCTAAATATATAAAATCCTAAATAGTATTTTTCATTTTAAGGAAATTAAGTAATTTTATGATCTTAACATTATATCTTAATATTTTAAGATAAACAATTGACAATTTATTTACAGTTTACAAAAGTAGCAAGACAACAGACAGATAGACAGACAGGATTTACTTCAGGAAGGACAGGATCAGCACCATTTATTTCACTCGAGTTTATTTGTAACAAATGAAACTTGTGTCAATAAAGAACAGAAATTCTTTTTTTTTTTTTTTGAGTTTTCACACGCTCCGAGAACCAATGTAAGAAAATAAAAAAGCACTTGCTGAACTCAGAGCTGAAAACAAACAAACAAACAAAAAACCCTTTACATATACAGACCAATTGGAGGTAACTGACCCAAGTACCACACCATGTTTTATACAATTTTATAAACTCCAGGGTTTCTCCATCTACATGATACATTTGGGAACAAACTGGGGACACGTTTTTGTGAAACTTGCTCGTTTGTGGTACAACAAACCCACAATATGATGTATTGCACACACAGCTGTGCCATAAAACTGTGATTTCAGGTGCATCCTCTTGGTATATCACTCTAATAAATTTCTCTTTGTTCCTTAACTCTACATTAAATTTTTTATATGCATATTTATGCAATTACTCTCTGTGTTCTGTGTTATTTACATAGACGCACTCTTGTGAGCATGTGGAGTTCAAGTAAGACTCCTTTTGGGGATGGCCTATCCGAGATAAAAGGATGCTAGTATTAGTGCATAGTACAAAGAGAAAAAGTGCAAGTCTTCCCATAACCGGCGTGACCAAAAGGGGGCATCTCAAAAGTGGTTACCATGCAAACAAAAAAACAGCTTTAACAAACTGTGACGAGTTCTCGCACATCCCTTATGGAGTTGATGGATATAAAAAAAAATGCTTTATGCCCGTTTTGCGTTGTTAGCACCAAAACTTTCCTTATAGAATCTGTTGTTACCGGAAAAGCACAAACAAATGACATCAGACTATGGGACACAGGTAAGCTGCTTGACTGAGTGTAGGCGAAGTGTTCTTCGGCTTCCTTTTGAGTTCAAACTTCGGCTTTTTTGTGGATTTCTGCATAGCTGAGCAAGACAGAACCTTGACTGAGCCAGCGCCAAAGTCACGAAAGAGGGGCCAAAAATGTGAAACGGATGTGTCCTTGACAATAACAAACATACATTTGTGTATAAAAAAAAAAAGTTTTTCGTTCAAACACACTTTGCTTGGAAACCACATTTCACCTGGTGAAAAAATTAACAAACCTAACAGATAAAATAGTCTAATTGGTTTGGCTTTGCAGCCAACAAAAAGCCTTCTTTAAAAAAAAAAAAAAAATCACAAAAAGCAGGAAACACTTTCAGGTAACTCAACAGAAATCATATACACAAACATTCGGATCACATGTACCAGCACGCATACAGAAAATACACAGAGAAAGCCTTTTTTAAAGTAACTTTATCAAAATAGGCGTTTAATATAAGGCACTAGAAATCTAAAATCAAAAAAATACTTAATAGATGCTGTTCTGAAACATGAGTTCAATCATTTGCTGCTTGCTGTGACACACCCCAAGAATGATACCATGATAAAAGATCCAGAAAGGAGTCGGGAGTTCATCCTCAGCCCGGATACCATAAAGTGGAAATGTCCTCGGAAAAAACTATTCTCGCTATCATCGTCATCATCATCATCATCATCATCATCATGGTGATTAACTGCAGTTAGTGACTTGACACAAAAATATATAATACATCTACTTATTGCACACTGAATCAGACAGAGAGAAGAGTCTACGGTGAGCATTCCAGTGAGAAACTTGTCTCTGTGCCTGACCTTTCACCCTACCCCTCCCCAGAGCCCCTTATTTTTGTGAATCCCTTTCTTGTTCCCCCGGCGTCAGACATCTTTGTGAAGCTTATCTGGACATATAAATATGTTTCTCATTTACGTGCATACTTGCTGCACTTCCCATCAGCACGCACGTAGTTGGGACTTTCCTGGCGTCCTAGCAAGGAGGTTGTCAGTCCTGTACGCATGCCAGACGTGCGACGAGTTGAGGGAGGGGGCGTGATGCTGCGTGGGTTTGTCGTAAAACTGTGAAAATACCACACTAGATTTGATTGTACACTTTAAGTTTCTTATAAAAAATGGCTACAGTTCATTGGATGACACAGGAAACAAAGCCTTACTCTTGTGTGGTCTGTGGGGGGACAAAACGCGATGATACATTGTGTTGCGTGTCTTTCTGAAAATGAAATTGATGGTATACATTTTTCACCTCTCCCATATTTTAAATTACAAAGCGTAAGGTTGAATCGGTGGAGTTTATCGCTGTTTGGTAGAAATTTCACCCTTTTTTCTTAATACTTTTTTGTTTCTCTCAAACGAAAGCCTGTTTCCAAAATGATCCAGAAAGCATGTCCCTGTGGTCTTTTCAGTGTCTGTGTCTTTTAATTCTGTGTGCTCTGTGCTCTCAGGCTCACGTTGGCAATTCAGCAGCGCTTAAAAGAATCCGCTCTTTCAGTCGACCGCGTCTCCGATCAGATGGATTTGTAGACTCCGCCTCCGCGATAGAAAATCCAAACTCCCGGTGGCGGAAAAAGTCCCGTAGCTCAGTCCCGTATTTCACTAGGTTATGCTACACTCGTAAACGAGGTGAGATTCCACACCAGAATGAAGCCATTCAAGTGCCCGAAAAAAAGCACAAAAGAAAAAATAAATCTATACTCGATTGAGTAATCTGATTGAAACAAGGGTTGAGGTTCTCCAGACTGACCCGCGGGTGTGTTTGGGCTAAGAGGGGCGGGGAAGGACCCGCCCCTCACCTTTGTCAAGCAGGTATGGCTCAGTTAGAGGTCGTGTTTCTGGATGCGGGATAAGCCGGTGGTCCCCCTTAACTCTGGTGGTTCATGCACACATCACAGCCTAGTGCATGGATTCAGGTTGTGTGTGAGACTAAGAGGAAGCACTAGGTTGAGTGTTGCATGACAGACGATTGGGGTTTTATGTTGCATAGTGGTCAAAGCTTCCCAGGTACTCCAGACTAGCCCTGTAGCAGAACTGGTACTGGTCCTGAAAGACAGAAAAAAAGAGATTTAAAGTCAGGGGGATGTTATTTTTGTAAAGAAAATGACATTTTGAGAGATCTGACCTCTGTCTGAACCGTGGCAGGTCTTTGAGTACGCAGCATCTTAACAGTCTGGAAGATGTCCACCACCCCCTCATACCTCATCCTCTCCAGCACGATGCTGAGGGTGATGAACACTCCGGTCCTCCCCACTCCAGCACTGTAGAAAAATTAGTTAAAAATACAAAAAATACAGATTATTTTCTAGCAGAGAGAAAAAAAAAGTATGAACTTACTGGTATCAATTAGCTGGGCACTAAATTGTTGAGTCGGTAATTAAAAATACAAGTGTTTTGATTTCTACTGTAAAAAAATGGCTCATTAAGAACTTTGATCAAATTTGAAGCGAGCCGTTCCCAGTTATGTCCCAGTGCTGAGCGGGAGTAATTCAATAGAAATTCCCCTTTGAGATGTGGGCGGGGCCGTTTACCCTCCCCATAGCTGAGAGCTCTCTGTTCACACACACTCCTTGGGCATTTCCTTGGTTCCTTACATCCTCAACCAAACATTACCAGTACAACAAAAATGGTGAACAACATTGGAGCAATTCAGCTGAACAGTTTTGTTCCGTTGTTTTTTATTGTTTCTTGTCCTGTTCTGCTTTTAGCTTTTGACCTAAGAGTCACACCAGTCTCAGGCTCAGTTATCCACAGTTTATTCCATTTAAGTTAATGATCCTCCATGTATTAAAACATCTGGTTTTCAGTTTATCTGCAATGTCACTTTTTTGTTTCTCCATTCTTTCAACAAAAAGAGGCCCCTTAGAAATAAGTCGAACATTTTTACCCTATTAGCAGAGTTTCTTCAAATAAGCAAAAAAAATCTGCCACTGGGGTAAGACACATGGTCTTACCAAGAAATCATATTTTTAGAAAAAAAATTCTAGTCACTAAAACACGTTTTCTCAAACTAAGAAATACTGAGTCACCGTAAAGATCCAGTAGGCTGCTTCTTCAGCATTCATGAGCTGCTCTGACTCTCTGTTCAATGTATTTGGATCTGAGAGTCGCTTCCAGATTTATGAGGGGAACACAATTTGGCACACATCTTTAAAAATATTTAGTTTTGTTCTGTTTTTCCACTGAAGGCTATGAGGCTCAAAACTGCAAGGCAGGCTGAGTCAGGCCATGAACTCTTTGTTTTGGATCCGTTTCCTGGTTGTGTGTGCAGAAAAGTGGCTCCCTGAATGAGCAACTGCTTGGCAGCATACGACCCTCATTGTATAAGCTCGAATAAATGCTGGTCGCAAATAGAAAGCTGAAGGCTCAGGCAACATTTGCTGCTTTAAATCGCTGCTTTAAAAATGCTTTCTTTTTCATCTGCGATGATCTACGATTGATTCTTTCAAAAAATCGTATTCATTCATTCATTCTGATGCATCCACTTGCAGACGACCAGATCAGTATATGTCTTTGTTTTCCTCAAAAGTGGATTAAGAGCTTCGATACTGGTTGCCATTTTGTTTTCTTTATGAGTTTATTTTACAGGGACCACAGGAGCATTAATTGAAGAAAAGATGCTTTTTACCAGACTACAGCTCTTAGAGCCAGATTCCATCTGCAGTCCCAAAACATGCAAATACAAGAATTAACAAGTAGAATTTGAACAATTTTGGTTGCACCGGTAATGTCAGGGACTTTAAGCTAGTAAAAGAGAATGTAAACAGAGAGCTCTCAGTTATAGGTGACAGAAAGGAGGGGGTTGCTCCGCGCCAACAGCCCCGCCCACAACTCAGAGATGAATTTCTAATAAACTACTGCCACTCTGCAGAAACTATGTCCTAGAAGAAGATACTTTTTTTTAAAAAAATCTTGGCTAAAAACTGCATAATCATAGGTAAAATAGCTCAAATGAAAATATTTCAATTTTAAATGAAGCTAAAAACCCATTTTGGGTTATCATAAACATGTTTCCAGCCTGTAGAAACAAAGAAAAGTCTCATCTGGAGTTTGTGAGTGCACTCTACAGTGCTCTACTTTGGCTCCTCTCGAATAGGCAATAAAGATTCACTTTTTTCTGAAGCCATTTTTTTCGGACAGATTATACCATCATGAATACTGAAATTGGTAACTTCTTACCTGCAGTGCACGGTAATTGGCCCATCCTGCCCAAACTGTTCTTTAG
Source organism: Adrianichthys oophorus (assembly GCA_036245035.1). Lineage (NCBI taxonomy): Eukaryota > Metazoa > Chordata > Actinopteri > Beloniformes > Adrianichthyidae > Adrianichthys > Adrianichthys oophorus. The sequence continues at coordinate 14,284,972 of BSAI01000119.1, read as the reverse complement.
TTTTATGCACCTGGCCAATAAAATCAATGAATCCCTCCCCTGACTTTGGCACTCCTTGCTCTGGCCAATCAGTAAACTGGAACTGGCGAACCGTGCGTGACTGGCCATCCTGAAAGGAAAGAGGGGAGTTAATCTTCCTAAATCCAAAAAGATCAAAGTAGTCTAAATAAGTGCATCAGCAGACTCACCCTGGCATCAGTCACTTTGAACTCTCGCAGGATGTACTGAGGCATGTTATACTCTGCCATGGGGTCCACCACAAAGTACTGGTACCTGGCCGAGCGCTCTGCAGGCCAGTACTGGTGACATTTCTCCTGCAGAAAACAGCACACTTCAACTCAGGGCGCCGCTTCACGCTGAACAAACTCCATAAGAGTCATTTCAGGTGTCTTCATCATGAAAATGTCTTTTTCACTTGCAAGGTTCATTTCTCATTTAGGGCCCATTTTGTGGCAGATGAGCTATGACTTTCATGAACAATAACCGTGCCAAGCACACAATCAACACTCACTAAATTCAAGCATTTATCACATTCAGCACGAGTCTCATTTTGGGTAAAATATCATCCACTAAACGATCATATTCAGTCATAAAACAAGCGTTTTTGGTTTTATTTCTATTTCCTCTACACATAAAAAGCTGCATTGTTGCCAGATATAGGAATTGAGGCTCTGCAAGAGGACTGAAGTTTTAAAATTATGATCAGATAATCAACATTCATGATTAAAACTTACTAAATGATTCATCCAGTAACGACAAAGAAATTTAGCTTTTTTTCCCAAAGTGGAACCTTTTGAGGCCAAAATGTAAAAAAAAAGGCGTTAAAGCCGTAAACTAGTATAAAAACAAGCAATAATAATAATAATAATAATTTATTTTACCAACAAATTGCAAAGTCCAGAATTTTCATTTGATATATTTAGGATAAAACAATACTCTACGGCGTGAAAAATTTCAAACACATCTCTTCAGTGTTATCATGTAATGAAGAATTACTACTTATATATATATATATATATATATATATATATATAAAGCAAACATCACAGATGGCAAAATGTTGTATTTTTACAAGGATACAAACTTTTTTCGGTTGTCATCTACAAGCTTTGACAGCAACAAAACAGATTTTTTATAGCAGGAAGGTCTTTAATTCTTTAATTGAATGTTTTTCCAACATGGTTAACCTGATTGCATAAAAACCACGTCAACCGTACCCGTCCCATTTCTCTCAGCTTGGTTAGCATGACAACTATAGTGGAGTTGTGCTCCCACAGCATCCTCCAGTAGTCCTCTGTGGTCTCAGCCAGTGGGCCTTGGGTTGCTATATAAGCTCTCTGCTGCCTACAAGAACACAAACACATAAGAAGTGTTAAAAAAAAAGATTTTGTCTTCAATATTTCCATTTCGTTTCTCATGCCTGTATCCGTCGATAAAGCTGGCGTTGATGTAGTCCGAACCCTCCACTCCTCTGATTGGCTGCAGACAGACCCGTGTGGTCTCGTAGGGCATGATGTTGACCAGCCGGTTCTTGAACTTGTTACATGGCAGATTGGCACTCACAAACCGTGACGTGTGAGCTTTGGCACTGGCCAGACGCTGGAAAACATTTGACATTTGGATGTTAAAGGGCATTGGAGGAAAAATGCATTTGACCCTAAAAAACACAACAAAAGCATTCTAGTCTTACCAAAATGAAATAATCTGAATTTCTGTGGCAAATTGTAAGGTGGAGGTCCTAAAGCAACAAAAATAAAACAAGATTGTACACTGTGACATTAACTAAAACTTGGCATTTTATGTGACTTCTGAGTAAAGTAATTGCTGTAATTCTAGCACCAAGTAGATCTGTGAAAGAAAAGACCTGGAACAACATTTGCAAGATTCGAACCGCATTTTGCACCGAACCTCTTCCAACTGTAGGTGGTGGACATGTACTAGAATCAGGTAGAGATAGTACAGTGTGAACACCATGAACTAAATGTTTAGCGTGTTTCTGAACGCGCGTAACATGCCCCATGTAAACGAAACTTAACAGGCAGGACAAGTGCTCTGTAAATAAAGTTGAATTTAAAGTTGAAGAGTTTTTCCTCCTGTTTTCTTTTATTACAGTCATAGCTGTGATGAAAACACTGACTTTTTAGTTTTTTTTCCCCAAAAACGTACAAAATGTATTTGCCACCAGGCCCGGTGTCAGACAAGAGGAATTGGAAAATTGGTAAACAAGGCAGGCCTGAACGTATTTAGCCAGACAACTCCATTTGAATAAACAAAGAGGGGGCGACTCAGAGGGATTGGGGCAGCAATATGGAAAAGAAAAAGAATAAAATGGATAAGACAAGCTGAAAATTCAAGAGTCAGGCTCCAGGAAACCACAAGGCCCCGCTCTGTCTCAGTCAAATATGCAAACCACACTTGATCCAGCGCAATATGTATGAAAATATTTATGCATATGTGCAGGCAGGAGGTGAGCGGATACACTCTCCTGAAACTCTTGACCGCTGAGTGACATGGCTTGAAAGGAAAGACAGAACAACAGAGAATAAGCAAGAAGAGACCGCAGACTAAAGAGAAACAATGAGCTCCCACGAGCCGAGCTGAGGCTAGCGCAGGCTGTGGGAGAAACAGCCTTTTCTGCAAGCTGGAAAACCCCGCCGATCGGAAATTCATTGGAGTGTCAAGAACTCCAAGATCAACAGGGTCAAAATCGACACAACTTTTGACCTGAATGGGACTTTTTCAACAAATAAACAGCAGAGTTGTACATGTGGACGCCTTCTTTGAACTTCAGGAAACAAAAGCATGACCTGTGCAAACAAGCTTTGCCAAAAGATCCCTCTGGCTGCTTTTTCTTGCTTTTGATTCAAATTTGTGTGGTTTCAAGCGAGTTATGAGACGCCAGACCGCCATGAGAAATTTCTCACACTTCTGGTGTTTTCTTAATGAAACTGGAAGTGCAGCTTGAGACAGTGGCGGTAAAAATTCCACGAAACGCCGTGTTTCTAATGATCCTGACATGTGTTTCACATCAGCACACGACTAAAAATGAAAACAGTCAGGTTAGTGCTCGATCAGTTGTCATTGGCAGGAGGCTACTGTGAAAAGAGGAATGCTGGGGTGGAGGGTGATGGAAATTTCTTGGGTCGCATTGAGTGTTGACTCTACCCTACGACAGCTTAGGCAAAGATTGTGCGAAAAGTCAAAGGCAAACGTCACTAAGCCATTTCGCACGAGTCTGAGGAGGCCTAATTTGGTGAAAGCAAACATACGGAAAACAAAGTAAAGGTATGGATGTTATCAACTGAGAACTCTGATCATCTCCATCGATGTTTCAGAACATGACATTCAAGATGCAAGGCTGCACATTCACACACACCTTTCATTTGGCAATTTAGAGACACCAATTAACCTATGGAACATGTTTTGGACTGTGGGAGGAAGCCGGAGAAAATCCACGTCTACATGAGGAAAAAACGCAAACCACAGTGCAACAATGCAGCCTCTACATGAGAAGTGTGCAGTTGTAGCCACCCAACAGATAAATCAATGAAGTAGGGAAAACCAAAGACAGTGTGGAGTGAATTTGTGTTCTCTTCTGTTTGCTATTTGACACATTTCCCATGTTTTCCCATTGAAACTTTCTGCAAAGGAAGAATCATCAAAACACTTAAGAACTACAGTGCTCCGCACAAATTAGTATTTTTCAAGAAACCTTTAGTGTCCTTTCAGAATCAACATTTTCTATGAGATATTAAAAAACAAAATACTCCTAATAAATGTGGGCTATCGATTGCAAACAAGATTTGTTAATTTGAACATACAAAAAAGTGATTTTCCCAACTAATTCATTCAAGCCCATGTTTCAAAAATGAGTCCACCCCAAGTATAGTCTTAGGAGAAAAGCTGCACTTAAGACTACAAAATTCTAAGGAACAGGAATTCAACAACAGGTGAGTCTAATGATTCATTTCAGATGTGTCCAGGACACAGAAAAGAGCATTACTTAATAAAGAAAAGCCCTTCCCATTCCATGCTGTCAGAAATGGCTCAACAATGTACTGATCTATACTGAAGTAGAAGATGCTGCCATCACTCTGTGGACTTTTTCAACACAACAATTATCCGAAACACACATGGAAAGCTACTGTTGCATTTCTGAAGAACAAGGTGAAGGTGATTGAATGGCAAAATATGTCTTCTGATCTGAATCCAATGGAACACCTGTGGGAATTCTAAAGCAACAAGTTGAACATCACTCTCCATCCAGCATCCAGGCCCTAAAAGAGGTTGTTCTTGAAGGATGGAAAAAGATAGATGTTGCAATATGTCGCCAACTTGTTCACTGCATGTCTAAAAGACTTGGTGCTGTCCTTCAAAATCCCGGTGCTCGTACAAAATACTTGATGTAGTAGTTTTTGATGCAGGGTGTATTCATTTTTGCTTCAACCAATTTGAGTAAAACTGAAGATTTTGTGATCTGCGTTACATTATTCACCTTCATTTCATGTTTTGGAGTTCAATAAAACTCATCCTTGAGGAAAATTTTGGAAATTGTTCTTTTGTTCATTGAGCTACTGATTAAATCAGTACTTTTTAAAGAGGGTATACTCATTTATGCTGAGCACTGTACCTCAACAATTAAAGTAAAGGGAGTCACTAAACTGTAAATATTTGCTGTTTATTTGGAGAAACACATTTTTCAAAATGTAAATGTGCACCATGTTACACTGAATGAGTTACATCCAGTCCCTCTCACCTTGAACTCCAGCTCCATGCCTGTGACATTTTCTCCAGGCTCAATCTGTGTCAGCCTCTGGATGTACGAGTACAGGTTTCTAGCGGGAACCTCTGTGTTGCCACAGGTCACGGCCTCCAGCACTGCGTCATGGATGAAGATGTACTGGTCCTCTGTCTGGACCATGTAGTTCCTCTGTGAGCGCATCAGCGTGACATGGCCGTAGACGTCGATGGTCTTTTCATTCTTGATGCGCGCCGTCATGGCGTCGATAACGATGAAGCAGCCCGTGCGGCCGACTCCAGCGCTAGGATGAGATCAAGGGAGATTTAAAAAAGGAGTACACATATTATGAAGACCACATAAAAAAAGGGGTGTGAAGAGTCATTTTCCTAAGTGTCTGCTATCGCTTTTCAGCTGAACTGGACCCAGCAACCATTAACCTAAATCGCCTGTGTTGCAAAGATGCCTGCCAGCAATATTTCTAACAAGCGACACCAGCCATGACTCAGCACTTTTATCTCACTGGTATCAGGAAGATAATATCCACATCGACATAAAATCCAGAAATACAATCCATGAAGGTGCTCACCCAAACACTTCACATTTTTGCTCTATAAGTCCCTGACTGATGAGATGACCTGACCAAGCAGGTCTGTCCAAGTGTTCAGAAAACTCTGTTCTAAGTCCCACTATGATCATCTTTTGATTGATTTTAAAGCGTTTCTAGTGGGTTTTTAGTTATTATTATGCAGTTTTTAGACAAAATCAAGAAACTTTTACTGTTTTGTAGGACATAGTTTCTGCATAGCAGCAGTAGTTCAGTAGAAATTCGCCTCTGAATTGTGAGCGAGGTCATTGGTGTGTCTATGTATTGAAAGTGACTTTTCACACATAAACTTTAATCTTAAATTCTTTTATATATATCCTCCATCATGAGAAAAATGCTACAAGAACATGTTAAAAACACGATTTTTTTGAAGTGGGTCTTGAAACACAATATTCAACTCAAGTGTGTTCGTGTGGATTGAGATTGTTTCATACTGAGGATGGATAGAAAATGACGACGGAATTTTGTGGGAATAATTAAATTTGACTAATCCTGTTAGATACCTCGCAGACAGAGCAGATTTGGAGGAGCTGTTTTTCCTGCCAACCTCCTGTCTTCGCCTTCAGGTGTCTGTAAGTACCCATCCACCACTCTCACACCACGCTCTGAACATCTTCAAGACTCTATTTCATCCCCACCTCCAAAAAGCTTCTCTTTAATTCATCATTTTCATTCACCGTGCCCTGGATTTGACCCGACACCTTTATTGTTCTACACAAATTTCCTCCTCTCGTTCTGCACCCTTCCAGCTTCCTTGCTCTCGATATGTTCTCAACCCACTTTTTCTTATGCTTCTCCCCTCCCGACTCATGCATATCTCTTAATTCTTTCTCCAGAGAGCTCCAGCTCTCATATTTTCTCAATTTTTCTCACTTCTAAGAGCAAACTAGCTTCAGTCCTGGAGCTCAGCATAAAGACGGTAAATACAGGTTTTTGGGAGTCTTTCTTCATCCAACACACATCCTTCCTGCTCCACAGATGGTATTGCCATTTAAACGCACATTCATAAGCCCAACTCTTCCTAACTCTAACAAAGTGTCAACCATGAAAGATAATCTTGGGAAATCTTAAAAATGATGGATGTTGTTAGCAAAAGTATGCGGGTGTGAAAGGCAGTGAGGGTGGTTTGAGGTTTGAGCCATGGCAGGTCAGTTCTGTTTTTGCTAGGAATGATCTTAAACCTATGGCCTGGGACTGAATGTTAATCTTCCCACACTTTTTCACCAATACTGCCAAGAAAAACCCCAAATTGCACACAAGTATTTTGAAGATAAAATTTGATTCCTTTTGGCTCCACTGGATTGATATTAGTTCTTTTTTTTTTGTTCAATTAGTGAAGAGAATGGAATGTGTTGAGCAGAAATACTGACTAACCTGCAGTGGACGACCATCGGTCCTGCGTCTGGAGGGTTGCAAGCCTTGACTCGGCGAAGGAAGGCCAGGAATGGGGTGGGGTGTTCAGGCACCCCATGATCGGGCCAGGCTGTGAATTGGAAGTGACGGACCTCACGCTTCTCATTGGAGCCACTCTGGATGAACAAAGAGGCAGAGAAGTAGTGATGAAGCTTGAGTTGGTCTGGATATTTCTTCAATAACCAAAACAAAAAGAAAGATAATTTTTGACTACAATCCTCCTTTTTATAATTTTTTTTATTGTGTCCCAACAGTTGTCATATTTATCTGTTTTTTTGTTTTTACTGACCTACAAAGAGCAAAAAGTAGTGCCTCAGAGATAGAGTTGTCTTACTTCTGGATCGGAAAATGAGCTTTCGAAAATTACTCCTATAGCATAAAAAATGCGTCCTTCAGTGTGCCAAAGGTAATACATTTTCATATATATGATATTGCTCACTCTGAAAGGATTAGAATAACAAGATAAAGGCTCTTTAAGTTTGCACTTTTAGTAAGTCTTCCTGAGAAAGATTTTTGACTGTAAGCTTAAAGGCAGAAGTTGTATGTTTTGACTCTTTAAATCTGATCCCTTCAGCTGTAGATGTCCAGTCACACTTTTGGGAGAACCTCCTGATCTCCCAAAGCTTTTTTAACGCCCCCTAAAAGCCACACAACACTCTTCCTTGTTTCAGTTTCCATCTCCCTTTTCTTCTATTCTGCTTTCGTCCTCTTCATCTTCTTCACCACCAGAGTCATTCTACACACCACCATCCAATAACTCTCCTAAGCGTTATCTCTTTCAAATTACGTTTGCACAAGAACTTATCAACATGTGTTCTCCTCCCTCCATCTTTATATTTTCCTCTGTGCTCTTCTCTTTTATGGAAAAATTTGCCCACCACCATCTGTCCTTCTATATTGGTGGCAATCGTTAAACCAATCCTACATGGAATTTCCATTTGTCATTCACAAATTTATTTTGGTTTTACATCCTATACCCTTCTTGACACAACCCTCTGAAAACTGTCTAGATGTAGGATTATCACACAAAAACAAATGAAATGGTGTGGGGGATATATTCTTGGCACACGTCGGACCCCTTAGAACCAGTTGAGCATGGTTACAACGCCACAGCCTACCTGGGTATTGTTGCTGACCATGTCCATCCCATCATGATAACAGTGTACCCATTTTCTGAAGGCTACTTCCAGCAGGATATATCATAACATAAAGCTGGAATCATCTCAAACTGGTTTCTAGAACATGGCAATGAGTTCATTGGACTCAAATGGCCACCCCAGTCACAAGATCTCGACCCAATAGAGCTCCTTAAGGATATGGTGGAATTGGAGATTGGCATCGTGGATGTGCAGCCAACAAATCTACAGCAACTGTGTGATGCTATTGTGTCATTATGGACCAAGGTCTCTCTAAAATGTTTTCAGTACCTTGTTGAATCTATGCAATGAAGAATTAAGTTAAATCTAAAGGCAAAATGGGGTCCAACCTAGTGCTAGAAAGGTGTACCTAATTAAGTAGCCGGTGAGTATATGTTTTAAATCACCATACACTTTACACTTTACCTTGTAAAGAGCAAAGGTCCTGACAGAGTATGTGGCCAGTTCCACTGTGTCCAGCAGAGTGACCTGGATGAGGCCATAAGTCTCTGTGCCTCGAGTCGGCCAGTACTGATCGCACTTCACCTGCAAGCGAAAAGGGAAGAAGCTGAGGGATGCGCACAGCAGTTTGCATATGGGTGTGAGTGCGTGTGTATGTGTGCATGTGTGTACAGTTCTGTGGAAGCAGAGGAAGACAGAGCTGAGAAGAGTGCAAGTGCAGAAACCCAAACAAAAAACAAAACAAAAAAAAAGAAGGGAGTGATGAAGCAGATCAGTGACAGAAGTGATGTTCAGATAATGTGCATATTAAGATAGTCCACTGTGTGAAAGAGTTCTAACACATTTTCTGAGTGAAATGTGACTAAAAATAAAATATTTAAAATGAACAGCTTTTTTTTTATACATTTCTTCATATTCCAGCTCAAAAATGCTTAATAAACGTTTGTAGAACATCAAATCCCAGCATCCTCCACCACTAAAACACCAAAGATTCCCTGGTGTACAACATTTATATTTGTAGTTCAGCCTGAAGAACCACAGAGGAGGGAAGGGAAAAAAATCCAAAAGAGATAAAAGAAGAGAAGAGGGCTGTGGCAGAATCAGGCCAAACCAAACGCTATGTGCTGATCCCTCCGTGCCTCACATCAAAGACAGCAGGAAGCTCCGCTCAGCTAGCTCTGCATTCCACTGCTCCAGACTGAGGATTTTTGGCCTAGGACGCTCAGACTGTAATTACAGCTTTCGAGCTGTTGTTTTCCCAGCAGACCTTGAGAGACTGTAAGGACAGAAATGGTCGACCACATAGGGGGGCCATGCACTGCCAGAGATTTGACAGGATTTCAGAACACGCTTGGAGTGAAAGACTTCTTAATTTACTGATTCATGAGCTAACAGCACAACGGGGGCATAATTTGTCCTAAAAGGCAGGATACTGGCTAGATTCCCGCTGTGGAACCATCTGTGTTCATCAGTGCTTTTAATGGGTAAAAAAATAATGGCATAAATGTTGAGACCTGGTAATTAAATTTAAACTAGATTAAATTATTTTCGCCTTTAACAGAGGCGTGCAGCAGGGAGCTACGGTGGCCCTGAAGTGAAAATCACATCAACAAATCACTCAACGCAAAAACGTATTAAAGATGACAATGACAATTTAAAAAAAACAAAAAAACCCCATTAAATTTTAGAAATCAAAACTGATCAATAAAAAAAAGAAACAAAAAAAGTAGGAAACATTACATAAAATTAATGTAGTTCTACAAATCAAATTAAAATGTAAATAAATCAAACAAAAAAAGAAAATGTAAAAGGTAGGTATTATGGAACATTACTGGTTGGAAGATGTCCGTTTACCTTTTCAGCCGGAGGTTATTTGGCAATACCAACAAAAGAGGACATTTCTTTTAACTCCCGCTCCAATCACTGGACCATTTAAAGTGCAGAAACACAATGTTTGTTTCTTAAGGCTGTATATCAACATCTTTGTTTTTTTGGAGTAAAACTACAGACATAAAAGTCTTTATAGTTCTTTAGAGTTCTGCTTATCTTACTGTTGATGTGTTTTATGCACACACATTACATTTCTGGGATATTTGAGTTAACATTTTACAAATTGACACATTTCAGACAGTAAAAATGAAGGAAAAAATTTTCTCTCTGGCCTTTTTTTTTTTTTTTTTTTTTAAAAAGCTGCATATTGTCATAAAATTTAGCTTGTAAAACATTGCGATCAATCGTGATTAATCACAATCTAAAAGTGTAATTAATCAGATTAATTTTTAGATTGACAGCACTACTGACAGCATTACTTAAAAAGCATTCCAAATTGTATTTTAGGTATGATTATTATTTAGAATATTTTAGCAAAAAATAAACAACCTGTTGTTTTCTAGGCTAAAAATTTTGCAGAGTGGTAGTACCTTTTAAAAAATTGCACCTAAGCTGTGGGTGAGACTGTTGGCAGTCAACCTGTGTAAGCAACTCTGCCCCCCTTCCTGTCGCCCACAATTAAGCTACACAGTCTCCCGCTTGTTTACAACCCCTCACACCCTCAACCTAACATTACTGGTGCAACAAAAATTTTGCAATATTGGAACAGGGCAGGGAGCTTGTGGCCCACCCAGTGTATTTTCTATGCCACAAATGCAATCTTTTACAAACACCATTTTCATCTGTTCCTGATTCACAATGATTAGAACAGAGAAATACTCAGAAATGCGATTTTAAGCTTATTTTTCTTTAAATGTGTCCTTCATTATGAGAAAAATGCCACAAAAACATGTAAAACAATACAATTAATACAATTTTTTAATTGGAGACCCTTCATAATGTTGCCTAAATATGTAATCAAAAGAGGACCAAAGTCTGGGTCTCCCTGTGCCGGTCCCTGGCCCACATAAAAAACAGAGTTGTGTTCCAGAAGGGCATCCAGCTTAAAACTCTCTGCCAAACCACCTGTGCAAAGCAGTGAAAGCTACTTTACTGTGGCAATCCCTGATGGGACAAGCTATAAGGGGAGCAACAACAGTTTTGTTTCCCAAAAATGTTTTTTTTTTTTTTTTTACAGTTTGGTTTCTTGAATTTTGTTTCGTTTTTACTGTGATCTTTAAAATGTTTTTGCATTGAGTGACCTGTTGATGTGATTTGGACGTCAGGACCAGCGCAGGGAGCAGACAACTGAATGCTTTTATTGTGGCAAAACTCTTGTAATTGTGGAGTTTTAATCAGCCACTGCAGTTTATGAAAATAGAGTAAAGCACCCTATAAAGTGCACTTCAGGCCAAGTAGAGTATATAACAATTGTTTCCAAATTGCAGCTCAGTTTATTCTGTAAGTATTGATTACATATATATGATGAAAAAAAAGGAGGGAGGGTGTAAATACAGGATAAAGGATAAGGAATGAAACATGGGAGATTGAGGTTGCATTTGAAAAAGGATTAGCAAAAGAGAGAAAGAGAGGTCTTGCCTTAGAGAAGAAATAAGAGGGCATCTGAGGGTCAGAGACACAACAGAGACAGTTGGAAAAGGTTGAGAAGGACACAGAGATCGAACAAAAAGCACTGGTTAGTAGGAGAAAGAAGCAAAGGATGGGAAGAAAGGATCATTCTCTGGAAAGAACTCTGGACATAACTGGTTAGCACTTAATCACAATTCATACCTCAAGCCATTCCTGTTCATTTCATACTGACATGACATTCTCATTACGCCGGATTTTTACTCAAGCGCAAATTCTGTTAGCGAAAGAGAAATGCCTCCAAACCAAATGACTTTCTAATTCATTATCGACTCGGTTTAGCAGCGTCTCTAATCCTCTAAGGCTTGGCTCACCAGTATGTGCTTTTCTGTTTTGTTCACTTTGCTTCTGATCAACTATGTGAAGTGCTCCAAACGACCGCTCTAATATAACTACTCCATTTCACAAAATAAACCCCTTTGAGTTTTGTCTCTGATAAGTGTCTTAGCTCCCTATTATGAATGGCGTTGTCCATGTTGGTCTCATTTGAACTCAGAAACAGCTGTTTCTCCTTACAATCTGAGATCTTCACCCATTAAAGCTTTCATTACTGTATGCTTCCAATCAGATAGGAAAACTGCTTCCTTCTATTGCATATTAGACATGGAGAAAAACCTACATAACAAACGTTTTTACCTTTACCTAGAGGTTTTGAGGCAGGCATCCCAAAGGGAGTTTGAAGCTGGTGTCGGGGAACGGAGCTGCAGTTTGGGAAGCATCAAAAGTTGATGGAAATACTCTAATCCATTAACTCCGGAGGGAATTAAGCTGATTTTACGAGCTAGTATAATCCTTTGTTTGACTCACTTGATAAATACTTCTTTAAGACCCACTTGGATCAAATTTTGAGTTAAAAGCATTCCCAGTGATCGGTTAATTGTGATTGTCCGGTTATTAGCCAAAATAAAAAAAAAATACCAATATCTAGGACACAGTTTCTGTAGAGTGGCATATTTCCTTATAAGTTGTGGACGGGACTGTTTTCTTTTCCCATTGCTGAGGGCTCTGAGCACGGAGCTTGTGGCACGCCCAATGGATTTTCTTTGTCACAAATAGGCTCTTCTTCAAAGACAATTTTTTTTTTGTCAGCTCCTGATTTATAACAATTTGAAAAAATAAATATTTCAAAAAATGCATTTATATATGTCTTCCATCATGAAAAAAAGAACATCAAGACATGATTTTCATTGGAGTGGGTCTTTAAATAAAGTGAGTTAGGAGGAGTAATTTAATATGTTTTTTTTTTTAAATCAAATCCAAGTGTAATAATACTTAATAATTTGGATCTTGAAATTTGTTGTTCAATTATTAAGATATTAAAAATGCTTTCGTTTTATTGTTTTTCTATCACATTTTTCTAATTTTGTTTATGTTTTTGTTTACCCTTTTCCCTAGAAAGTGTTTCAGTTTTCCTAGACTTTAGTAAATTGCTCAAACAAAAAAAATTGGTTAAATATAATCCTACCTGTATCACTGCCTGTCCAGTAGTGGTCACTGGAGTATATTTCAGGGGTCTCAAGATATTTTGTTAATTGCAATTAATTAATTACAGACATATTAGCATCTTTTTTTAAAAATTGCGTTAACGACATTTTTGCGTTAGACGATTACTTCTGTGAAGTTCATTCCTGCCTGATAATGCATACCGCAAAGGGCACTTTCTTACTCGTGACTTCTCCTCTAGCTTGGTCATCATGATGATGTTGGCCGAGTGCTGCTCCCACACCATCCTCCAAAAGTCCCCAAAGGTCTCAGGCAGGGCGCCCTGGGTGGCAATGTAAGCATTCTGCCGGCGATAGCCATCGATATAGTTTGCGTTGATGTAGTCACTGCCAGGGACGCCTGTGTAAAACGAGAAGAGTGGAAAGTTCAGCAGGTAAAGGTGAGATGAAACAAATGCTAGCAGTAAAAAAAACAAAAAAAAAAACAGAAAGAAAAATTAAATAAAATCCAACATTTGGTGTCCATACAAATCCCTGTAAGTTTATTTGACTAAAAATAAATTGATGTTCAGTTGCAAAGTAAAAAAAAAAACAAAAGATTTTTTTGAACTTCACCACTCCAACAGAATGTTTATGTCAAAGTAATAAAGAGTAAGAATCATCTGAGGTCATGGTAGGAAGATTAATGTTTTCACAGGGGCCCAGTGTCCTCTGGTGTTGGATTGTTCAGTCGTCTTGTTTTATAATGCATGCTAAGACGATCATGGGCCTAATCTCAGTTTACTCTCAATGTGTCGCTTTAAAAGGCAATATGACTGTAAGGCCGTCTTTGTGTAAGACTCTGCTGACACTGCTTGTCCAGGAAAGGATTGTGTGCCAGTGTGCGATGTGGAAAGACTGTCTGTGAGTTTGATTTGGGATCAGGCCTGCTCATCTGCGGCCTAATACCATAATCCCAAAAATCACTGAATCAGAGCTCGAACATGCACACATACACCAAAGAGCAGAAGTGAAAAACACACCAGCCTTTGTGTTCTCATGTGCGATGGGATTCACACATTGAGCTGAGAAAAGATTCTGCTTAGGTGATAGAAAAAAACAAAAAACTGTCAGATTTTTTTTTAATTTACAACAAAATGTGTGGCAACGAAATGCAACAAAATGCTAAATGAAATTATAAAGTCAAACCAATCAGGGACTCTGATATTGATCATAGTTTAAAAAGAAATAATTGTTTGTGCCCGACTGGAATTTAATGACACAGAGTCTTTTAGAAATCGGAATAGAGCTGTGAAAGATAAAAACCTGATCAAGATTTGCACCACTTTGTCATTTCTCACCAAACCTCTTCCAACTGTAGGTGGCCAACATACGCAATTCAACAGTAAAAAAAAAAGAAGAAGTCCCTCTCTGCGAGTCCTGTGTGAACACCATGGGTTAAATCCGTGTTCAAGATGCACATTTAGCGCCTTTTTGTGCGAGTTCAAGAAGCTGCAGGCGAAAAAGGGCAAATGCTGCGTCTGACAGTCTATAGGCTGATAAATATTTTTTTTTCTACCGTTTGTGGTGATGTGCAAAAGAGCAGATTTATTATTTTTCTATTTTCTAAGCTGAAAGCAAGAACGACAGCCAGAGCTTCAGGACAGGCGAGGGCGGAAGGGCTGCTTCACACATGCTCTGCCCAGATAAGGCTCATCTCTTTGGGCTTGGCCTCCCACCGCCTCCTGCACATTGGAGTTGCCAGTTTCTTAGCCTCAGGTCTTTCCCAGCTGAGGTGGGTGAGTGTGCTTTAGAATGCACAATGAGAGCACAGCCAAGACTTTTTTTCTTCTTCTTTCAATTCATTTAAGAAGATCAAATCCAATTAAATGGGCACAGGACAAATGAATCAAAGTCAAGTCTAAATATAATATTCTCATAATTTATCTACACATATTTGCAAATGACCAAGACTGGATCTAAAGCAGTTACACTGCAAGAAAACAACATTGTACCAAGTATTGTTGTCTACTTAAAATATTTTTACACTTCATATAACACAAAACTAAGATGTAATGACTTGCTTTAAGACAATAATACCTTGATAAATCATTTGATAATAAGAACATTTTATTTTAAGAAAATATACATTACACATAATATTTTAAGCAGATGTTTTATGTATAAATGGTGAGTGACTTGCTTGATATGGGGAAACTGGAAAGTTTTCCTTTTTACTCAACAATTTTTAGAACAAATTGATCTTAAAATGTGTAATTCTAGTCCTTATCTGCTTCTTAAAACTTAAAGATAGGTTTGTGGCATTGCTCTAGTCTAAATGCAGATTGGCATTACTACCTACACCAGGAAGAAAATGAGTTTTAGTTGAGTTTAGCTTTACTAGATTTTCTTTAGAAAAATAGTGCAAGAACTCAAACAAATTGTTCTGTTTTAGGGCCAGGAAATACAAAAGTTGACCATTTGAATCCAGAACTGTGGGGAATTTCTTTATTCCCTTAATGTGCATATTTTTAGGTAAACAATTAGTAAATGTGGGAAATCTTACAACCACAGTCAGCTTATTGTGAGTTGAAGCAATGATTTTTGATTTTGTTGTCACATCAAGTTCAATGAAATGCACATTTTGAAACAGTTGAAGCGAAATAAACAGATTTTTCCCCTTTAAAGACCCACTTTGATGACTATTGTGTTTTTTGTTTTTAACGTGAAGCCTCAAAAATGCATTTCAGAGTATTTATTTTTCAAATTGTTGTGAATCAGGAGCAGATGATTCTATGTCTTCGTGACACAGAGCGAGCCTTTCTAAAAGTCACATATTTGACTTTCTGTGCCACCTGGTAAATACAGAACTGAGCCAGTGTGAATGACGGCAGCCATATTGCGAACTCATCTGCATTGATACATAACGCGTGTTCCTGCAAAGAGCAGGAGCGAGGGAACCAGATGTAAAGGTCTAGCACAAAGCCCCTCCAAATCTCCCTTAAGAAACGTTACGCCAAACTAAAGTCAGAACTTGAGCGGCCTGCTGCGTGCGCAGCTGCTGCAGCGGCGCGATTGGCAGCAGCCTCTGGCACAAACGCAGATGCTGTGCAGGACACCAGAGTTTGAACCACAGAAGAGCCATGGTGACAAAATGAAGACAGGTCCAACTCTTCATAGATGAGAAATTGGATTTTTTCCCCCCCATTTTTTATGCCAAAATACCTCACTGTCAAAAACGAAGTACAAAGTAATATGTTTTTCTGAAAAATGCAGTTTGACTTTCTGTATGTTCTTTTCTCACTTGAAGTTACAGTTTAAAGGCATCCGTTTGATGAAAGCAAAGATAATCAGTCTTTCATCTTCATCTAAATCCACAAAATATAAATTTGTGCACAAATTTGTATTCATGAATACGACTTTGTCTTTATGAATACGTTTCTTTTTGACAGCTATCTTACCTCATAATTTTTAGTTTCACTTTCCTAATTCTGTAAACCAGATATGTTGCCTGTGAAAATACTGGAAAGTTAAGACAGCTCTGATCTTAAAAATAACCCCCTTGTAAAAAAAAAACCAAAAAAAAAAAAAACCAAAAACGGACTATTTAACTATTTTGGCTTCTGGCACAAAGACATAGATTTTGTAAATTTTTTGTTCTATAAAAATAGAGGAAAAACGATATTTCATTCTGAAAAGCACCACATTCACAATGCAATACAGCGTAACAGTTGTTGACAAAAATAAAATAAAAAAATAAAAGGCTTTCCCTGGGGAAAATGTCTTTATGACTGTTAACTTCAATCTGAACTATCGGTATTTATATATGTTTTTTTAAAAGTGTTTCTTTTTTCTATGACATATGTAAATTAAGTTAATTATGCTCTTTTTTATATTTTCTTTTTGTGATAACTGAGCCGAAATGCTTAAGCAGACAGTTTATGAAAAGGTCACCTTAAAGATTCACCTCAAACCAGAAATTGGTTAAATCTCTTCTGTATCAATTCCATATTTAAATGTGACAGGAACCATTATTTTGTTTTGAGTGAAGAAATATCTTTAAAAAAAAGGAAATGATTGTGCTTAAAAATAAGTTTAAGTTTATTTTAGACGAAGTTTTATCAAGCCTATCTAACGGGCTTGGCAGGAGTCCATTGGTTTCAAAGGGTTAAAGACCTGTAAACTTAGAAAGACAAATGTTCAACTCAAGAGTACAATGTAGTTTCAGGCCAGACTGTTTGAAACAAGTTCCTGGTATTGAACTTTTGCACCATACTTACTAGTAAATTACAATTCAAGAACTAAAACTACAACACAAGTGCTGACACACAGTTCGTTTTGATGCAACAACAGATGAAGCAACTCAAGGTAAATCTGTGGTGACAAAAAAGAAAAATTAAATTTAAAAAAAGACAAAACTTAAACCATCACGGTGGCTAATTTTCTTAATGAATGTAACCGTAAAGGTGGATCTGAGTTGAAACCTTGGGCAACTCACGAAAAAAGACTACAGATATGAATAAAACCCTATTCATTCTCTGGATCAAGATTGGAAAACAACAGAAGTATTGTGAGGACCTCTCACCCTCAATGCTGGAGAGTACAACCCTTGAGTGATCGTAGGCAATGACATTTGCGTAGCGGTTCTTTGGTTTGTTGACTTCCAGGTTGGAGTTCTCCCATGTGAACTGCTGACCTGGATCAACAGACTGCAGAACACAAAAGTGGCGGTCAGGGTGAAAAAACACATTATGCACAACTAGAAGCTGTAAATGTTCGGCAATGACAAAATCAGTTATCCAACATGGAGACAAAAGTAAAAAACAAATTCTGATCGTACGTAAGCAAATACACACGGTTTGTCACATTTGATGATAACAGTTTCATTGTGGCCTTCTCTGGAATCCATTTGATGCTATATGTACCATTGTAAGGGTGTAACGATTCATTTGAATCATTCATCATTCCCATTATTCCTATTTTAGATTAAAACTGTAGCTTCTTATGGTGTTGTTTGGGGACTGTGCTCTAGCATGCTTCTTTTTCTACTTTTTATTCAGCGTATTGGCCCATAACCGCTGGTTCTGCTGCTTTTTATTTTTAATTATTTGATCAAAATAGTTGTGGTTAAAAAATATTATTTTCCACAAGAAATGTGAAACAGAACGTGAAGTTTTAAACGGCACAGTTTTGAAAACTCAGATATTAAAATTCAATAATTTTGAAGGCTTTTTAAAGATATTTTTTTAACATTTCTTAAAAATGGAATGCTTTTAAGACTTTTTAATACTCCGCAGGAACCCTGTATTTAGATCGATTCGATTAACAACTTGCATCAGATTGATCAATCTGGTAGGAATATAAATCAATTCATCGACTGATCGTTACACTGCCATATTATTATTTTCTAACAGTGCTGAGCTTTTGTAAGATCACAGACTGCAGTTGTTCAATTATGTTTCTGAGAATTCATCACTTTCCTTAAAGTACATAATGGAAATCTGGGTAAAAAGGAACCAGTCTAATGTTCATCAAAAAGACTGGAAAATCTTTCCAAAGTGGTTCAGGGAAAGCTGGGACATTTTTTAAGGAGTTCTTCTAAGTCATTTTGACAAGATGTTTGGTAACAGCTTGCTAATTTATTTAGTGATAACATAAGCTTATTTTTATATATATATATATAAAAAACTTGTTATCTCCCACATTGAATCAACAGTAGGTGAATTTTTCTTCTCAAAATGCTTTTTGAACCGAAGAGCTTCGTAGTCTTTGAAACTTTGAGCTCCAAAGCGCTGCGAAGGATCGCTGTGTCAACAGCCTATCATTACAAAACCACTGCAAATGAAAGTCTATGGCGTTATTATTGGCACTCGACAGAAGTGCAGGTACTTTTGAAAAAGACTTTTCACTTTCCACCCAAAAAAAAAAAAAAAAAAAACAGCAAGAGGAGAAAGAAGATAAAAGCATTAATAAATTCCACAGGCCGATAGAGGACAGTCATGTTCGGCTATTAAGTTCTTGGACAGTAATTGTAGTATAATCATTGCTGTTAGCTGGAAGAAGCAGACATGAGGTCATTACAGGGCGGTCGATGGAATAGGGACAAAGGGAAGAGAGCCAGAGCAATTTAGCAATTTTGAATATTGTACGACACATAATTATAGTTTGGTTGGAGAAAAATGGACAGGAGTGGTACTGGATAAGTGCCTCTATGTGTGAGTTTAAGGCTGCTTTCTCTGCGCTGCCAGCATCATGTGTGTCTGATAATCACACCCACAATCACTTCTGGCTTCCCTCAGTCACTCAGCTGCTCTTCTCCTCCTTCGCCAGGGTTTGCGGCGCTCAGTCTTGCTGAGGGAATGCGAGTTTTTCCAGCTCTCGCCACAATCTCACACAGCTTCCCCGCTTACTGTCTCATCAGACACCGTCTTCCTGTATCTGCCTCTCTCTTTTTGGTGTTCAGCTACTTTAGTTTGAATCTTTGGTTGACATTAAGATTTATTTGAAACTTTTCTGTACAGGAAAGAAACAAAAAAAAAACAATTTCTGTCCACTTTAACAGCTCTCTGTGGGGCTTGTTGTAATTCTAGGTCTTGTTGCTAAAAAAGCCAGCATGTTACAAAGCAGTTCTGCTGATCTGTGTGCTTTGCGCACTAAAAGGCACCCAATTTTCCTCCAAGCTCCTGCCATGAAAGTGTTCATTGTGCTGCGAGCTTAAAGGAACTAATTAAAAAATTGTCTTCAGTTATTCTACTGAATATTTGGATTCTGAAGCTTTTGGTCTTCTGTTATCTCTGCTTTTCTGGGTTTTACAAGAATAATAATAAAAAAGGAACAGCGATAAATCTTGCTTTAAGCAAGAACCCCTTCAGTTTGTAATTTAATTTTCCTCTTTTTTCTTGTTGTTTTGGATATCAACAAGGAGGCAGAACAAGAGAAACGGGCTTCATCTTTCTTAGATGATAAATGACTAATGTAACGTTACTGCATGAGCCTTTGAAATAAACAAAAACATTACACGTCAACGATAAAGATGAGGGTGACAAAACTAGTTCAACTTTCAAAGTTTGGAGAGAAGTTACAATTCCTACCTCATACTCCTGGGAAAACTTGAGATTGTCATTTGCCTTGAGGCGCTCAATGTGATCCGTCAGCTCCGAGATGGGGACGGGTGGGTGACTTGCCATGCCTGTCCATGAAAGAAACAGAATAACGAGCTTTTTTATTTAAGTATCCGATCTCAGCTCTTAAAGAATTAGAAGCAAATGTAGAATTCAGGACTCTGTAAAGCAGGTGTTGTATAGTCTTGTCTGTGGTCAGTGAAGGAAGCAGATCAAGGAATGGCTTTCAGATTTAGTGGCTTTTTTGTGTTTGAGAATGTGTTTTAGTAAGGTGAAATTAAATGTATTTAAAGACCCACTCTGATGAAAATTGTATTTTTGGTGCTTTTTACACGTTCCTGCAGCATTTTTCTGATGATGCTGGACATAAGGAAAATTAAGTTCAAAGTTCAGCAGAAGCAAAAAACGCTGTTTTGTGACATAGAAAATAAGTTGGGCAAGCCACAAGCTTCATTCTGATGCATCCACTTGTAGATGACTAAATCCATGTCCATCTCTGTTTTCCTCGTTCAAGCTGAAAACAAAACTGTACGGCTTCAATATTGCTCACCATTTTTGTTGCACTGATATTGTTAGCTTGAGGTTGTGAGGGGCTGTAAGCTCGTGAGGGTGGACAGAGAGCTCTCAGCCACGGTGGAGGGGAACGGGGTGGGGTTGTTCCACCTACAACTCAGAGGCAAATTTCTAAAAAAGTACTGTTGGTTTGCAGAATCTTTGTACTATAAGGTGACACTGGTTGTTTGATTTTGGCTAAAAAAGACATAACTGTAATTAAAGATAACCCTTAAAAAATAATTTAAAAGATGATCAGTGTGGGTCTTCAAAGTAAATTGACACAGACGATGACTGTAATGACATGGGTTGATAAAATTAGCATTATTTTTGTGCATTATATAAATATTTTTCAAAAGAGAAATGATGTTATTCAGCTGAAAATAAAATGTAGAGTTAGAGTAAACTTAGGCAGAAAAAAGGGAAGAAATCTGACTAAGATGAACTAACTTGACAGACGTCGATAACCGCGGTACACTGATACACGATAAGCTGGAAAGGGAAACAACAGTATGGTTAACGTATACCAAAACTGCGCTTTTTCATAAGATGCAGCACTCGGCTATTCTCTGCTCGGCTTGATTTGGTTCTTGTGTGTGCTGGGTTGTCCTAGCAACAACATCACAGTTCTACACCTGCTGCTTTAACTTTGTTACTCTCAATAAAAAAAGGAGAACCAGAAAATCTGCAGGCAGTCAGATAACACATTCCAAAAAGCTCCAGGAGAAGCCATGTGAAGCTCTTTAAGGGGAAGCTACTTGCTAGCTTTGAAAAAAAACGGAAAAATATCACAGCTAATTTGATGAAAAGAGGATTTCTTACATTGAAAACTGAAAAGCTGTTTTATTTGCCTCTAAGTCCAAGAAGTTGCTTAAAAGAAAACCTACTATTAATAATTTTTTGACTTAATATTGCAATTTCTAAACTACAATCTGTCCAGGATGTGCCTACCTCTCCCCTTTCAGAATCCAGGACAGGCTCCCAGGAACCTCGTAATCCCAAAAAGGGATACATCGGGTTGAGAAAAAAGATGGATGGATTCAATTTCTAAACTAAAACCAATTTGATTGTTGATTCTCAGCCTTCATCCTTACTAATATATGTTTTTTTCTGTATTTTTCAGAAAGTTGTTTTGATTGCGGTCACATATCTAAATGCAATTTTCCAGCAAACTCTGCATTTGTAATTGGGAGGTGATAGTCACATTTTTACATGCTGAAGTGGTTGCTGAAGTTTTAAGAAAACGCAAAAATTTTACTTTGACTGGACGATTTTTCTCTAAAAGTTGACATCAGTTTGTGGCCACTCGGGCATTTTTCGAGGTCGTGCGGTGGCAGTCCATTTACAGCAGAGGATAAACCATTACAAAATAGGGCCACAGCTGGATGGTCACAGGGCAGTGGCAACCGGATTGCCGGTCCACAGCTTCTCTGATTGGATGATGTGTAATGTCTACATCCATATCAAGTGCCACCATCCATATAGTGGCAATAGTGGCAACACAGCCTGTTGATGCTACACTTTATTGGTTAAACACAGATAGGTGTCAAAAACAATCCCAAGCACCATCTAAAAAAGCAGGAAATATCAAGGTAAAGCCCTTCTGAGCAGAGTAGGTACAAAAAGGAAAAATGCATTAAATTGATTTACATGTATGAATGTGCTTTTCTCTACCTGGAGTTTGGAAGTTAATTCTGCGCAGCTCCACAGGATCCGTGGGATGGTGGGAGGACATGGCTTTACTGCAGGGAAAACTGCCTTTTCTTCCTTCAGCCTCTGCTCTTTTCCTGAAAAAAAAAAACCCAGCAAAAGTTGTGGTTAAAAGCATCCTGAGTTCAAATTTGTCCTGTATATTAGAAGGCCCCGCACATGCAATTGGACTTCGTCTTGAGACAGTGAAGAACAGTTTCATCTCTTGTTTTAGCCTCTACGGTATTGACCAGCTAACATCTAAAAGAAGTTTGGTTACATGCAAGTAAAATACATGAAGAAAAAACTAAACTGACTAGCATACAATCTAAAATCCATCCATAAAATAAAATATGAAGTCTTTGCTGCCATTTCTCCTAACTTTAAAAAAAATGAAACAAATCAAAGTTTGATCTTCCACAGGTGGAAAAAAGATTAGTTTCAAAACAGAAAAGCTCAGCCCCTTAAAGGTTTTTCTTTCTGCTAAACTCAACAGTCTTTTTCCTACTTTAAATAACCACACACTACTTTTTCCTGCTGCTTCTGTTCTGCATGCTGAGTACATGTAGCTTATTAAATTGAACAACTTGTCCAGAACACTTAAAGTTATCCAAACAGTGCAGATGTTATCCTTCCTTTCCTCCAGGTTGTTCCAGTTTTTGCCCTAGCTTTTCAACCGGAATACTGGATATCATATTAGACGGCACTTGTTTACCTGTCAGGTTTGCTGGATCCGAAACATGGAGCAGACCAGCAGATAAGGAGACAAAATTGAGATGCATTAGTGTTCAGTCAACACCCAGCGTGAACAGAGAACTCCATCTTTATGTAAAACATTAGATGAGCTAACTGTAAACATGCACATCGTCCCTTTATGTTGTGACACGCAATACTTTCGTAAAGATATGGCTTACTTGGAGACAAGTGAGATGCTCATAACTGGAGAGCATCCATGGAAAATACTCTAGCGCTTATGAACATCAGATTATAAGCATCGAGGTTAATAACGCTACGCCACATCTGTCACAGCAATTATTTATGTGCATTAACAAACCTCCAGCTACAGGACTCTGATTACCAGGGAAAATGCTTATGGCCGATAATGTTATCACGGCCTATCTCTTATGTAAGGCAGTGTTGTTCTATGTATACATGTAAACAAAGGGGAAATGAATGTTTCAAATGAGCACACTGACATAATTGTTCCAAGTTTTTCCTCTTGCACATCCTTCATGCTCTACTTACCTTTTAAAGAGAAGGATGGCAATGACGATGCAGACGATGAAGACCACGGCCAGCACAGGCCCAACCACCCACAACAAGCCTTCCTCTTCGTCAACGATCGGCTGAGGATCCACATCGGATGAGGTCACCGGATCAGAAAACGGGCTGGTGGCATACATAGTCTGCACGGAAACACGAGTTTGGACGTTTAATGCACCACACCTCAGAGTCTGCTGGGAGGGATTGTTTTACATTTCACTTACATTCTCCGAAAGGTCAAGCAGCGCAAGCACAAAGAAAACGTACTCCTGTCCATTTTGCAGAGGGCGGTTGCGGAAATCTCCGTAGTTTCTGCCGTCGCCTAACGTGAACTCCAGGGGAAGGGTCTTAAAGTGAGCTGTGACGTACGCCCTGGGATCTGACAGGCCGACCTGCCTGCGGATGCGTAGGGCACGGCTGATGCTTGTCCTGTTGATCTCTTTCAGTAGCTGAAGAAAAAAAAAAAAAAGGTAAATCAAACAGAAAGCAAAAATACCAGAACTGTAAACACAAGTCTCAAACTACTATACAGAGCACAAATGTGCAATTAATCTTAATTCTCATTTATCTGCTGAGTATTGCTCTATAATGAGATCTCTGTAAAAAAGTATGTGACTCCTGATGCACTAAATGTTCATATGAAACAAATATCTGCCAATTTGGGGTTTGTAGACACTTTGGTCGTCCTACTTATTATTTCTAACAATTGTCTAATGTTTCTTTACTTCAGATCAAGCTCAAGCAAATCCTTTTATCGTATTTTGTATTTTATCGTATAATTTTATCAAACAGTTTTGAGCCAGATACCAGCTCAGATGAGGAACACGAAGACGTACATGGAGCTTGTCGTCTATTTGAAGGCTTTTTCCACTGGGAGTTTTTGAGTAACAACAATTTGAATACATAAATACTCAGAAATGTGATTTTAAGCTTAATTTTCTTTATATATGTCCTCCATCATGAGAAAAACACCACAAGAACATGTTAAAAACTCCAAAAACATCATTTTTTCCCCAAACGTTTAAAATGTTAAAGCTCTCACCTCATCCAGGTTCATTTGGTCTGGCTCTTCCCAGGGGTTCAGGAACTTCCCCCCTCTCTGCTTCTTCAGAGGTACCACCACAACATAGTAACCCCTAAAATGCAGCATGAATGCGATCACCTCTGTGCACATTTACAAGCATCATATCATTTTAGATTTTTTGCCGTCAGTGGAAGAAACATTTTTACTCCTCTAAGACAGAAGTAAAGAAAAAGATGAGGAATCTTTATATGAATTTTCATGGGTAAAAATGTACAATTTTTAACTTGACTTTTAGACATAAAAACAAAGATGGGAAGCCCTTTGGAAAGGCTTTTCTTTCTTTAACACTTTAAAACGGGCCACTTCCTTGAATTTCAACTCTCCACGGTCACATTCCTTGGCTCATTCCTACCTGACTTTTGCTGTGGTCTGTACAGTTGGCAGCTGCACAGTCACCATGCCATCTGCATTGGTCTTTCCAACTATGGTCGGCTTGGCTTTCAGGATGTCTGGTGCAGTTGTGGCAGTGACACGGTGCTGCAGGCCACCGGCACTGTTGGCCCGGTTGGTGAGCAGAAAGGAATACTGTGTGTCCGGAATCAAGCCAGTGATGAGCTTCTGGGTCTGCTTGCCATCTACTTCCACAGCCAGGCCCTTCCCATAAAGAATCTGAGAACACACCAGTGTCAAAATTTAGATTTCAACAAGTCTGGAAACAACAAACAACATGCATATTAATACAAATTAAAGTTTTTGAAATCGGCCTCATAACTTGAAATTTGTGGTGCCCAACAAGAACAAAAACACATCAGAAAATAGTTGCTATTTTCTGATGTGTTCAGGGGGCCTCATGTGTGTTAATGTTTCATACAAGTTAATGTGATGCATGTTTTGTGTCGCAAAAAAATGAATAAAAGCTAATTTGTCAGAAAAATAAAAGTAGATCATCAAAATGTTTCTAATGAAACTTAAGATATGATTGTTTTTTAGTTAAGAGCAGAGAGTTGAACGAGAAACATGGTCCTTTGTCCTCTTTAGTAAAATTAAAAGCAGCTCTTTCTTTAGGTTTTTGGAAATGTGCCATAAATGGACAAAGTAAGACTCACTTTTTAAAAAAATGTATTTATTTATTTTTGGTTATTGATAGTGTTTGACTAGATGAAAAAAATTCCTTTTACACTGCTGTGTAGCATTCAGATATATATATATTTTTTATTTTAACCCTGTATAACCATTTGTACATGCATTTTGACAGAAAAAGTTTTGCTTACTTTCAAAGCTTTATGGTGAGAATAACTCCCTTATTGTTATTCATTCTCTAAATAACTGATTGCTGCATTGAAATTATGCAAAATGTGTTGAGAATTAATTCTTTATAATACAGTTACAGCATGTTAAAATGTGTAGATCAAATTAGAGACAGTGGGTAAAAAAGGTGCTTTGATCCTGAACACTCATGTCAATATTTTTGCATCTTCAATTAACATCTTAAACTTACCAAATCCTCCAACATATCAAGATTAATACTATCCATAGCTCTTTAAATAAATGATGCAGTCAAATTTTCTTGGATTTCATTAAAAGGTTAAAAAAAACATTTTAATTGGAAAAATATTTGAATAATCTGTCAGTTATTTGATGTAGTGGCCTTTAAGCTATGTTAACACTGTCCTCGGCAACACACGCTGACCACTTCCAATGAGATCAAATCCAAATTGGTTCTCTACCCATCTGTCTCCTCCCTATTGCTCCAATTAAAGGGGTATTTGAGGCTGTAGTAGAGTCTGAAAGAGTTTTTTTAAGTAGGCGCCGTAGCAACTAAACTATCCCTCTGACGGTTCATGATCTGCGTTACACTTGTGCCGCGGAAGACATTTCTGTCTTCTGTAAACCACAGAAGTTTACACTTAAATGTAAGTATTGAGCTTTTGTTTTTGTATTTTCTGCACGCTGGCAGCTACGTGCTAACATAGATGACCGGCGATTAATGATCGAGCAGAAGTAACGTCCGAATTTGAAGACACTATTCTTTATCCATAACTCTCTGCTTGGAGGGATACATGTAGAGATAGGAAGAAGCCGAAGAGGTAGAGAGCACGCCACATTGTCCTGTGTCAACGTAGCATTTTTGATTTGATTGGATTTTTGCTCCAAATTGAAATAGTAAATATTTTTCTTACCGTGAAACTGAATTTGTAATGGTTTTTCTTTTAATTTATTTCAGCTTTCATGTCGTTTCTGAGATCTAGCTGTTACCAACCTGCTGTATTTGTATCCAACCCAACAGAAATCTACTCACAGTGAAAGGCTGGGAAGGGCTCTTGTCCCGAATCTCCCAGGAGAGGAGGATGGAGTTCTTCATGGCGGCTTTAACTCTGAAGTTTGTTGCAAAAACTATTGGGACAAAAGATACAACAGAGAAAACAAATCTCGATTTATTTTTTGTCATTAACATCCCAGTTACCCAACAATTTTACCTGCATTTTCCTTTCCAGCACTGGCTTCAAGCTACCTGTTAGTTCTAACACTGGACTGGACAAGAACACCTTTCCCAGACACTAGACTCTTACCTTGCTTTTAAAAAAGGAAGTTGGTGTTTAAGACCACAGTGACAAGACAATGAAAAAGGACACTTATGATGCAACCACCCAATGTTTTATGTCTGTGTGCATGTTGGACTTTTTTGCATAAAAAATAGGTCATGATGCGTGTCTTGGATCCAGAGCAATGGTGATGGTTTTTCAGAATAAGTGCATGGTCCTACCTTGGTCGAGCCGCTGCGTCCTGAAGCGGACACTGGGGCTGTAGGGCCCAGAACCCACAGCTGTGAAAGCACACACCCTGACATCATACACTGTATCGGCAGTCAGACCCTCCAATTTAGCACTTGACCCTGGGGCCGGCACCACCACCTCTGAAGCGTTCCCGCGGCTGTTTATATCCTTGTACAGAACTGAGTACTTGATGATTTTTCCGTTTTGCTCAATCAGCGGAACCGACTTCCATGCCAAATGGAGTGATGTTGTATAGGCATCCTCCAAGATAACATTCTCCGGGTGTCCACTTGGAGCATCCTCCGGAGTTGTCACCTCCTTCACAGCCTCCTCTCCATAGCCCATTTTGTTATGGGCGCAGAGTCGGAACTCGTACTGTGCTCCCTTGTGAATATCCTGGACCGTGTAGCGTGTTTCCTTGGTTGGGAATTCCACAACTACAAAAGGGAGGACGTCGACTCGGCCAAAAGTAAGGCGGTACCCTAGAATCGGGGTTGGTGGGTTGGAAGGAGGGTACCAATGGAGCAGAGCGCTACCTGAATCTGTTAAAGTGACCATCAGTTTTGGTTTTTCAGGTACTAGAAAAAAGAAAAATAAAGAAAGGCAATAAAAAAAAGATACTTAGACAGAAAAATACAAAGTACATTGCAACCAAAGAAAACTACAAAAAATGCAACACAAATCTGTAACTGATAATCCAATCTTATAATAGATCAAAAGTAGTGATGAACACCTTATGAAATGCAGGATATGGGTTATATTTTGGCTTCTTAAAGGGTTAGTCTGCGCAGACACACTTACAAGGTAGAGCCGTGCACTCAGTGATGGGTTTGCTGCGAGCGCCATCGCCCTTAGCGGTGTAGGCTCCCACTGAGACAGAGTAGGCGGTGTCAGACTTCAGATCTCCAAGTATTACTTCCTGTGGAGCAACAAAATGCCTTTAAGGTACAAGTGAGCCAAATATTTTTTACCTTGAAAGATTTTCAGCTTGGAAAAGGTGCTCAGTCACCTTCATGTATTCAATTTTCTCTGAAATATAAATTTTTTTGTAAATAAAATACATTCTAGCACTTCTTTCATTTTTTTGTCTGAGATGGCAACTTTTTGAAATTTTCATGATATTTTAATCAAATTCAGCTTTTAGACATTTTTATCATATCTAAGAAGCCACCTTCTTACACAAAACATCATTCAAGTTCACCAACAATAAGCATTTGCCAAGACTTGCCAAAAATAGCTTTTTTCCCCATATTTCTTACCCTTTAAGTAAATGTTATCGACTATAAAACAAACTCATTTCCCTCCTAATTCATGCATTTTCCCATATTTTTAATTATGATAAAATGAGTAGAAAGCTCTCATAATGGTAATGGTTCAAAATCTACAATCCTCTGAGTATGACTCATTCCTTTAATTATTTGATTACTTTTTGACTTAATAAATGTTTAAAAGATTTACTTACATATTCCACTGAGTCACCATACTCCCACTGAAGGACGAAGCAAAACCAAAGAAAAAAAAAAAGTTAAAAACCTCAGTATTTTAATAGTCTTTCCGCTGCGAGATCTCTCACTGTCTTAAAATTATAGCCCATGATGTCTAGCGGCCATTACAGATAATAATTCTGTGGCAGTGAGCACATTTACGTGCTTATTTAATAACACACTTGACAATCGTCCTAATATTTGTAGCAGAACATCCTGAATTCAGTGCAGAATAATTAAATCACATCTATGTCTTGTATTTTCTGTCCATCTGATGCAATTATTTAATTCAAGTAAAAAAAATAAAATGAGGATAAAATGTGTGGAGCAGCTCCAACACCCCCATCTGGACCATAAAGCCTACATAAAACTGACTGAAGTGTCGGTCAATCAAACTAGCTGTCAATTAAAGTTGCTATCACGTTTTTAATAGGTACCTCATTACCATTAGGCCATTACTGCTCATAAAACACATGAATCATAAAATAAATTATACACTCTAAAATGAAAATAGCCCAGGGGTGATTTCTGTTTTACAAAAGAAAGAAAAAACTGCTGGCGGAGGCAACAACCAGTCTAAAACTAAAGCTGGTTTCCAAAATAAACAAAACTGAAAAATATACTCATTCAAAACGATGCATTAGTAGTATACAGATTCACAGGTTCAAAGCAAACTGATTTGATTTGAACCAAGTTGTAAGGAAAGTGAGTCTTTGCATTTTTGCAAACACATGTTGTGTTAAATTTAAGAATGATTTATTATTTATTGATAATGAGCCATTTAGTTCAGTTCCTCCTGACCATCGAGAGAAGCCAAATCCCACTTAACCTTTTAGAAAAAAAACACACTTTATTTTGGTTTATATTAAGCCATATATACATATACATATATAAATATATATATATATATATATAATAATTGAATTGACAACAGCAAATACAAGTTCATTTCAAAATAAAATACATCCTATGTAAAATAAGATCCTCCTGCCAGAGCAATTTTACTTGAATTAAAATGTAAGTCAAACATGCTATTTCTATCAATATGACAATAGACTCTACCATGCGACATAGATTAGAACATGTCCCTAACTTAACTAATTTATTATAATTTTTTGGATATTTTTTTAATGGAAAAAAGCAAAAATTGAAGGTTGGAGGCGCCAGCTGAAAGGTTCTTATTCATTGTTACTTGCCTTTTAGCAAATTAAAAGAAATACTTTGTCTGATTTTCTTTTTGATTTTTGTTTGCATCTCTAGTATACAGTTAGTAATATAGCCACAGAAGTAAAAATCGATTTTGATAGTATTTACACATCAATACAATGAGCGTGAAAGATTCAACATTGATCAAGTCATTTTATTGGTATTTTTTGTTTTTGTTGCTAATTTTACTTGTTTCTATTTATTGAGTATATTTTACACAATGTTTTTATAAAGGTTTAACTTATGCTACCCTTAAACAGTTTCATTACAAATTTAACAATGCAAAAAGTGTTGTGTAATTTACTAAAAATCTGCAACAAGTTTGCAAAAAGGAATAAGATAAATCCCTTCGACAAATATTGACAAAAGCAGAATGTCTTTTTTGGATGAAAATTAAAGTACTAGTTGAATTTCTTATGAATTTCACATTAATAATATTGCTTTGATGTTTATTTATTTATTTATTTCCAATAAATTATAAGATTCCACTGAGTTCATCTCAAGGTGTTACCTGTGAGTCATCCATGAGGATGTCCTTGATGGAGGGCTGGCCCTGTGGTTCCCCATAGTTCATCCTCACGTAATGCACCTGGTAGCCTCGGATTTGGCCGTGCTGCCGTTCGGGAGCTGGCACTCGCCATTTTACCCTAATGGCCGAGGCGTTCACAGTCTCTGCCTCAACCCCGCGGGGAGGACCGCTTGGAACTAAAAATGCACGTCGGGATAGAAGTCAAGGGGCGCAGACGATGGGTGGTGAAAACTTTCAAGCAAAGGCTTCTACTTTAGTCAAGGTTTCTCCGATCAAAAAGACGGCAGCCTTAAAAAAACAGAAAAACGCCCTGAGGATGAATAAAATGTAAAAAAAAAAGCAATCCTGAAAAAAGGGGAAGATTCTCTGATGCCGGGGAAAAAGTCAAAATAGTAACTAGGGTGACAGCTAAAGGTAAAACTGTGGAGCTTAGATGGGACATGGAGGGAAAGATACAGTAAGAACTGCAGAAAAAAACAAAAACAAACGACGTGTTGCTAGTGGCAGATAAACAGTGGCAGGCAGTCAAAGAGAAAATATCTCTATCAGAAAGATCTGCTCTTGCTCTGCCAAGAACTACACCTCTCCAAAAAAGCAACAAAGAAAAAAGATGTAAACAAAACCTTGGACAACTTCTGGATTTTTGCTTGAATCCCACAAAAACATCTCAACATAGTTATAAAAAACAATGAGAACGGCTGCAGGTAGCATTAAAATTACCCAAACAATACGGTAAATTTCCAAATATTTGTAGAGGAATTGGAGAGGATTTAGGAGATGAGTGATTAGTGGAGAAAGGCAAGAGGGGAGGGCTGAGGCAAAGCTTTTTTGCTGTTGTTTAAAGGAAATATTGCCATCCACACAGAAGAAAAGGTAAACAACTGCCTTCCAAAAAAAGAGGGGATTTCAAGAGAGGAAAATGTGATCATAAAATGTTTGCCATAGAGAAAAAGGAGCCGTCGGGAAAAGCAGGGGATGTCAAAGTTCGTGGTTATCAAGGGAAAAAAAGGAAGGTTGTTGCACCAAAACCTCTATATTGATGAAAAAAGTTGCCCTTTTTGGTTGCTATACTTTAGTGCGGTTAGTGAGTTGCAATCGTTAGTGGGACGGGCCATCCTTTTTTTTTGTTTTGTTTTATTTCTTTGAACATACCATCTTCCTCGGTGCGGATAAGAAGCTGTAAACTTTCCGGTCCTTCTCCGGCCTCCGTGCTCGCTCGCACCGTTATGCCGTACTCAGTCCATTTCTCAAGGTTTTCCAGGAGATACGAGGAGCTCTCTGGGGGGATTCCATCAATCTTTTTTGATGTTTTGTTGCCTTCCATTGTGGTGTACTGGATGGAGTATCCCGTTACAATGCCGTTCCGAAACTCCAGGGGAGGTGGAGCCCAACTTACCAGGATGCTGGTAGAGCTGGGGCTGGTGCAGGAGATGTCCTGGGGAGGTGCTGAGGGTGCTGGTTTGGCCCGTTTTGAGGATGCAACAATGGGGTTTGTTTGGGTAAATGTTATTTGGTTGTGTGTGCCAGTGGTTGGGTGAGATGTTATAAAAGATGGGAGGGGATGACAATGAGCAGATGAGAAACGGGGGAACAAAAGACAAAGAAACATAAAATGAAAAACAAAACACTGAAAAACAAAAGTGCTTCCAAAAAAAAAGAAAAAATGACCCTGCAGCTAGAAAGCAGGTTGATCGAAACAAAGATACTTGAAGGATGGGTGTCACATTCATCCGGTCGAAATGCTTGATAAATGAAAGTGTGGATGGCTTTAAAGAAATGCAACACAAGGAGACTGACTACAGCTTATGCCTCAGTCACATGCACCTGTATGGGTTCTGCGGGTTTATGGGTTGTCTGGCCCATGGAGGGTCATCTTAAGGGACCACAGGTGTATCAACGCTCATAAAGAGCTCAGAAAGGGACGTTTGATTGACCACTTTCAATGAAAAGTCAATGGAAACTCGATTAAATGCTCTTTCCTGGTTTTCACGTTCAAAACTCTTGCATTCACGTGTCAGTACGCACGTTTTTAAGTCAGTTTTTTGGGCTCTACCTAGAAAACATGCAGCAATTGAATGCGCATTGAAAGTTTAATCAGTCAGACCACTCTTCCAACTGTGAGTACATGCTCTAGTATTAGGTAGTGACAGACCTGTGTGAATTAAAAGTGCGTGCAAAACACATGCATACATGGCATTGCAGTTCCCTTGGGGCTTGTGCAGCCACCTCAAGGGACGTAATAAAAATGGAATGTACCATTGTTGTGTGTACGGTAAGTGTATGGTGAAGTATTTGTTAGGATATTTTAAGTTACATACACTTATGACGTATGGGTAGTGCTATTGTACAGTGCCCTTATGTGGCACTCTAGTAGTTAGTAAGGGTAATCTACTACCGGTAGTTCCTTACGGGCCACGTTCAAATTCTGTATGTATGGGGTGTGCATGTGATACACAAGTTCCAGTAGGATACCCACACAAACTACACTCTGATAGTCTAATTTCTTCATTTCTGACAGCCAAAGGGCGTGCTAGGACACTTATTATTCGAACAGCTCTAAAGAGCTCTGTGCAAAGGATTGATCTGAAAAGTTTGTCCAGGCAATCTGCTTTGCACATCTTTTGCCCACAGGCAGCCACCGGTAAGGGCAGTTGTGACTAAGGCATTAGACACAAAGAACCCGTCCATAACTTACTTGTCCTTACAGCCTTATTGAATCCTCTGTGATCCGTGCAGGACTTCTCATGTCTATCTGCAAGCTTCTGATCTCTTACCTTATTCTCTGGATCTCTGACAGACCTCAGATCAGTAACCAACAACATAAACACATTGCTGTCAACTGCTGATAACATGTGGGATGAGACACCAAGCAGCCACAACTGATGGGGGAAGCACATATCAAATATGCTTCTATAAGAGAAACATTCATTCACAACTAGACTGAACTAAAGTGGAACAGACCAATCTTTAGGGTATTCTTATGTTATAGACATATTTTTTTCTACATTTGACTAGCTTTCTTTCCGTATGAAATGACTTAAGAAAGACTTCTGTGTACTTATTTATCACTTATATATCAAATTAAATAAAAATTTGTCAAGGGGAACTAGCCTATAATGGAAATTAGTTTGATGGTGGCTGATAGGTGCAAATAAAAAATGCAAAACTTCAGCTCATGCTGTAGATACAGATGTGACGACTCAAACTTGTTGAGATAAAAATAAGAAGGATGCCTTTTGACCAGGATAATTCGCTGGACCACTTTCAATTTTTGGGGTAGGCTGAATAATTTTACTAGGGCTTTTTTTCACAGTTACACTTTTGAGAAGTGATCTATCCAATACCAGTTCTGATGATAAGGACATAAGCAGAATGAAGGGGAAACCAGACTAGTACATCGTCCTCTGTCAATACGTAAAGATGTTCCTGCACCTCCTCACCAGACCATGACCCACATTTTTAGGTGAACCCGTTTGCCTGTTTGAACCATAAACGGATAGGCTAAGTAGAAAAGAATCCAACAATCTTGGTGTCAAAGCAGCCAATAGTCTGTAGTTGAAATTGTCTCTTTTTGACAAAGCATCAGAGATGAAGGTCTGACATAAATCCAAATTTCTTTAGCTTTGAGTTGCCTGCATTGTCAAAATAAATGGTGCTGGTTTGTTTTTCTCTTTTAAACAAGCACGTGCACGTACAAACTTTCACATGTGGGGCGGTGGACGTACGTGTTTGTGGAGTTCCAATGGACACTTCATTGGTGTACGCGCCAATTCCATTTTTGCTCTTTGCTGCCAACTGGAATGTGTATGTGGAGAAGGGCTTCAGGTTCTTCAGCAGGTAGGACATCGTAGGTTCAAAAGTGACCTTCCTCTGAAAAGACCACCAAAAATGACCATTTAGATCATCTTTCATCCTGTTTATCCATTCTTACATTTATTTTAGACTATTTGTTTGTACCATTTTGATAGCAACAGAGTCGCCAGTCGGTGTTTTCCATCCTTACCTCTTCTGTGTCATTCACCCTTCGGTAAACCAGCTCATAGCCCGTGATCTGACTGTCTGGGACACCCTGGGTTGAGGGGGCCACCCAGGACAGTAGGATACTGGTCTCTGACTTGGCTTCACCCTTAAATTCTGAAGGCTGGGATGGAACTAAAAAGTAAACAAAAGCCAGGAATCTTTTAATTAAGATAAGTATAGACAACGCTTACGCTCTTTCCATTATTATTTATCAGTTAGAGCATGCAGCTGAGACTACAGTCACATATCCCAAAAATGTGACCACACAGCAACCTGACTGCAAGCTTTTTAGCAATCTT
This sequence comes from Adrianichthys oophorus, assembly GCA_036245035.1. Classification (NCBI taxonomy): domain Eukaryota; kingdom Metazoa; phylum Chordata; class Actinopteri; order Beloniformes; family Adrianichthyidae; genus Adrianichthys; species Adrianichthys oophorus. The sequence continues at coordinate 14,250,219 of BSAI01000119.1, read as the reverse complement.
TTTTTTTTTTTTTTATTTCTACATGCTGCATGGTGGCAGCTGAAGTTTTGAGCAAATATATATATATATTTTCTCTAAAAGTTGACTTTGTGTGGTGGCAGTCCAATGACAGGCAACATCATGAAATCTGTCTACAGCTGGGCGGTCACAGCTGTGCTTGTAGCATTATCTGCGTTTCTGCATCACCTCCAGTCTTGGCAATTATCTGCAGGTCCTGGGACAGAGGTCCATCTCCCACAGAAGTGAATGCCAGGACTCTGATGTAATAAGTCTTGTTTGGAGTCAAGTCCTGAATGGTGATGAAGTTGGTGCTGCGCACCATCTGCTTCTCCCACTGCATGGCACACAAATGCAGAGTCATGCATCACACACTTTAGCAACAGGAGTGATGAACGGTCATGAAACGGAGAGCAGAGACACTCACCTGGTTGACTGGAAGCATGTTGTCAGAGGTGTAGTACACTCTGTAGCCCACCACCTGACCGTTGGGTTCCTCTGGTTCGTCCCAGTGTATCATTGCTGTTGTGGCACTCAGCATCCGGCCGATAACCTGCAGGGGTCAATGACAAACAAACAGCCTGAGCACAACACAGCTTTAAAAAATAATCTTTTTTTTTCATGAAACTCAAGTAGCTTAAAACACTTTTTGCCAAATGAAACTTTCTGACCTGCCGAGGAGGCGACGAGGGCGCTTGCTCAGCTGTGCGAGCCTCCACCACCTCGCTGGGGGGTCCTTGGCCGATGGTGTTGAAAGCTGCCACCCGAAAGTCATAGTGGGAATAAGGGCTGAGGCCGCCCACGCTGTAGCGAGTTGTAGCGATGCCATCAATCTCCTTAAAGGGGTCCTCTGAGCCTTTGCCACGATACTGGAGGGAATAAGAGATGATGAGGGGAAAAAAAGGGAGGAAGGATTTGATACTCATAGATCGGCGTGAAAACCGGAGTTTTATTTACTACCACATGTCAAGTGTGGAGCCCTGCTTTATATAAGTGAAGGATTCAGCCAGTACCACTTAAACCATTTATGACTCATTCCTGTATTACAGTTCACTACTCCTCACAGACACAGACAGCTGTTAATTTAAAAGACGTTTCTTTTATAGTGAAGGAGGGTGGTTCAGTCGAGAGATGGGGAGCTCCTTTCCTTTACAACCCTACTTAGTGATGACGGTTCATGTAGATATAAAGTTGAGCGACAAGGAACTCAGGATCATAGGAGAATATGTGTATGTGTGAGTCTGTAACACACCTGTATTACATAATAGGAGACAGGTTCTGGGTTTCCTGAATCCCAGGTGAGAGTGATGCTTGTTGCAGTTCTTTCTGTCACCATAGGCATTCCAGGGGCCTTCGGCAGAGCTTCAAGAAACAAAAACAGAAAAAAAATCTTAATCCCATACACATTTTTATGCATAGGCGGATCTGGGGGGCTAAGGGAGGCTCACCACCACCCCTAGAGTTTCTAACTCTCCCAAACTTTGTGGTACTACAACTTTACCAATATCAACAAATCACAAACTTCTCAAAGCAACTAAATATATATTAAATTGGGG
>BSAI01000119.1:14226178-14248566 GCA_036245035.1 Adrianichthys oophorus | reverse complement strand
GTTATACATTCCATAAATTACTTGCGATATGTGAAATTTGCGATGTAGAATTATTTAAGCTGGTGAAACCCCTCACTACATACACACTTTATACACTTTTCTCAGACAGACATGAACTTTTTCTCTCCTGTTTAAACAAAGTTCAAATATTCATTGAAAAACTAAATACTGTATTCTAGAATGAAACCAAAGATCTGATTGCGATGAAGATGTGTATAACTGGAAAGCTGCACGCGCAGTGTCTCTGTACTGGAGACATAGCCAACAGCCAATGTAGACACAGAACACAGAGCACTGTAAAAAAAAAAAAAAAATATATATATATATATAAAAAAAAAGCATGCAAAATTGACCATAATTTTTAGCTCTTTAAATTTTGAGGACAACCACAAAAATCTGTGAAACATCAAGACCGCGATACAGCGAAGGAACACTGTGGTCGCTAAGACGGTAAGAAATGCTGGACTCCTGGAGTTATACCCTGTAATTGCTTCTTCAGACTTTTTTTTGCAGCAGTCTTGTTCCTGTTGTGCATGATTAAAAATAAACTTTAAAATGGGTTGTTTCAAGTTCATTTTTTAAAATAAAAATGTTGCTGTAATTTCTTGAATGCATTTACTGAATGTGAGGCCTCCTCTTAAGCCTATGACACTTCTCATATCTGCCACTGTTATACGTGAAAAATGAATGTGTTAATAAAAAATAATTTGGAAGTGTGAATTGGTCCCTAAGGGAAATATAAAAACAAAGCACTTTTATATGCCCACAAAAATTGACTAACGGCCTAATCAGATATATGGAAATAGATTCAACAGAAGATCCTGGTCAACAGGGAAGTTCAATGCCAGATTTAAGTTGGAGAAAGACAGACGTCGGAACGACAGATGCCTCAGATATGCAAAGCTACCAAGCTTTCAAGTGATTTACTCTATGTCCCCTGTATTTTCTTTACAAATGCACATATGAAAAACTATAAAACAAATGAAGACACACACGTGGCAGGAAGTACTGGCTTTTCTGTCAAAATTTAAATTACTGACAAATAATGGTGAAATTATGACATTGAGGTTATTACAGAAACATATCTAAGCATTTCAGCATCCAGCATCTGAAAACAAATTAAAAATGAACAAATACTGATTCATGCACTAAGGGTTTAGATATTCTGATATGTCTAGCACAATTTGGAGAGTAATTACACATGACTAGTACAAAAAAAAGATAAGAAATACTTTTTATTTCAAGATAGAAAGTCTTTTATTTTTATCTCATTTCACAAATGAAATGTTTGGAAGCTGTGTCTGTGTTTTAGAAAGAAAAAGATTTTCAGCCACTATATTTACTGTCTGGTTTATATGAAAAAATGATATATGGATACATTGAATACAGAAAGATTTCTTCCTTGAATATCAAATCTTTTTTTTAAAGTTTTTTTTATCCCACCTTTCACAGTGATCTGTGCCATGGCTTCGATCACACCGAGCGTTGACATGGCAACGCAGGTGTAGTTGTTGGACTGGCGGACATCGGTCAGTTCCAGGACATTGCGGCCGATGGGCATGTCATCCTCAGGCGTCAGGTCCTCTGCTCCCAGCATCCACTTCACATACGGCATAGGGGAGCCTACGGCCACGCAGGTGATGTTGATGTTTCCTCCTGGCATGATTTCGCTGTCGGCAGGGGGGATGGAGAAGCGAGGGGGCACCCGGCGAACTGATGTAAGCCAAAATATATGCAGAAATGAAAGACATAAGGAAATACTATAAATATTCGATTCATTCTACAAGATGAGTAAAAAAAATGACGTTTCACAGCTTTTTAATAAGATGGAAAGCATACAGAGCCACTCAGGTACATGCCAAATCAAAATGTTTTACTTAAAAGCTTTTCCAAAAATGTTGCATTAAATATTTAAAGACCCACTTTGATCTTCTTTGGGAGATCTATTAAAATGATTTCCAGTGCTCATTTAATTATGCTTATAATGTTTTTAGCAAAAAAAAAAAACGGTCATATTCTAGGACATAGTTTCTGCAGAGCAGCAGTGGTTTGTTAAAAATTGGCCTCTTGGTTGTGGGCGTGAATGTTGGTGCAGAGCAACCCCACCCCCTTTCCCCTCTTTGTCTTTGAGAGCTCGGAGCAGGGAGCTTGTGGCCCGCACATTGTATATTCTACGTCACAAATAAGCACTTTTCCAAACAGCATTTTTTTGTCTGCTCCTAATTTACAATGATTTGAATAAGGAAATACTCAAAAGTGCTATTTAAATCTTAATTTTATACATGTCCTCTGTCATGAGAAAAACACACTAAAAACACCAAAAACAGGATTTTCCTTGAAGTGGGTCTTTAACAATCATGGTCAAACCTCAAGTATCTAATGTAGAAGACACACACACACACATACAAACACACAGGTTGCGTAAAAGAAAAGAACAGCCTCGAAAGAGCCACAAAGTGGTTTCTGTACCAACCTTCTCGTAGTTCTGCAGTGGTCAGCAGGACAAAGAACAGCAGGAGGAAAAGATGAAGAAGAGAGAAGAAAAAAACAGGAAATATCAAAGAAGCGAAATAGAAATAAAGTTTGGAAAAAGAAGTAAGGTAACGAGAAGAGAGCAAAGAAAGTGGGAGAGGAGAAAGAGCATAAACATAATCCATACGGTCAGTGGCTGATGTCAGAGGAGTTCAAGGCAGCTTCCAGCGCCTGCAGACCCCAGTCTGCCTGTCAAACTCTCACTGAGCAGCAGCGCAAACTCTACCGGCATCACAAGCGCTGTTAGTCGCACATCACTGACTCTCTGCTGTTTGTCTGTTCTTTATCACACACACGCCCGAGCACACTGGATGACATGGCTGCATGTGTGAAACCAAAAAGAAGGGCAGACAACAGAGCAAAAAGGCCTCGGGAATCAAAACGTCTCCAAGATGTTAAGGTTTGGTGGGCTTGTGTGCGAATGTGTGAGCGCGCTGAAAGAGCACAGAAGGACATGGCGCCCGAGGAGGCCAGATGCCTGTCAGATTCGGGAAGAAACACAACTCTTATCTGGACTATGACTCGTTTCTTCGCCAGGGTCTAAAGGTTAAAAAGGCAAGGCCAAAAGTTTATATGCTTGACAGAAGAATGAGGCAGGATAAAGTATATTTTTATGATGTGAAATCTAAAATAAAATAAATCCATACAGGTTTCATGAAATAATACTTAAAAAAAACAGGAATTTCAAGAACTGGACTGGCTGCACGGTGGCGCAGTGGTTAGCGCTCCTGCCTCACAGCAAGAAGGTTCCCGGTTCAAGCCCTGGCTGCGGGACCTTTCTGTGTGGAGTTTGCATGTTCTCCCCGTGCATGCGTGGGTTTTCTCCGGGTACTCCGGCTTCCTCCCACTGTCCAAAAACATGCTTCATAGGTTAATTGGTCACTCTAAATTGTCCCTAGGTGTGAATGTGAGTGTGTATGGGTGTGTGATTGTGGCCCCTGCAACAGACTGGCGACCAGTCCAGGGGTGTACCCTGCCTTCGCCCATGAGTAGCGGGGTTAGGCTCCGGCAACCCCGTGACCCCGAAAGGGATAAAGCGGATTGGAAAATGAATCAAAAAGAACTGGACTGAGTGACCCCTCTCCCTGGCATTCCAAAAAGGAAGTACCTGCTGGCTCCAAGAAGCCAAAATCTCCAGAGACTTCTATAGAGAAATAAACAGCTATTATTCAGTTATTCTATTTGTCTGAATAGTCTGTATTTTGAAAAAATTGTGACTGAATGGACTCTCTTTTGCTGAAGCTGGAAGTAAACCATTTTCTATGGGTGATGTAACATTCATTTGGTTCAGTTCTCATATACCGTCAACGGACGTCACCCATCAAGAACGGGTTACTTCCAGGTCTATTGAAATAAGGTCAATTCAGTTGCCATTTTTCGCGATGTGGACGTCTCTATGTTGGAGTCAGATTACATCAGCAAGCAGTGATTGGTCTGAATCGGTCTGAATCCTTGTTTCTATAGCAACCACTCTCACCAATTAGGAGGTAGTTTGATGATAGGCCACATCCCTACCACTTGAACACGGGCTCGGGAGTATCTGTCTATCAAACATTTTGCACGCTCAATGTGAGACTACAAACTTTGATCAACGCATCTGACTGGCCAGTTTATAACTTGAATAACTTGCAAAAAAAAAAAAAATAATGAAAAAATCCGGATTAACAAGAACATATTAAATAAGGTGTCAGAGCAAGAATGGTTATTCTGACAAATATTATGAGTGAGTAATAGCTGTTCATGGCTTAATAGCAGTTTATGATTTTGCCTTCTTGGAGCCAGTGGGTACTTCCTGCTTGTAACGCCAGGGGGGAGGGGTCACTTCATCCAGTTCTCATATGAAGTCAATGGGATGAGTTCATGCTTTAGTCACAATTTTACCTCTGACATAGAGATTGGCTGGGGTGGAATAGCGTGTTCCATCACTGTTGGTGGCAACACACTCATACTTCCCCTGGTCCGACTCCTCGCTCATCTCTATCTGGAGGGCACCTGGATGGACGGAGCAACAACGAGAGGAGGGGAGAAAGACGACAGAGAAGCACAGACAGAAAAAGAGAGGGGAAAAGAGCAATCACACAGAAGTGAAAAACATCAGGCACAGTACAGCACCAACGCAACAACACAGAAATGGTCAAACCCTCAGGAAAACAATGAGTCTAAAGGAGGTTTTTAAGTGAAAACAAGCAAAGCTCAGTGACAACAGAAAGCTCTTTTTAAAGATACGTTTGCAAAGAATCTGCCCAAAATGAAGGACAGCTTCATGGTTTAGGAATGAGAAAAACAAAAAAGGGGATGCAAAAGTCTGAAAAACACTTTCCTCCAAATGCAAACCCAGAATCCCAAACAAGGAGAAATCCAGTCACAAATACAGACTTTTCCAAAAAAAGGAAAACTGCTGCAAGTTGAGATGTAGTTAGGTCAGTACTGAGGGATAAGAGGTGACAAAGGTATTGCCATTGCAAAAGGACAACCCCAACCCCTTGCAGATCCACCACCGGGATCAGGAGTGTGATGTCATTTTAAAAACAGACCAACAAGGAGGTGAAGACATCGCTCCATCAAGGGCAACCACATTAATAAAAAAAAAAAAAAAAAAAAAGAACGACATACGCAAAGCCTTGGGAGGGGGCCGATGCTTTCTCGCTCCCTGAAAATAGAAAAACTGTCAAAAAAAAGTCAGCCAGAGAGGTTCTTTAGAGATGATGTGGTACGGCAAGAAAAAAAGCGCCCAGAAAAACTTTATCAAAAAAGTGGTTGTTTGGGGCTTTTTGTTGGTAATGGAGGAGAAAAGAGAAAAGGATGGCAAAAAACCAGAAAGAAACGCGTGAGGGAGGTCAGTGTGTTTGTATGTGAGTGTGAGCACTCTAATTTGTGTGTCGCAGTCTTCGCCATCTGGACTACTCAGGCAGAGCGAATAACAGCTGGGAGGGAAAACAAAACTGGGACATTTAGTTGGGCAAGTACGGACAAGTTAGAAAGAGAGGCTGGGTCAAGCTTAGGTCAAGACCCTTTAAAAAAAAAAAAAAAAAAAAAAGAAAAGGTAGACTTAACGATATTTTATACCTTTGCTAAGGCAAGAAATAAGGAAAACAAGTACACCATGCTAAACCAAATTAGATGTAAAAGGTTGAATGACTGAAATGAGCAAAGAAAAAAGAAATCACATCATCACATGAAGACTTCTGTGTTACAGAGTGAAGCCGAGGCTGAGATGGGGAAAAACATGACAATGGAGAAAGACTGAGAGATGAGGAGAAAGGGAGGTGGTCATCATATCATGAATTTCTTCCTCAACTCCAATTCCACCTCTTGGGCCTATTGCAGATCTGAAGCAGTCGCAAGAGAATTACCAATATGGCAGAGTCTGAGAGCTCATATTGATGAACCCACCAGGAGCTGCTTTTCAGATCTGCGAGACAAGTAGGAAGCAGGGTTGAAAAGGAATCAGGCCACTGTGTCATGTCGGTCCTCCCAGCAGTCTTACCTCGTATGGGCGTGCCACCTGAGTGGGCAATGAATGCACGAGATTAGAGAAGGAGAAGAAGAAGAAAATGTTAGTACCACTGAAGGAGTAGGGGATAAGGGAGGGAAGGGACTAAAGGAAATAACTTATTGAGGAATGGAATCAAATTAGAGAGAAGGGACTCAAAATATAGATCCTCAAAGATTGAGAAGAGGAGAAGGCATTAACAGAATTCAGAAAGGGTTAATAGAGACAGAAGAAGCCCAAGAAGAAAAAGCAGATCTTAGAGTGACAGACAGTGATAGAGCTAAAGGAAGATGGGTTATAGATTGGGTTTTATTGACTAGAAGCAGACCAGATGTGACTAAGAGTAGAACAGGGTCTTTGTGAGGCTGACTAGTGGATTTTGACTACGTTATATGCCCTGACCCGTAAACCGCTCATGCTCTCCACATGAACCAAAAACAGGTCTAATCCTCCTCATTGGATATAATAGAAATATTTTTCATTTCTGCTCTTCAGAGTATGAAGAAAAGAAAATCCACTCTCCAATACTGTCTGATGTTGAATAGATTTGTATTTTCGGTTGATATTGGGGTTTAATCTCTCATACGAAAAGGATGCGGCACACGTGACTCTTGGCCTTTCGTTCACCTTGCCAGCACGGAGCAAAACTCTAGCAATCCTAAAATTTTTCAGAGATTGGCTGTCAATTCTCATTTTGAGTGATACCACCCTCATGTAAGAGGCTGGTGTGTCTGTGTGACATTTCCAGATGGTTTGGTCCATTTTGCGGAAGCACACCTACTCAAATGATGGCATAAAATTTCACATTTCCTGCCCAATTTGAGTGTCACATTGTATAATAGTCCTTTCAATGGAGGTTTTTTTGCTACTGTGTTGTCCGTCTAATCACTTCTGCTTATTTAGGTTTGGATCTTGAGGGTAGCAATTTAAGCAAGGCTCCCTCCTTGTATTGGAACTAACAAAGAGACCAGCAGAGATATAACATCTTTGAAGTATCCATCCTTCTAATTTATACAAGGGGAATCCTCAACACTTTGCTAGGGGAAGCCTAATGTATTCTAACTTTACAATAGCTGAGAATTTGGAGAATTTTCAATGATAACTGTAGGCCTCTCCAAAGTCTGCAATCCTGCAGACATTATTCTGACACATTGGACAATCTCACGCTATCAAACTCTACCCTATTGGAACAGTTAAAGCCTTAGTCACATGCTAACATCATAAACTCTTACAGCCAAGCTGGGCGCAAGAAGCCCACAGCGAGCTTGCACTTATTCTTAAAAAGCACAAGGTGGTTGAAGAGATAAAAATCTGTACAACGTGCCTGCGTCTCACCTATTTTACCCTTACGTATTGCATAGGTATTCACTATGACCTGCTGCTCGCAGCATGCCCGTAGAAAAATACATGTATGAACAACTTTGCTCTACGGGCTCACCTAGCGGTCTACGACTTAGACATTTTGCGAGGGCCACCTGCATGCCTTGTACAAGTTTGCCCATTTTTCACCTACAGACAGCCAAAATCTTGCCGCATGGGCAACTGTGATTAAGGCCTAACAGCTCACTAACTAAAATACCTTTCAAATAAGAACACAAGTATTTGAGAGTGGATTAAATGAACCAGGTTTAATCTATCCATGCCGGACTATTACTGCCTAAACCGGGTTCTTAAGACCAAGTATCTTGTATCTTTTCCAGCTATCAGCCGTCTTGGTCCTGATTAGTTTAAATGAGATGTTTCCAGGTTCTGATGGACTGAACACACCCGATCCAGGTAATCAGCAGCATTTAAGCTAATACAGTTGAACTACAAGCAAACTGGTAGATTTTGTGTTTAACCAATTTCTAAACTGGCTTCACCAGAAACACACCTATCTGCCATCCGGTATCAATAGTTTTTTTTTTGATAATGGTATCACAGAGTGGAGATATTTAGTGGGTGAACGAGTGAGGGAAAGAGATATCTAAGTGAATGAGCGGAAAAGTAAATAGGTGAGTGTTGGAAGTAGGTTACAATAGTCTGGGGGTTTGGGAAAGTTGCAGGTGCATGGATGAAGGTGAGGCCAGCAACGTCTAAGGTGATGGAGAAGTTGGTGCACATGTGCGTGGGTGTCACTGTGTGAGCGTTGTCTTTTCTGTGTTGTTTCATCTCACCTGAACTATGAGGCTACAGGTGAGTGCGTATATAAATAGCTTTGGTTCATGTTGATTTGGAGTGTGACGGTTAGTAAAATGCACACCATGCATTTTATTAACACTAACACATTTGTAAAGGTGAGCAGAAGCAGCAAGTGTAGCAACAGTAGTGAGCAGTAAATAGAGGAGTGGACAGTGAGGATGTAGGCCTCGAAACAGAAGCACTTACCAAAGGACTCTGTAGTTAAAAAGATACAAAGAGAAAAGAACAGCATAGACATGGCATTACAATGGGACCATTGATGACACAGATGTGCTCAGCAGAAAGACTAAGAAACACTTTTTGGAACTCCACAGAACTTTACAACAAAAAACTTTGCATTTTTAGGCAAATGAAAAAAAAATCAATCATTTATTCATATAAAAATGAGCTGAACTAACATGACAATTATATTGTAACATTTTTTTGTACAATTAAAGTTTAAAAGGAAGCCTGAGCATGGTATCTAGGAACAGCTAAAGAACATTAATAATAAAGCAGGGACAAAAAAATGGCTTTCCAGCAGATTAGATAACTTGACTAAAATAATTTAAATAGGATTTTAGGTCTCTAGAAGCAGGAAGAGAACTCAAGAGGGAAATAATTTATGACATATTGGGTATTTTACACATTACTGTGGCAGTCTGATGATCCCTGCCTCAGAAAAAAGTCTGTGTCAATACGGCAAAAGCAAACTGAAAAAGAAAAACAAGAAGAATCGTTTTGTTACTCTGATTTTTACACTGTGAAGCAAGCTTGAGAAATGGGTGGATGCCTCCACCCATTGGACAAATTAACAATTTTCCTTTTATTATAATGTTATAACAGATAAAAAAAAAGGTTTTGAGAATCAAGCTTTGTTTATTTTCTTATGAAAACAATTATACACCATTTCTATATGAAGAATCAGACCATGTAATCTGTGATGACAAACTTTCCATTTACTAATAAAACACAGTTTACAGAGGGGACATTGACTTATTCTAAGAGCTTGGTCAGGTTGTGTAAATTATTTTTTACATTTAAGTAATTCTAAAAATCCCTGAATCATCTCTGCATCATAAAGATGTAGGTTTGGTGCAAAATTAAAAGTGCTGTGTGTCTTAAAAGCAGCAAAATGCAGATCATTCCACAGGGAATTTTTAATTAGGAACTGAAAAAAGCATAGTTAAGGGTTCAAACTTAGTTTTTTTCCTTTCTATTTATTTCCTTTTACCATGTGACACAGCTTTTTCTCATATGGGGTTATACGTTCTTTTAATAATGCTGTAATCCAGATCCTGGGAGAAAATTATTTGCACAAAACAAAAAAAATTAACTCAGTTTCTCAGGTCACAGCACTAAGAAGTAGACACTTCCTTATGTACATGTCACCATCACCCAGTTTTGTGTGTAACTTTGACATACTAGCATGAGCCTTCACTACAAACATGTAATGCATGTCAGAAATATCTCAAATGACCGTGGTCAGTTATAGAATTGATTGTGATGGTGATTTGTATAGGAAGTCATTATTAGTCTGGAGGAAAGGTGTTCCTTTGAATGGGTGTTCCTTTCAAAAGGTTTGGTAAAGTTTAGAAAGGTTTGGGAACCATACACAGCCAACTCATATTACTGCAGCAGACAGTCAACTAAAAAAATCACAGCCGGCTACTACGCAGGAGGGTGACCCAGCGGCAAGGAAACAAGATTAGCAGAATCAAAATGCAGCAGCAGCAAGTTCAAAACCAAAAACAGAGTCAAGAAAAAGCTGGAATTAGGGAATAAAAAAAAAACCAAATTAATGGTCAAATTTTTGGTTACCTGAGCGGAGTTGCTTGATTCGTCCATTGTTACTAGATGTGTTCACTGGCAGGAAGTCTTTGAACCAGGAAATTTCTGGGTCCGGATTGCCACTTGCAGCACAGAGCATGGTGGCGGTCCGAGAACGCTCTACCACCTTTAGTTGGGGGCCCATGTCAATAGTGGGAAAACCTGGGGGCAGCTGATCTTCTGAACACATGCGAAAAAAAAGCAACATTATGAATCTGGCAGGTTTAACATCAAGTCCCATCACCAACAATCTGATCAGTCATCAGTTACTCAATCTAGCTTTTGATGACTACAGTTTACATGATTATCAACCAGTAGCTTCATAAATAATTGAATCTCTTCACAATGGCACTTCTTAGGGATTGAAATATATATAATAAAAAAATGTCCCTAAATTAATTAGAGCATGGAGTAATGGACACATGTAAGGATTAGGCAGAGTTTGATAAAGTCCTACAAACTAGGGCTGAACTGGATCCAAGGACCTCCACATTTATATCCCTTTTGGAACATTTTGGTGGCATGAGAAAAAAGCAACAATCACTGATGCAAGTAGGTAAGATAGGCTAACACTAGAAGGTCCAGCATAACAAACTGCTGAAGCTCCAGTTACTAAGAGGTCATCGTCTGAACTGACATAAATGGGTCAGAATCTAAAGTAATTTTGAATTAGCCGTGTTTTTGTGCCTGTGCTGACTTTTGTCCACACTAAGAACCAATGACTGAAACTTAAATCACATTTTTGCATCTCTTGTAAGGCTAGGACCACGAGTGTTGAACAACTGATGATCATGTGATCTAAGGACACAAAATGCAAAAAAGGCCTGATGTGTAATGTAATTTAGACAAGTGTGCTCTGTGATAGTACGGGATTCTTAAAGCGACTCAACGCTTCCAGAAAACAGATCAGAAACCATTTGAGGAGCTGCTTGGGGTCCACGTTCTATACATGCAATTTGGTTGAGGAACTGTGGGAAGTGAAGCTTTCATATCATTTCAATAGGAAAGATCCACCTCTAACGGTACTCAGGGACTGCTCTTATGTTACTCCACATGTCCCTCATTGGTTAAGCCTTCATTCTAAACCAATAACTACATTTTCTGCCTTACTGTCCAGCTAACCACCATCATATTTAGGTTTAAATTCATGGATGTCTATCTCTGCTGAGGCGAGGGAGCGATGCCTTCTGGAAGACTTCAAAAGAGTGTTTTAAAGACAGCACCCCCCCTCCCCTTATACAGTGAAAGCACAAAGCTCTTCCGTGAGCTCCGGTCCCCAGTCATGGCGATAGCAGGCAGCTCCAGGTCCTTCTCCACACCCAGGGAACATGGCGGGGCTCTGGCAGGAGGACCTCGCACTGCCTGCTATTGCTTTAGAGACATATTAGGACTTTTTTATTTTAGTTATCAGGAGATATCTGTTTAAGAAAGTGGGAAAATGTCAAGATTTTACCAGATGTTTTTCAGTTCAGTTCAAAGTGGCTCATAAGAAAACTCTGATGACCCAGCATTCTAGAAGCATTTAAAAGCAACATTTACACACAAATCTTGGAGATGTGAAAAGAGTCTCACATTTGATTTAAATACACAATTTCAAGTACACACAATTATGCACAAAATGTATTGTATGACTAACAAATCAAGAATTACACACACACAAATTCAGTGAGTCTATTTTCTCTCCATACAGAGCTGACAGAAAAACGGACACAATATTAGGCAGGAGGCCGACATGTCACACCTGATCTCAGGTTAAGACTTTTGAGGAATCCAATAAGGAGGACATTTAAAAAATCCACGCTAGTCCCTGCTGTTTGAACAGAGATGGAAAGAAAATTAAAGGATATTCCTTCAGGGAATATAACGTGACCCAGCCCACTTTCACAAGTCTCATCTAGTCCAAAGAATCCTCCCTTGAGTTCACCTGTTGTATAAAATCAAACAGGCAAGTTCAATAAAGTCCCGCCCACTGGGAGCTGCAGCCTTGAGGGACGGTAACTTAGATGATAATTTTTTTTTACATCAGTGGCAATTAAATCAAACATGGATAGCCATTTCACTGTGATGTAGGAAATCAAAGGCATTGGTCTAACTTTATTCGCTTTAAGAGGGAGGTTTAGGAGAGAAGGAGGGGATAGTGCTGGGAGCAGTTAGAGGATCAAAGAGAGTGGAACAAAAAGAAGGAGAAACTGCATCTAGGCTTGTAATCAAATAGGTATAAAGAAGATTAGTTTTACATTTTGTTCTAAATTTTAAACGAGCAATGGGAAATTCAAGAGCCTGCAATCATCCATAAGAAATTGGATAGAGAATTTAACTGTGAACAGAAGTCAGACATGGAAGAAATGCATGCTTGAATGATGGGTGATTTCATGTTTTAAACTACCCCTTCCCTTAGTTTTTTTTTGTTCGTCAGAGCCTAAATCCATTGTGACTTTCACCATCTCAACCACACAGAGCCTCATTAACAGGAAATCCTAGCGCCTAACCTCGCTGAGGAGATGCTAATTCTGGTAGGTATCATTGAACCGTAGCCAATGGGTTGTGAGACGCCGACATCGAGTGTGTGCATGGCCTTTTAACGGCTCCGGTTTCAATCAATCACACTGCCTGACAAATGGAAACATGGGCATAATAAACTAAACTGAACAAGACGGAGAGGTGTTTCTGTGAGTGAGTCCGCATGAAAGAGTGCACGGTTGAAGAGGATAAAGAATTTAAAAACCACGACGAGCAGAAGACATCACTGAAAGACAGAGTGACAGAAAGGAGAATCAAAGAGAACAAGTGGGAGAAATAGACTGAGAGGGTGAAAGAGCACAAGGGAATTGTGCGGCATAGCAATCCTGATTCTCTCTGCTTTCATTATGCAAACACTTACTTCAAAGCCAGCCCCTTGTAGGCAGGAATAATGCATTCTATTTCATCTACCTGGGGTGGGACACTGCACCGAACGGGATGCACAGTTAGAAAGCAGCTCCTAGATGTCATGCATTTCTCTCCGTCACTCTTCTACAGCCACTTAAATGGGCATGAATGTGCTAATAGGACTGCATAAAGTCATGCAATTGCAAACTGGGATCATCTTCTAAAAAATGCACATAAAAAGATAAAAAGATGAGTTCCGACAAAAGAAAGAAGAAATTTTCCAACTGTTGAAGAGGCTCAAAGCTCCAAACACATGTTGGTTTGGCCACCGTGCTGCAGAACGCAAGGAGTTAAAGACCTCCTGAGGTCAAAGCAGATGTGCAACTCTACACTTTGGAGCTGACAGAGCTCTCCACACACCACACTGTTTCATTTGGATGTGCTCCCAACTCAGTTTCCACTGTGAGCAATCCAGATCATTTCCAAGCTCTCAGAGCAGCCTGCTCTCACAGTAATGAGGACTGCTGTGAGAACGCTGTCATTTTACAGAATGCTCAAAATGTAATCTACACACGTCGCCGCGGGTTTCATCATCTGCCTGAAAGACTGAGATTCGTGCCCGCTCTTCTAATCAGGGGAAAGGGCTGTATCAGAAGCCCCAGAATTGCATAATAAGAACATCTGTAAGCAAACTTGTTTGTGTCTCTGACTGTTTTGACTAAGAGATTAGTTTCTTACGCAATTTAACACGATCTAAAGGATAACTATTTATTTCTTAATACATATTGGTCTTGACGTTCTGTCAGAATTTAATCCATATCATTACAAAGAGACACATTTAGCATTTGCAGTACAGCAATTTAACCCCCTCAGCTGGGCGCACATTTTGGTGAGTTTTTGAGTATGTGGTTGGGGTGAAATTTTCAAAAGAAGAATTGCAAAAAAAACTATAAAAAAAACATGGTCCTGGTAGTTCAGGTCTGTTATGGGCCACAAATATACAAGTACGGCTTCAGTCACAGCGTACAGGTTTTGCAAAAACATTGTTGACTGAGATGATCTGCAAATATCTTCCACCTCAGAAGCAGTCCACCCGTTTTGCCACATTAATGCCATCTTTTTTTTATTGTCTTGGCCAAGGCTTTAAGCACATGACAGTCAGATGGCCAACTGGACCAATGTCAGCTTTTCTTATGCAACTTTGTGCAACACTTTCCCAGCAGGAGTTCCTTGGGCAAAGTACTACATATATTGAGAAGTGACTAAAGCATCGAATGATAAAAAACTGTTTTTTTGCTTTAACAACACAAAAAAATGTCATCAGATCACAAAGAAATATGCTCATTTCCGGACTGGTTGCATGTCACATGTTACAAGTACATGTGAATTTTAGAGAAAGCAGGAAATATACAGAACCTGATTGTGCACCAGATACTTAAGCATATAATTGCTTTACTGTTCTACTAAATTATTATTTCAGCCAATAACAATTATGGCCATTTACTGTGAGCCAAGATTTCAGGCAGTCTGGTCCAATCATCAGTAATTAAGCCTGCTGACCTTTATACCAGATCCCGCCTGTCAGGCAGTCAGTCAGTCAGTGAGCTGAGTCTGTGGAGGTGGTGTTGAGTGAGGACACATGACTGACAAGGCTGTGTGTGTGTGTTGGTGTGTGTACTTTGTGACTGACATTTGCACTGACGGTCTATCAGGGACTATTAGCTGCTCCCAGGTGGCCTCTTATTCATCCACAGCACAATGACTCCTCAGAGGAAGAGAAAGAGGGTAATCACCACATAAAAGACGCACTGTCTTAAATTGAGGGCACATTTGTCTGTGAGAAACGCACACGTGTGTGTACGTGAGCTTCGGGGTAAAAAAAGACAAGTGAGGGGATCGAAACATCCAGTGACAGAGGTGGGGGAACTCTCAAATAGATGCAAAAACAACAAAAAAAAAAAAGACACCACACACACACGGATGTAGGCGAGCAGCTTATTGCACCCGTGTGCTTGTACAATTACAAGGCACACACGAACAGACAGGCGAAGACAAACCACGTGAGACAGGAAAAATTCTGGATGGATGGAGCGGAACAGCACAGAAGATGCAAAGAGTGGTTGGTTGTGAATAATTTAGAAGTTGCTGTGCAGCAGACCTAAGAGCACGTGGAGAAACAGACAGCCAGAGATAAAGAAAAGAAGAAGCATAGTAAAAGCAGACAGAATAAAAAGTGTGAGAGCATGTACTGGTGGTGGTAGAAGTGGTGTGTGTTAGGGGGTGGTGGTGGTGGGGGGGAGGGGGGTGAAATTAAACACAAAAAAGGGAGATGACAAGAGGAAGAACTGCAGACTCTTCTAACCCTCAAAGAGGCAAGAGAGGAGAAGGAGGAGGAACACGCCACACATCTTTCCCCCATGAGTATCACTGGCAAAGGCAGGTGATGTGATTATCCACACTTGAGCAGCTTCACTCAATAAGACGCTCTTGATCCTCAAACTACCGGTTCATAATGTTCTCTTAATGGACTCCACTAACACCAACATCACTGTCTGCATTAATGGACCCTTGCTTACACTAAATCATCTACTGGAGTGAATCCAGGCTAAGAGATTCGGCCCAGCTTTACAGCCCAAAAAGTGCCGGGTGTTGCTCATTGTGGGCATCGATTGTTAGTGTTGCCGGGTTGTGAATAAGAAGACAATAAGGTGTGAGAGCGGCTGGATGAGGAGGTGGAAGACAGTTGTTTTTAGCTATAGTGAAAACAGAGCTGCTACTTCATCAGCTCAGGTTAGTGGAGGTCTTTGGAGTTCATTCTTTTTGCCTTCTTTTCCTGGAGAACACACACCCTTAAAAAGACAAGTCCTGACATCCTTTTAACTGTGTAAGACAAACTGTAGAAACTGAATGATATAAACAAAAACCTAAAGTAAATTAAAAAAAATAAATTAAAGTTTGAAACATTATTTTCAAATCTTGCTATGTTTTCATGACTGAGCAGCTTCTTTGCTGGCATGTCTACATGTCTTTTTTTTCAATCGTCACAGAGCTGTGTGGCTGTCTCAGATCAGTCTCAAATGATACTCAACTCAGTTTTAGTAAAACAAACGTTGACAAATGAGACAACTTTATAGAGGACTGGAGACTTCTGAGACTAAAATGTGTCTGGTTGGAAACAAAGATGGGAATTTGACATGCAAATGTGCAAATACAGTAGAATCAGTGTTTAATGATTCAATGAGAATAAAACAGCGCATGTTTACATTCCACTGAAAGCCATGTGGATCAGTTGCATTAATTCATCAAATGCTTCAGGGCCAAGTTCCAAAAAAATCCACCTCAAATTTTTATTTAAAGTAGTTCTGACGTCTGGAAGCACGTCTGCTTTTATTTTGATAATCTTTTTTTGTGTCAAGAGCTTTTCCTTTAAAGCGTCTTTGACTCTACCATAAATAGTTAATGAAGAATTGATGGGTTTGTGATAACACACAATTATACTTGAAGAACTTAAAATGAAATATGACACACAGCATATATCGACAGATCTTTAGAGTGTATCAACCTAATTAAGAATCTGTTCGATATTCTATTATTTAACTCAAAGATATTCTGTTATTGAACATGTACAAAAAAAATATTTTGTTGGATCACATCTGTCTTACTATTATTTTTTATAACAATTAAATCAATTTAAAGGTCACATAGATAATAATATACAACTTATTATTGGCTGATAAAATTAGATATGTGCACAAGTAATTTGTGATAAGTCAGAGACTTTAAAAGTAGGACTCTTCCCACTGACCTCGTAACACACTGAGTCTGGTGGAGGCAGTAATCTCTCCGGCTGAGTTGGAGGCATGACATTCGTAAATGGCCTCGTCTCTGGGAGTTCTCAGCGGCTGGATCCTCAGGACCGAGCCAGATCCATCGTCAAATTCTATTACCTGTCAATGAAAGTTGTAGTCAAGCATCTGTACCTCTAGAGAAAAAAGTTTTGGATCTGCTCCCAGTTTGGTGGCATTAGACAATGCAAGTGTTGCGTCGGAATTCTTTACTACTTTGACTCGGACTTGAAGAGCCACTCTGATGAAAACACAAGTTTGGGTGTTTTTCATGTGGCATTTTTCCCACAATGGAGGACATACATAAAGAAAAGTAAGTTCAAAATTGTCTTTCTGAGTATTTCTTTATTCAAAGTGTTGTAAATCACAAGAAGACAAAAAATGCTGTTAGAAAAAGGCCTTATTTGTGATGTAGAAAGTAGGTTAGGTGGGCCGGCTAGATCCATGCACGTCTTTGTTTTCTTTTGTCCCAGCTGGCATCTGGCTCTAAACTGAATGGCAGGATAACTGCAGTATTGCTTGACATTTTTGCTGCACCACTACCTATTGTTTGGAGGTGTAAGACAGCAGTCCCCAAACTGTGGTCAGAAACCGGCCACACTCCACATCTGGCCCAGCCCCCTGAACAATATCAGAGATGCATGTTTTTTTTTTAACTTTGTTTTTTTTTCCAGTCTGGCCACATGATTGAGACCCACATAGAACATGAGATTTTATTCCACCTTTCTGCAGTCTATGCCTCTATCTAACTATCTGCAGCCCTCCAAAGTCTCAAAGAGACTATGACGGGAGAGGAAAGCCTATTTATTTGTTTAATTTTTTTGAAAAGCATTAGTATTATTTTTTCCTGACTGTTTTGTTTCTGAAGATCCCAGAAAGGGTTAAATAATATTTGCATGGTTTGTGTGGCCTTCTGGAAAACCAAATATGTTTATGTTTAGGCACACCCTGTTTCTGTTAGCCTACAAACGGACCCGGCCCCTCACAAGAAAACGTTTGATGACCCCTGAGGTAAAGGGCTGTGAACTAGCAAGAGAGTCCCTAAAGAGAGAGCTCTCATCAACGGGGGAAAAGGGGAAACAGTCACGTCCACAATTCAAGAGTCGAATTTCTAATGAACTACTGAAACTATGTCCTAGAAAACAACAGATGTTTTTCAGATTTTGGCTAAAAACATAAACTTAATTAAAAGATCACCAGGAACAGTTTTACAACAGATCAAAATATGATCGGAGTGGGTCTTTACGTTACAAATCCCTTGCTCAGTTATTTTTCATCTACTGCAAAGCTGAAAGCTGAATTTAAAGGATAACACAACTCACTACACACATAAAAGCTGATTTTGTGTGGCATCAGCATTGATGTAATTTATTTCTTAATTAAATTTATATCTCATATTCTGGGATGCGAATTAACTTTTCTTAGAAACCCTGCATTGTACATTAAAAAGGCTTTTGTTTAAGAATAATGTACACATAGATGGATAAATTGGATTCGGAATACTTGGAAAATTTCCTTAAACGGAAATCCAATAGTAACAATCCCACAAGTCCTGACCGACAGAACAGCAACAAGTAATATACAGCATGTAGCCTTGGCTCATATAGTTCGGATCAATAATAAAACATCTCCTGGAGTGATTTAATCGCAAACAGGAAGACGCAGAGAGGAACCTAAAGCTGGGTGGAAACTCAGCTTATTAAAGCGGAGTTCATCCTGGGCGACACTGACCAGGCAGGAACGAGGCTGATTCAACATCTTCATCTAAAAGGTGACTCATGAGGCTGGAAATAAAGCAAAGGTTCTCGCCTTCGGGAAACTAATAAGACTGATCATATAAGAATCCTATATACAGCAGCCAGAGGCATCATCTGACATATAAGAGAGAGTTTGGGGCAGACGGCGCTTCACACACCTGAGTGACCTTTGAAGCACAACTGCAGAAAGTTTGTACATGTACAATTTGGTCTCTGTACGTAAACCAATGGTGTCTGTTAAACAAAGATAATAAGAAAAGCCTGTTTCTGTGTTAAATGTCAACTGTCATGAATGCCAGGCATTTTCTCAGAGGGCACTGGTTTAAAGAAAACTCTTGTAAATAATAACAATATTGATGGTTCTAATAGGAATAGTTAAGTGGGAAAAGCACAGCTATACAATTATTTTCCATATTAAATGGTTGTTTGAGATGCAAAATGAATTATTGGAGTAACAAATTCAAGTTTAGCTGGCTTTGAAACACCACTGAAGCTCATGTTTATTAGATGAATAATATGTCTTAGTTCTTTTAACACTTTCACACATGAGCTTCAGCTCAAGCGTTGAACCAGTGTCTTCATCCATTTATTTACATAATTCCAGCGGTTTGTGAGGTGAAGAAAAGCAGCCTTGCATTGAGATGCAACACTTTACAGTAGTGAAGTACTTACGCAATCAACGTCAATCAGCTAATTTTGTCGCAGTGTTGCCGCTTTTGTCCGCGACAGAATCAGCTGATTCACATTGATCTAGCAAACGGTCAAAAATTTACAATATGTCAAAAAGTGTGTGTTGTTTATATGTTGCAGCAACTGTTTCAGGTAAAAGGGGTAACTTTTTAACTGCTGTATCCACCAAACACCAGACAACACACATGGTTACAGCAAAAAATGGTGAAGCAAACACAGAAATGCCGCTTCTATTCTTGGCAAACCATCCTTTTGCCTCATAAATGTAATACTTTAATCTTGTAACTTCTCAATTCATGACTTATGAAATTATACTTTTATTATCATAAAATATTGACTTTCTTACTCCTAATTTTACAACTTTGTTCTTGAAAACATAAAAAAAAATCTCAGAATTTTAAAAGAATAAAGTTCTTTTAACATGTTGACTTTTATCCCCTTTATTTTAAAATTTTATTCTAGTCATTTTTTTTTTTTTTACTTTTTTCTCAAGATTTTTGACTTTATTATGGTAAATGTTTTACTTTTCTCTCATATTTTGCAACGTTATTCCAGTAAATTTGTAACTCTTTTCCTTATAATTTTTTTATTTTTCTTGTAAATTTGGGGCTTTTTTTTTCTCAAAGTTTCATGACTTCATTCTCATAATTTTTTTGCTTTTTTTTTCATAATTTTACAACTTTATTCTCGTACATGTTGACTTTTTTCTCATAATTTTTGTCTCCATTCTAATAAATGTTTAACTTTTTTTTCAAAGTTTTACGTCTTTATTCTTGCAAATTTTTGACTTTTTTCCCTCCAATTTTTTATTCTATGGTCTACTTTAAAAAAAAAAACTTTTTTCTCATAATTTTAGGACTTTACTCTTGTAATATGTTGAGTTTTTTCTTTATAATTTTACAATTACGTTGTCATATTTTGTTTTTTTACTTTTTTGGTTATAATTTTTTTTCTTTTAGACTGGTGTTTCTATTACTCCATCATATGGTACTGATTGGCTGTAGTGCTTTGTCCATCAATCTCCTTTGGGCCGTGTCTGTTATAACTACAGAATATGTGAAGCTGGAAAAAAATTTACATACATCTTTGATTGCCACCAGATCTCTGTTTTCATTCTATGAAACTGGATTTATTTTCTATGAAGGTTTGAACTTTGTGAGTTTAAACAAGAGAGAAAAATGTGAAAATGTTAATGCATATCTAAAATAAGTCTATAAAGTGTCTAATAAAGGCTCTTACAGTCAAAACATTTGTAATAATAGTCAAAACTAAGGATGAATAGTTTGCAGATTTTGCCAAACACGAGTTATTTGTAGAATGTAACCCCAATGATAAACAAGAGATCATTGTATCTTAGATGAAGCATAGAGCATGGTATGTTGGAAAACATGCAGGAATGCAGCCCTCGAGGCCTGGAGTTGCCTATCCCTCTTTTAGATGGTGAACCATGCAAAGCCAAAATCTTAAATTCTAATCATGTAAAAGTAAAACCCATGTAACGGTGTGAGATAAGAGGTCATAGCCTAAATGTTAGAACAAATGTTTTAACCACGGTGGTAGAACCTGAATTTGTTTAATAAGGCTATTATCTTAAAAAAGGATCTACACATTCATGCCTCCCATTTGGAAACTTTAAATGATTTCTAAAAAAAGGTAGATGTTGTTTACTTTAGTTTTAAAGATATTTTTTAAATAAGTTAGCTTCCATATGTCTATTATTATCAGTCACATAGTAATCTATGGCAGTCCTGGTTCTTCAGAGCCCCGACTGACCTTTATGTAAAACCTCAATGCATCCCCATCACAGAAAGCACACATTCTCAACTCCTGCAGGAGATGGAGTGTCTTACCTCAAATCTCTGGTTGCTGACTTTTTTGCCTTTCTTGTTCCAGACAATCTTGGGCTGTGGGTCCCCTGCGGCCTGGCACACAAAGGAAGCCACTCCCCCCTGGACTCCTGTTTGGTCCTCTGGGGTTCGTGTGAATCTAGGAGGTGCTGTGAGAGGAGAGGAAATCACAAGTGAGCACCAACATGCTTGGGGTGAAACTGACAGATTTCTTTTCTAGTCACCAGAAGCACTAATGCAAAAGTAAAAATATACACAAACTCAAATGAGAGTCTAAATGCTCTCAAATGCTGAAATATTGCTTTTCTTTGTCCATATGCAACAAACACAATGCCTGATGTGCTTAAATATATAATGTTTGCATACTTTTTGTGCCATTTGAGAATAATTAAAGAGCACCATTGCAGAAAGTCACATTTTCTCGGTATATTTATTACAACAACCTAGTTGAGTTCAGCTTGGACATGTGGGTAGGTTTGAGTCTTTGTGTGTGTGTGCATGTTCCACCATGTTTTCCCTCTGTCCCTGCATGGCCAAAGAAGCTTAATATTTCTGTGCCATAAAGGATTTATGAAGACTTATTCCTGACATGACCACTAAAGCCCCTCGTTTCGGGGACGCCAACAATATCATGGCGGCGGCCTCTGCTAGATTGTGACATCATAGCATCAAAAAGATTCGGCACGTCAGTCACGGCACGTCACCAGCCCCTCGCCTAATGGCATTCCAACCAAACCAGAAAATCCCTACTTAAGGGCTTACTGCCAACCACCCTGACAAAGGGAGAGAAATTGCTTTTTGCTGTTTTAAAAGAAGTCGGGGAGAAAAGGAGAGGAAGCTTAGCGCTTAAGAGCAATGGGAGGAAGAAATAAAAAAATAGAGTGGAGGGAAATTAACAGAAGAACGGATGAGATAAAAGGAACAGAGTGAGACACGCAGATGGAGAGCAGAGGAGGGAAAGAGGAAGATGAGTGCGAATACAACAGAAAGAGACAGGGAGGCAGAGTGGGAGTCAGATAGGATGGCAAGCAGTCAGAGAAAGGCAAGCTGCCCAATCAACTCTACACCTCACGGCCAACTCTAACCTCCATCAACAAACGTGTGTGGATGCGTTTGACTATGAGCTGAAATAGTGTTTCTCTTTTATTTTTGCCCTCTTTGCACATGTCATAGTACATGTAAACAAAGCTTTTTTGTGAAATCAATCTTGATTATAATAAAAAGAAAGGGTGCACGTGTTGAAAAAAATAAATGTTTTTTTGTTTTTTGGGGCCATATGCGCAAATCTATTAAACGCTCACTCCAATAGAAATGGATTTTTTTGGCGTTTTCACCATGTTTTTGTGACATTTTTCTAATGAAGGAG
>BSAI01000119.1:14083137-14225778 GCA_036245035.1 Adrianichthys oophorus | reverse complement strand
TTTTCGACATAAAAAATTCTTTATTAATAGTTGCAAGTGCATTTTCTTATCAACAATTAAAAGAAAAATATTGGAAAGGTGCTACTGTGAATAAGTGTTCCACTGTATGTAATCCACTTGCAATATTGATTTTTGGTGTTTGATCTATCACCGTTTAGTAAGCCAGAAAAAAAAAAAACTCGTCCAGTTTTTAAATGTGACTGCTGGGTTTTTGCATTATTGTACATTAAATGTGACATTTTCAGGGCTTTCAGAAATTGCATTTGCCTTCTGAGAAAATGTCACGGTCCCTTTATTTTCTTCCCGTTTTGAATATGCCACATCCCACTTGGCTAATCATGTGGTTAAAGAGGAAAAAATATTAGCATACCACAAAACTGTGGATGTGAAATTGTAATGATGCAGTTATGATGGGGTCGTTTTCACCTGCATGCACCATGTGCCCTGTGCATGGGAGCTGAAGCCACATAACAGAGATGGAAAGGCTAAGGGAAGAAGAAAAAAAAAGAAAGAGAAGCGGGGCAATCTCCCTTTTAATCCCTTTGCTAATCTCTCCTCCACAAAACAAATGAAAAGTGTAAAGCCAGCAGAACCACACTAACAGCCATGGCAGATATTTCAATGTATTATTTTTAATTTCCCCCCGTCCTTTATCTTTCCAGCCCCCTCAAAGATCTGTTTCTTAACTTTTGGATTTTCCTTGTTTCAGCTGAAACCCACTTCCAATCCTTCGATTCACTCCTTTTTCCTACCGCTGTCTCCACCTCCTTGTTACTTATTTCTCAATCTTTTTCTTCCATCTCTGGAGTGTTATATAACTCCTCCTGTCACATTGACTGACTTTAGGATGGCGCGAGTCTGAGAAAATGAGGCGTGCAACTGTATGTTCTGCAGCTTTTTCTTGCAGTACCTTTCTTCCCAGATTTCATTCCTCCCGGTTTTTTTAATCTGCTCTTCAAATGAAAAAAAAGACCAAATGCAGGATATGAAAATTGCATCTATTTTCTCACAACAAGATTAAAAAAATAAACTGAGCAATATGGAAGAGAAGGACGAGACTCCGAAGAGGTCCATGAGGAAGAATTTGAGTGGATTTCGATCACGTTGCATTGTCCAAACTTGGAATGTTTGTCTTATTTTTTGTGTCTGATAAGGTTCATTCAAAGGAGGCTGCATTCATGAAGACCTTTAAGGTTGGATCTGCTCAGCAGATGACAGAGATAACAGAGACAGTTTTGTTTTTAATGCAACTTATAATCTAGGGGTGTGTATTAGCAAAAGTCTGACAATACGATAAATATCACGATACGCTTGTCACGATACGATAAATATTCCCCAAGACAGTACCAGAGACAAAACTTCACTATTTTTAAGTGTATAACTTAGGAAAAACTCTGTAAAAAAATTACAGTTTTTTCCAATTTCTAAGACACATTTTCTGAAACATTAAACCAATTTAACAAATCACCAAACACAATTTTAAAATTATTGGCTAAATATGCAAAATACTTGAAGTCTTCAGTAGAAAGCCCACTTTGAGGTCAATATGAAGACTCTGTTGTCAAAACTAAAAAACACACATCAACCACAAAGCACTACACAACAAAACACTTGACACTGTTCACAAAATGCTTTCTAAAGAATGATACCCTCCTTCCCCCATAAAAATAGAGTAAAATAGTATTCAAGATTTTTTAAAATTGTTTTACTGTATACTCAGATTCACATTTATAGCACTTCGCCATCTTATCTCTGTGCGGGTCAGACCAGAGGACTTCATCCACATTACAAGAAAAGTTAACTCCAGCCAAATAACAGGAAAAAAATGGAAATATCATCACAGACTATGTCCGTGGCCTATAACAGGTTTTGCTGAGTGTATGGTTTTCTCCTTCCAATTTCAAGCAGAAACAAATTATTTTATTGAGTTAAGGAATGGAGAACAAGGCGGTAGAAAACTAAAATAAATTGGGGATTTGTGTTGAACCACTTTCTGATGAGCAAACTTTTGTGAAAACTGACATCATCTCAGACAATAACAAAACCTTCTCTGTCATTTTCCTGTTGAATGTCCACATTAACGATGCGGCTAACAACTTGAATCTGCTGAGTTGAGGGTTGACCTTTTGACCTGCTTCCCTCATGGTCATTCCATAAACTAACAAATGGTCAATAGCTATGGGCTGGATATCATGAGAAATGATTGTCCTTAGTCTGGGTCCAGGTCACTGTGAAGGTCCAGGTCTTGGTGCATGTTCGGGCCTTGCTTTGTTATCCATTTTAGAAAAGCCACTTAGTTGTTCCAGAATTGCACTCATATTCACTGCAGTTGATTTGCAACTAGTGTTTTCAGTTTTGACCAGTTATGTGTGAATGGTGATTGCTGTGTTGGAACAGGAGTTTGAGTTTTTCCTCTTTGTGTCAACTTGTGTGTTGTAAATGTCAACTGTGTTTTAAAAGTGATAATGTGTCCTGTGTTCTGCAAGAGTAGAATAGAGTTTTGCTAATTGCGTGCTAACTGCAAATTGTGTTTTAGGTTTAGACCAAACAGGGATGTTTTTGAGAAAAAAATCAGTTGATCGACTGGTTTGGAGAAAGGCACTTAGTGGTTTAGCAATTGGGAAAAACTGTAATACACCTTTCACATAAATAAAATTTTAAAAGACATTTGATTTAATGATCAGAACATTAAGCATGTTAACTGTATCTCATTTTGGTAAATTAAGAAATAGATTTTCACAACTCAACACTGTCAGATTTTTCAGCAAAATATATTTCAGTAACCACAATGCGCAGTGACACGCATATACATAGACTTTTCATCGGAAGTGACTGCTTGAATGCACATTGTTGAGGGCAGGGTGAATGTAGCTTTAGAGATGATTTGATGATACAAGTTTAAAAGATGTGGAATTGAACGGCTGAGGTTCATGTTGCTGGAACTTTGATAAACAGCAGGACCAAAGGAAGCTAACTGCACTTGGAGACTACAGGGGCATGCTGTGGCTGACAGATGTTGTCTTAACCCAAAGGGACACTTGAGATAAGTCAAGTTTGTAAGAACAGATGCTTGCCCAAAGCCTCAGGGAGAAAGGATTAGTGCATATAGTGTATCAGAACTAAGGTAGTGTATGAATCTTGGAACGGAAAGTTTTGACAGTAAATATGAATTTAAAAAAAAAAAAAAAATAGACAAAACTATAGAAAAAACCCCCAACAGACTGAATAATGATCAAGGTCAGCTGAATGCAATGATGACACCAGATATGATTCTAATATTTTGATGCTCAGTGATCTGAACTCAATCCTCCACAGCTTTTAAAATCCTTGGCAAGATGTGGCGACTGATGTGCCCTCTGGTCTCATCGAATGTGCCCTCAATCACTTGCTGATCTGATGCTAAAAAGCATAACGCAGGCAGGCCTATCCAAACAAATCAAATCAAACAAAAAGCAGTGGCCTGAGATGTGCAAAGAAGACCCACTCTGATAATGCAAGTCTCAACGAGCAAGTTCACAGATTACCAACCAACAAACAAACAAAGAAACACATGGTTGAGAAATAACCATATAATTTCAAAAGATGATGAGTTCTTGAAAAGCAGATCAACATTTTGGAGTAGAAGGATGGAAGAAATTGGGTGCGTCTTTTTGTCAGGATAGTCACCGTTGTTTGTCTGGGATTGATCATGATGATAAATACATTTATTACAGTCTACTAATACTCCAGCTTCATTGGCGAGGAAATGCATGTGTGCGGCTGTGCACGGTTAACTGACGATTCACCTAATGAGAACCAAATCGCTCCTGTCAGACGAGTTGAAGAACGAGGCCAATATCAGGGGACTGAGGCAGTGCCGTCGTTGTGAGGCTGGAAAATGGGTGGGCAGCTGGCCTCAACAATAACTTAAAGCAAATTACGACATATTAAGAGCACACTGTCAGCAAATTATCTGCTGCTCACTTTTGTCCTGGTAAAGAAATTGGATAGCTGGGGCCAATAAGCACAGAAAGCTATCATCCTTCTGAAGAACACACACAAATGTTAATTGGAAAACATTTGGCAATGCGGGCTATATCAACAGGGAAAATTAATTTATACGCAACAAAGGGCCCTAACATTTAATGAAACTTTGATAAAATACCCAAGTTAGGTTTCATATTGATTCAAGTCCTAATCTGAACTGTGTTTCAAGGTAAATAAGACTTTCTCATTCAAAATGTTCTTTACTTTTTTACCTTTTAAACTGCATGCCCATATAACCTCCCTGCATACAGCATCATATTTCTGGACAATCTCCAAGTTGCACTACAATTGATAACAATGACATTCTCGCCATGACATGAAAATGATGCAAACCCAAAAGATAAAATGCACTTTCACTGCCTGGAGCAATGCACGTCCAATTAACGTGACATTTAAGCTGTAGGGTCTGGCTAGTGACGAGTTAAGCAGGGTTAATTTGCTAGAAACACAAGGGGAGGAATTAATCAAACAGGATCCTTTTTATGCACAGGTCATTAGAAACACATGGGCTACCCACTGGGGACACAACTTTACTGGGTCAGTGCAGGCTTCCCATGAAAATGAACAGAGGGTTTTCTCAATGCTGGTCGCAGTATATTAGTTCCACAACACTGCTCATCTACGCTGAAGCTAAGCTAATGCTACCAGGGCCTCTTCACAGACCAATGCACCTGCTAAGCTAATGCTAAGCTAAGATAATCAGATTTTGTTAGTCACAGATGAATTCACAGCTGTGTTATAGCTGTTGATAACTTTGGTGTGTTTTAGGAATACTTTTTTCTCCTTCAACATACTCAGCTATGCTGATGCTAATCCAAAGAAAACCAATGCGCAGTTCTTCTACGTAAAATGTTGATAGTAGCCAAATATTTTAATTTAGGCAATTCACTGCTTGTTACTCCCTTAATATAGGAGTAAAATAACCCCTTCATGCCTGAATTTCTCAATTTCATTTATATAGAAATATTTATGCTTCAATGTTTTTCCTGTTCTGGGTAATGCTGTTAAATGGTATACTGTGAATTTTTGACATATGGCATGAAGGGATAAAATCAACAAATAAAAACAAAAAACAAACTGGTGAAAAAAATGGAACCAAATTCTGTCACAAAAAGAAAATATTTTTACACAGTTGGTAGAAGAAAAAGCTTATATTTGATTGTTTTAAAACAAATGTATTTGACTAATTAGAATATGACAAAATTGAGGAAACTATCTCCTGGTGGGCCCCCAAAAGATGCTATCATAATTCAAGACACATCATTTTTTTTCTCTTACTAATGCTAATACTGTCAACTTTTTACTGAAAATTTACAGTAGTTTACTGGAAGCAGATTACCAATAAGACCTTGTAAATTATTATACAGCAGCTGAGTTTATTTTAAAATAATTTACAGTAAGGTACTGTAACTTATATGAAACTGCTTTACAGTATTTTACAATTACAGTTCAGTCCTGATAGCATATTCCACTCTTTATATAATGAACAATCTTATACAAATAATATTGATATAGTTTCACAAACAATTTTACCTGTGTAAAAGCTGTCTAAGCACTGTAAAATTTAGTAGATTTAAGTGACATATGTTACATCAATGGTTCTATAGAATGAAAAATCCTTAAAATCTGGATATTATGTAAGACACATTGCATGCTTCAAGTTTTTTTATGTATATATCTTACAGAGTTTAAGGAAAATAAGGTTCTACTACAAATATGTTTATAAAAAAATATGAGGTTATCTAAAATCTTACCAAATATTAACCAACCCGTTGTGCTGATCATGCCAATTCAGTCAAAAATAATGATTTTTCTGCTTCCTAACCCAATCTGACAAGAATGGTCTGGCACATTTTATAATGAGGTGGTAGGCAATGATCCTGCTGTTCCTTTAATTTTTATGGAGAGTCCAAATAATCACAGAGAGAAAGCCCAACCTATATAAACCTGATCTGTTCACATCCTTTAGTGATCATCAGGTCAGAAATCCAACCTCAGATTAAGCCTCTATATCTAAATCTTATCCCAGCGAATCCTCACATTACCTCATCCATCAGCAGCAAGAGGCCACAAGCTTTATGTAACTCAACGTGGTTGTTTCAATCCAATCATGCCTGCTCTGGGCACAGAATGCTGTCCTGCATAAAAATGTGAAACCGGCATGTGCTAAAAAAATGTGCACAAGTTACTGACACACCCATAAAAATTGTACAAAAAACCCCCTCATAACTTTATTGACCTAAACATAAGAAAAAGCATATTTTGAAAGAGAGTGTATCTTTTCATCAAACCCACTCTTTTAGAAGCCACTGAACTCAAGATAAACTCAAGCCGGGAAAAATAAGGCTAAAATAGTTGGTGTTTGCCAGTAAGGTGGCTCAACACAGCATAAGCAAACAAGCTGTCATAGTATGAAATCCAGCCAACCACCTTTCAAGTTTCAGTCAGCCCAAAGGCCCTTTAAGAGCTGGCAATGCGGTGGACTTTTGACAGGTTAATCAGTCACCACATGAGGCGGCTCCTTATTTCAGGGGGACTAATACAAAAAAAAGAAAAAAGGTTGAGTTTTCAGGAACTAGAAAGCAAAATTAAAACTTTTTTTGGGTGTATGGGAAATACAACAACCTTTTACAGCACATAAAGGACACCGTCCAAGATGAAGGTAAAGATTTATACAACACCAAGTTCTTTTTACTTGAACTCTCCAAACCTCTCTTTTCTAGTTTCATAACATACAGTCTGCTCACTGAAGCACACGGTTGCAGGTCAGCAGCGTATCATCTACTGTAAGCCTCTAAAAAAAAAAAAAAAAACAAAAAAACAACAACACAGTTTATTGTGTTGTGTTGCTCGCACAAAGAGGTTTTACTTCATTTGCTGTTACATCAAAGCTGGAGGGGGAAGAGTAACAGCTTGTTGATTTCGGGGCAAACAAGGTTCTTGCAAAGGACCTGTGTTAATGTGATGTTTTACATACCACGGAATGACAAATCAGGAGATGTGATTTTCTCGCACAGGGTGTCACACTGTGTACATGGAGCAGTGGCCTAGTTTGCCACGGGATCAGAGAATTACTCTTAATCCACCAGATAGATGCCACGAACCAGCAAACAGAGTACCACAAAACAAAACATAGGTGGGAAAGGAACAACGGGACGGTAAAAGTAATAAGATCAATATTATGTCTTATAGTTACAGCTACCCTTATTGGAGTAATAGGTGCATGCAGGTGGCCCGCACACAATTTTATAAGATTGTGGTGAGATCCTAGAGGAAAAATGTCCAAGCAAGTTTTTTTTCTGCGGGCATGCTGCGAGCGACAGGTCGTAGCTAACGCTTAAACACGTAGGGCAGAGTAAGGGTGAAGTAGGGGAGACACAGGTGTGTCGTACAGATTTTTTATTCTTTCAATTTCCTCGAAAACCTGCGCACTGCACAAGTGGCCCACTAGTGCTCTCTAAGGGATAAGGCTTGCTTGCAATATGACAGTTATAAATTAGAACAATCATCGTGTCCTACGGTAGTCCCTATTACCTGCACACCCTGTGGATGCATTTGCGCATGGTCAGTAAAGAGCCAATGCATACACCTCAAGGACATTGTACGATAGCATTATCTGTACGTCAAAAGTGGGGTGCAACTTACATTATCCTTGCAAATAATTTACGATACATTTACCACATGCGCAACAATTGTACGTTCCAAGAGCCACAAGGGAACAGCAAGACCCACCTGCACCCCTTTAAGAAGTGGCCGCACTGGTCTATGACTCTCTATGGGTTTGGACAACTCAAAAACATGCAGTACCCATTTGGATCAACCCCCTATATTGGTGAATTGGACTAAGGCCTTACACTGTTGCTTGGGTTGCTGTAAGTTTACAATAAAGCATGCTTATTTGCTGCTTTTAATGGAATAATTGCATTAGAATGGATGATGTGTGAGGCAAAATTCCATTCTCAAATGTTTGAAAGATTTTTATTATTTCTATTCATTATTTATTTGTTTGTTTTATTAATTTATTTTTAATAGGGAAAATACTCATTCAGCAGCCAGTGTTAGACACAATAGGCACTTGTTTAACATTTTGTCACATCGTCAAAATAAAACATTTTGACGTAACAAGCAGCCAAGATGTCAGCTCCCCAGCATCTTCTGTTTCCATTCCAAGTATTCAAATCTCCGAGTCCCTAATGTTGATATTAAAGGAGTCACTGAGCAATGCTCAGAGAAAGATAAAAAGAGCTAACTTTCTTTCCTCTTCCACTCTGTGAAGTCGCCTGTCCACCCTCTTTCAGCAGATTCTTGGGATGTGCTGGGTAATGGCAGAGGGGAAGTGTGAGGGGAGCAACAGGGGAAAATCACAGCAATTCAAATGAGGGGAAAAGCGGGGAAATGTAGACACCGAAGACAGGCGATGAATACTTTCTGCAGTTGTTGCATTAGCGATGCTCCTCTAATCCTCAGAGAAAGTCTAGAGGCATCAACATTTTGATGGATGACTGGGCCTTTAGTGGCTGACCCTGAAACTTACACATGGGACAGCAGGGCAGGAGGCTGAAAGCAAAACAACAGGCTTGCTGATGTGTGTGCACTTTTACTGGGCTCTGTGCGACTTTGTGCATTTATAACATTCCAGCGGGGAAATTACTACCTCAAGCCTGTTTTGGCACATCAAGATGTTAGTGTAGTAGTAGTAAAGTGAAGTAAAGTCATTGTTTTTTTCTTACATTCTAGTTAAAAAATTGAGTATAAATAACAGAAATGGGTTTTTATGCATTTATAATTGTTCTACTTTAACAATTTTTATCAGTTTTAAAGTCCAGTGATGAAATTCTGACAATGTATGTTCGTATGTTTGCAAACTTTATCTTTGTTCTTTCTCACCTTGCAGTCAAGTTTACTGACGCTGTGGTCACAAACAGAACAACCACTGATGTGGAGGCATCGGCAGAATCTTCAAGATTTCATGCTGCTGATGGATTTTAAAAAAAAAATCGTTGGCGTGGTCATGAATGGTGGCAGTCAGTTGGCCGTCAGGCGTGCAGAATGACACGATTTTAATAACCCCAGGCTACCGGGCAGCCTGTGGACGGCCTGGACGGCTGCCGTGCGGACACATTCAGACATCGTCCAATCAGAGCTGCTGCCGGCTGTGGCCAACCAACAGTTACCTGATTTCATAATGGTGTCCCCGCCTGTCATAGGACTGCAGTTTGGAACAGCAATAGTAAAAGACAATGAGGCCGTTCACCAACTTTTGATTGATTTTTATGTCACTATCTTTCCTCCCAGATACCAGTAATTTAGAGCCAATTACAGCTCATTACAAGCAAGCTAATGTGCATTTAGATAAATGTAAGAAATGGTTTGAAGAAAGATGGTGTAGCCGCCATTGTTGTCGCTATGTCACATGATCAGGGGAAGAATTTGATTTAATGCACCTGTTCACAAGCACGTTTTGTGGTGTGTGGAGAGGGTGTTAAGGTCCTGGTATTTTTTATTGACCACTTCATTTAACAAGTTTTGGAAAACCTTGAGCTTTTTTTTGTTGCATATTTTTTTGCTCAAGAATAAACAGAAGAACTTTGTTGGTCAAGGAGAATTTTGTTTACTTTTGCTTGTTACAAACTCGGGGCCTTCCTTAGCGTCTCCAGCATCTGGTAAAGCCTTAAAGTCATAATATAAAGCCTTAATGTTCAACACACAAAAGCCATTAACACACAAGCAGACAAAACATACACAATCACCCACATTCAGCGGGATGCCATATCTGCAGATGACTGCTTTGTAACCATTGATTGTACATGAGAACTGGACTGAGGTTGTATCAAAATTCCTTCACTACTCCCTATATAGTGTTCTATATAGACTGTGAAAAACCAATATGCATCAATGCTCACTAGATTGGTGTTTATAGACGACAATGCATTCCGTTTTAACATTTTTTGGTGAAAAATCCTGCTTTATATAGTTTTTTAGCAGTTAGATGGTAGGGAGGGAATTCGGACATAGCCTGAATAATCCTTCCAGCCTTGTGTTCCAAACAGGAAGTGCCCGCTGTTTCAATATAGTAAAAATCTCATAAACTTATATAGAGAAATAAGCAGCTATTACTCAGTCATTCTATTTGTCAGAACAACCATTCTTGCTCTGATACCTTTTTGGAACTTGTTTTTGCTAATCCTAAATGTTTTTTTCATAACTTTTTTTTTCTTTAGTGCTTTATTCAAGTTATTCAAGTTACAAATTGACCAATCCGATGCCTCAGTAAAAGTGTGTGGTGTCATGTTGAATTTTCCAAAAAATTGATTAACAAAGTTTGTGCTGGGTGTTCACTCTTGATTGGTGAGAGTGGTTGCCATAGAAATGATGACAAACTGACTCGGACCAATCATAGCTTAGTGATGACTTCTGGTTATAACTCGCAAATGGCGAACAAATGGACTTCATTTTGTTGGAGCAGGAAGTAAGCAATTTTCCATGGTTGACGCCACACAAACTTCGTCTGGTTCTCATGTACTTTTGATGTTCGTAACACTCATAAACACACACACACACACACACACACACACACACACACAAAATGTTCTATCACATGTGCATGCATCCCCTGAGTCAAACATGTTTAGAATCCTGAACAAGTTACTGTCGGTGAGGTTGGCCATTCTAGGTGGGCACATCCAAGTTTCCTGAGGGAATTTGACAGGTAGGCTGTTCCTTTCAACTTGCCAGAATAGTCCTAAATTCTTTGCATTCTAGCCTGCCTCAACGGCGTCTGTCTCTGTGTGTAATCCCAGACTGACTAAATGATGTTAGTGGTCAAGGCGATGTGGGAGCCTTACCATCTGTTGCGGGACGCCAAGCCCTCCTGTTTGCTGAAGATAGTTGTTTATGTCTTTGGCTGTACATTTGGTGTTATAATGGAAACTCAATTAGGAATTTATGACATGGAGACAAATTTAGTCTCTAAAACCTTTGCTCATCAGCATATTGAGTGGGTGTGTGTTTGTGTGTGTACCTATGAGTGTCCGTGTAAAGGAAAATAGAACAAGCAGACAGGCATGAGAGAGTACTCACAGTCAGCATCAGCGAGGAAGAGGATGCTGAGGAGAAGCAGGCCTGGACTGGCAGAGTGCATCGTGGGATAAATCGACACATGCATGCTGTATCCACCGTGAGTTCACCTCCTCACTGCACCACGGGATGATAGAGACAAGCCGTCACAACCTGAGGAAGGAAGGAGAGAATGCAATCATTAAAGAAGTCAAAATGAAGAGTTTTCAGGCCTGGTCTGAGCACAAACACACGCACACACACACACACACACAGACAGACAAAAACAGTCCTGAAGAGCGTGAATCTCCCCCAGGCCTCACATCCACTTCTGCAGCTGCCTCTCTCCTTCTTGCTTCTTTAGAACCATGCACTCATTACCAGAGGTTTGTTTGTGGGCATTTGTGATGGAGTTTGCGCAGTAGCAAACCAATTTCAACTTATCGCAAGGATTTAGCAACTTCAGTTTCCACTGAAATGTGGTTTTTATCTCCAATGTTTCTTACATGTCAGTTTTTACCCCTTACTCAATCTATTTCTGATGCTCAATGTCAGACTTTTTCTTCCTCCAATTGTGCCTCAAAAAAAGGACGATTTCCAATTGATGAAAAGGAGCTGATGGCTTTAAGATGGAGGGGAGGAAAAGCCCGGGATTGATGGATGGATTAAAGTGGGCGGAGACTGACTGGTTATCTGCTAGCTATGTTACACAAAGTGTTGGATCAACCAACAGCTCAGCATGCCGATCCTTTCATCTTTAGATCACTTCTTTTTAAAGTGATAATCATCACCCCTGCCCTTTTGTCACACAATTCTTTCAAAATACCTCTCCTTCAAAAGTGTAAAACTTTCTGCTTCCTTCCTGTCGTCCTTGCTCCACGAACACGTCCATCTTTCATTTCCACAAGTTGGATTTTTGCCCTCCAGCGCATGTCTTTTTGCCATCAGTGGCACTTAGTGTTAAGTGTTGAAGAGACAAGCGTTTATATGTCAAAAATCTCACAAATCAAATCATTTGATTGAATGAGGCAGGCCAGATCACTGATCGCCATTTCTTAACCAGCCATCACGTGAGCTTACGGAAAAAAAAGGAATCATAAAGATTTGCAATACATGCATTCCCATTGGCAGTTAATGCATGTGTTTAAGCCTTTCCATTCGTGTGTCTATTAGGGGAAACCTTATCGACTCCACATGTTTGTGCAGCTGAGATGTCCTCTGTACATGTGAGGGGATATGTGCATATGTTTGTGTGCTCTCCAAAACTGAACAGATTCATTATCAGCAGCTGCCGCAACAGCAGCAGTCTTAATCCCCTCCACTCCTGAACAAGCCATCTGATTAAAAAACGATGAGGGGGTGGGTGGTGGGGGAGGAGGAGGGGGGCACGGGAACCCAGAGCTCTTAGCATCCCTGCAGCCGAGGCAGCAAACAAGTAAACCCACACTGGATTTTCCACTTGGTTTGGTCCAAAACAATTGCTTTGGGATAACCTAGATCTCTCCCAGCACAAATTAAGTCCTCTGCACTGATTTCTACAGTAGACATCGAAATGTCACACAAAATGGCGTCATCTTCAGGAACTATACGTCCCTACCAACACAAAATTCATTTCAAATGCGACAGGGGTCTTGAATTAAGAACACATCAATGGAGATAAATGCATACAAATATGAAAAAAAAGCAAGCTTTTTATTAAATTGGTAAAAATCACAATGTAGGTGTGTCTCTCCTATCACAGTTTACCCCAAAAAGGTAAAAAAATAAAAAAAAAAAAAAAAAAAAACAGGAACAGTTTGTATTTTTTCAAGTTTCTGAAGATTCTTCCAGACAGTACTGTAGTGCTAAGACGACACTCTTATTATGGAAGTTCATTGAGATTAGTGTCACACACAAAATCTTCTAGACAATCTAGCAGACACGGTACAGTCTAGTTACGAGATTCTGGAATATTCCATTCACCATGTCAATCAAACAAGTTGAAAGAAAGTCCCACCCCAAGAAATGATTTTAAAATCATTACCAGTGTACTTTTAATTATAATTTTGTTAAGTTTTTTAGCCAATGTCCAAAAACCTTTGTCATTTTTTTAAAAACACATTTTCTGCAGAGTAGTAGGAGCATTTTTTTCAACCCTCCCAAAACTTGTGCACTGTGCAAGAGGCTCACTATAGTGGAGCTGGTTATTAAAATAATGGTGCATTTGTGGTACAAGCACCAAATTTGGCATAGATGTGCTTCAAAAAATCCAAGATTTTAGAATGTTCAATAATATATAATATACAAATAGTATTCTGTAGGTACCCCTCAAGTTTAAAAATGGCCTTTTGTGTATGAACAGCCCATATTGTTAAGATTGGGGCAAAGAGACAATGAATATTTTTGGAGCAGTTGAATGTATGGCCGCCATCTTTACCACCATTTTTATTTTTGTAGCAAACATGCTTTTCTGAAAGAGAGGATCCCTAGGTAAGAGTCATACTTGGTAATTTCTTTAAAAAAAAACACTTCATTTGTTGGGTTTCCTTTAAGTAATTTGTGGGAAAAAAAACGTATAAACTGTGAAGTAGGATGTAAAAAGCAAAGTTCTCCTGGCAAATCTTGGCCCTTACAAAGATCTCAGCATTAATACTATTAACACTTAAATAGGAGCCACTCCATGTAAAGTTTGCTGCACAGGCAGCACACTGCCTGTGGCAACATTGCACCTGATGGTGAAAACTTCCCTCCTCCTGAAAGGATGTCCTCCACACAACACAAAGTGCTCAGCAACGGCTCGATGATTAGAACAAAGACTTTGACATGTTGAGCCAGTCTCCAAACTCCCCAGATCCCAATCCAATCAAGGATCCATGTGGTGAACAAGAGCGATCCATGAGTCTTGGTGTCTCCGTATCAGACGCCACACGACTTCCCGTGCTCACGCTTCAGCAGGTTTCAGCTGTCTGAGGAACAGCAACTCCTCATTAGGAAGGTGGTTTTAATCTTATCCATTATTGTTGTTCATAACACATTTTAAGTGTCTTTTTTTAATAGGCGTTTGCTAAACAAGATTACCAGAATAAATGTAAACCCTGCAATGTGGCTGCAGGGCCAGCGATCATGTAAGTGATACAGAAGGGAATCATTTGGCTGTGTGTGTGCCAGACAGAGTGCTTGTGTGGCCACTAATCACTCCAGCTGATTCAATGTCACTGGAAAAGCTTGCATTATTTAGCATCTTACTTCACAGCATGTCACGTTATTTAAAGGGCTAAGATAACTCTGGGGGTAGGAGGGTGTGGGGTTTGAGTAGCAAGAAAGAGCAGATAAAAAGAAACCAGGAGAGATGAGATAAAAAAAAAAAGTGTGTGGAGAGGAGGACAGATGAAAGCTGATTGACAAACAGACAAGACTGGAAAATGGGACAAAAAATAAGAAGATAACAGGAGCCACACAAACAAGCTCCAGCACACACACACATCTGCTTCCCAAACACAGCCAGGTAGTCACCAGATTGTAATCTGGGTGGCTGTTGTTGCTGGATTTACCGAGGGGCTAACAGAAAGCCCAAGCTTCTGCTTCAGATCAGAGTCAGTTCTAAGCTATTCACTCACATTAGCTGCTCTCGCTCAATTATACACCGTCTGTCTGCCCGGGTCTGCAGATATTGGTTACACTTATCTGGTGGATAGTTTCTGACAGAACAAAGCAAGTGACTGGTGTGCTAGCTGGGGGTTTCACAAAGAGGTATGAAAAAAGCTAAATAGGAAACACTATGACGCAAAAAAACAAATAGAAACTACATACCTTATTTTAGATACTAAAAGACCCACTTAAAAAAAAAAAACACCAGTGTGCCTAATAATCCAGAGAATTCTGGTTGTGCTACTGATGTTATGATGATCTTACGATTTTGAAAGGTACATGCTGCTGTGTCAAATGTCAGTCCGTTTTATTTACAAGCTTCAAACAAGGTCTGGTGTTATTGTCAATACGCTAACGCAGCTAACGTGTAGTGGTTTCAGACAGTGTTTTTTTTCTTTTTTCCATTTACTGACAAGGTTGGAAGTTAGCACACCGGTAGTCACAGTAATGTTTATTTTAGAGATATGTCTATTTTTTTATGTCTTACTTACAAGGCTGTGTGCTATTGGGAATACAGTAACGTGGCTAACATGTCACGTTTTGGACTGTGTTTTTTTTTTTACACATTACTAACAAGGTTGGGAGTTAGCGTTGTCACAGTAATGTTTGTTTTGGCGATATCCGTTTGTTTTTTTTGTGTTACTAACAAGGCTGGGTATTATTGCAAATACACTAGCATCGCTAACATGTAGCGGAGTTGGACTGCTTTCTTTACGTGGTACTAACAAGGTTGGGAGTTAACATATTCACAGTACCATTCTGTTCTTTTTACAAAGTGCAAAAAAGGTTGGGAGTGTAGTATGCCACAAACAAGTTCTACAAACAAGTTACTGTGTTGCCGTTAATAAATTAACCGACTGATGGACTTTTCTCTGACTCTTTTGTCTCGCTTAATGCACCTTGTAGTTCGATGCTCCTTATATGTGACAAAAGTCGAAAATAGACCATTTATTGACGTTGCTCTTTAGAATCTGGTGTGCCCTATAGTGCAGAAAATATGATCGATGCCAGGAAGCAAAAGGATAAAATACAGATTGTTCTGAAGAAAGATGCTAAAAATAGAGGTGTGTTAAAAAAATAACCATTCTATAGAAATAAAGAAAAGAAGTCATGCTGCAAAGTAAAAGTGTAACCCACATGGCTGGAAGGGATC
Organism: Adrianichthys oophorus; assembly: GCA_036245035.1. Lineage (NCBI taxonomy): Eukaryota > Metazoa > Chordata > Actinopteri > Beloniformes > Adrianichthyidae > Adrianichthys > Adrianichthys oophorus. The sequence continues at coordinate 14,209,916 of BSAI01000119.1, read as the reverse complement.
TGGAACGAAGCGGAGACAAAGACAAAAGGCAGGTCCTGCAAATGCAATGCTTACGGCAAACCCTGTGCCAGGCAAACGAACAGCGAGAATCCTAATTTGATTTGATACTCCCAAAGCTAAGCACCAAATGCAATTAGACATGTTAATTAACTTATTCTGTTTGCCCTTTTGAAAAAGTGGCTGATAGAGCGATTTATCAGTGGGCAGACAAACTAAGTTTATTGCATCAAATAGCTGCAAAAAAAACAAAGAAAAGCTAAATAGGAAAATAAAGATGTGTATCCTGCTTCTTCTTCATTGAGGACATAACTGAATTCAAGTTTTTATTTATTTATTTTTTATTTTCAAACACCCTGAGTCCCAAAACACATTACGATTTTCATAAAGAACTCAAGAGAAGTGCTCCTTTTCTACAAGTTGATATATTTTCCCGAAGAGTATGTTTTCTTAAAAATTCATTTCAGGGGCCAAATACTCTATCTGGTTCTGACTTTCCACTGATATTGATATGGCACGTTGATGTACATTGGTACCTGATTTATTGGAGGACTTACGTTCAACCACTAACCTGCGTTCGGTCAATTTCGCAAAGTAGTGATCTCAATCTTTTTATACAATTATTATAGATGTTTAAGGCTGCAAAACTCCTCACTGCACACCTATTACAGACATACAGTAACATTTGTACACTTATCTCACTTGTTAAATCTCTCTAAGTTAAAACCTTTGGAATGACAAGTCCTGTATTGTAGAATATAACCAAAGATTTGCTCGTGACTGAAGATTTATGCTAATTTTATAAACTAAAAGCATTCTGTACAGGAGCGACGGCAGTCAGTCAGGACACAGAAGGTAACCTGCTGTTAAAATAAAAAAATAAATAAAGCTTGCTAAAATGCACCAAAAAATCTGCAAGACAGTGAAAGAAGAATCGCGATATAGCGAGGGACCACTGTAATGCAACAACGCTTAACATTTTGACAAGTTGCTAATTTGAAAACATTTTTCATGAGCTATTGGGGTGCAGAGGTAGAGCGGTTGACCTCTAATCTGAGTTTTTCAGGTTTGGTTTCTGCCTTGCCGTTGTTAAAAAACGTAAAAATTTAAGGCATAATCTTAGCTATAGCAATGGTATGTGAGGGTGGTCTTCTGAATACTCCAGAAGCGGAAAACAAATGCTAATTTTTCAAATTAAAATTTAAAATTCAAATACAAGAGACCAAAAAATAAGAGCTTAAATGGCCTTATTTTTTTAAAGTTATGGGTAAATTATTTTTTCCAAATGATTAATCTTTTTAAATATAATTAATTTTTTAACACTGATCAGGGAGACTGAATATAGAGGTTATGAAAATAGTGTGGAATGATTTGTGTTACACTACACTGAAACTGGTATCAAATATCAATTTATTTCAAAATGTTCCTTTTTTTAATGATTTCAAATTTTGCTTAGGCTCTTTTGGCAGAGTGATTACTTAGGGTGTATTCAGACTGGAAACATTTGGTTTGCTTAAAGTGAACCCAAGTTCGTTTTCCTCGACAAATTCTCTGTCTTAGTACACACAAGTGAAGCCTGGTCTGGGACTCTGTGTTCGTAACGGAAAAACTAGACCAAAACGGCCGCCGTAGCCAGGCATTACTGGATGTAAACAGAGAGTAGCAAAGAAACAAAAAGACACAGCAACTCATTGAAATGTGGTCCGATGAATGCAGGATCATTAAAACAACTTTTAACGTGATACACATTGTTTCTCATACTGTTTTCCCAACAATCTGTATGTCATAAACACTTATCAGTGTACCTTCATAGCCAACATCTCAGTAACCGCCTTGCAGCACGCCTCCTCTGAACCAAAGTAGCAATAAAAAAGTTTTGTACCTGACGTTGATACAGTCGTTAAAAATTTATCAGCAAAATAGAAAGTTTGAATAAGCGAACCATATCTACAACTGCAAAGAAATAAACATTGTGTTTCTGCACTTTAAATGGTCTGGGTAAATATTCAAATCTGATTGGCTGTTGAGTGTTTTGGAAGAAGTTCCGGTCATGATGTTCTGTATGTGCAGGCTTCTTCAAAACAAACATTTTGGTTTATCTTCTGAACAAAAACAAGTGGTAAGAGGTGAACTTTCTCTCTGATCTGATGCTTTATTGAACCTATTGTGACAATCAGCACATATATCACTTTCGTTTGCCGCTGCAATTCTAGGTTGCTTCCAGATCAGCGACGCATTGACTTGTTACCGTGACAACGGGCTGCACTTCGTATCAAATAGTTCGCCTTTTGTGAAAAAGCAACCTGAACATGAAAAAACAAGAATACAGTACTAAAAATGTATTGAATATTTATTTTTTTGTAAGTGACCATGTTAAAAGCAAGATTCTGTCAGATGAAGTGTATAATTTTAGAAATTGACGCACGCCGCAGAAGCCTGATCCGGTGGAAGACAGTTGCTTCACGGAGTGCAATTAATCTGCGTTAACATATATTAACATGTTAATGTTTTAAAACTAATTGCGTGCGTTAACGCATTAACATTGAAAGCCCTAGTTTACAATCTTTGGTTCAAAACAGAAATGATCATTTGATGGCAGTCTGAATACAGACCAAACGATTTCAGGTTACAAAACCAAAAAGTGTAAAAAAATAAAAGGATCCTGCCAACTGCAATAATGAATGCCAAAAGCATGTATGTTTTTAGACTACAGTGAGCATTAGCACTCTTTCCCACCATAAAGACCAATAAAAGGGGCTCTCAGTGTGATCAAATGAACTACTGCCAGCCATTGAATGAACACTGTAGAGAATGCACAATTTGACAAAAGCCCAGGTAAAAAAAGAAAATATGAAGAGAACTGAAGATTTTGTTAGCCACAGTATCACAATTACCAATTTCAAATATGTATCTAGAGCCTTTTCTTTAGTAAATTTAGTTGCTCTAATCACTGCTGTATTTCCTGAACAAAAAAATCAATTTCATAAACCAGCAAATCTTAAAACATTACAAGAGGATAGTGAGTGATTTGCTACCTTAAGAACAAAATCAGTGTTTTCACAGAGAAAATGAGAACACAAAAGTCCCAGAAGGCATCTGAGGTGGCTTTCAGGACACTGGTAATAGAAGAAATCAATATGAGAAACTCGGGGGAGACGAAGGAAGAGTCTGGTTCATTGAAATGAAGATTTAGGCTCTTCTGCTTCCTCGTTTTTTTTTTTTTCCAAAACTCGGTTCTCCATCACCACCTCTGTTCTGTCTTCTCCTTCGACATTCTGCGGTGCAGTCATTGACACTAACTGTTTTCTTTTACTGTTCTCCATATACCTCACTCAGAAAAAAAAATTTTTTTCGCTCCAGCATGCATTATTCTCCAGCATGCCATTAATAATTCCAATTTTAATAAGGATAATGTAAGATCCACACAACTCATCATGCATAGTGCCCTTGCGTCGCATTCTACACATTAGTGAGACGTGCACACTGATTTCTTACTGACCACACACAAATGTTACAAGTGACCATGCAAGTCCTATGCAAGTTCCCGTAGAACACCACAAGCTTTACTCTGATTCTCTCATTTCTAACAGTCACGCTGCAAGCATGGAGAATGCAATGGGTGTGCAAGGATCGTGCAGTTATCCTGTGAACAGCACCCATAGTTTCCTTGCGCAGTACACAGGTTTTGGTAGAATAGAAAAACTAATAAGCTGTGTTTAAGTGTTCGCCACTACCTGTTGCCTGCACCATTTTTGCTCTACGGACTTACCGAGTGGTCTACGATCTCAAGATTTGTGGCCCAACTGCTTGCTATGTACAGATTTCCCATTTTTTTGCCTGCAGACAGCCCATATCCACCCGGAAGGGCAGTTGTGACTAAAGTATAAGACTGGTCTCTGTAAACACTGTTGTTTCTTAGATGAAGTCTAATTAAAACAATATTTACATTAGTTCATTTAAACCTACAATTCTATTACAGCTAACCAAAGAGAGAAATCAATTTTCATCTATTTGGCCCACGCAGACCCAATAACACATCCTACCTGCTTTAAAGGAAACTTCTGGTCTGATGCCTTCAGGCGAGCAGTTTGATCTCATAAACAGTTGTTGGAGTGCAGGAACACAGAGTCTACCCTCTCTGACTGTCAGTTACATAGAAAGTGCATATCTCTGCCAGTACCTCCGTCCATGTCTGGCTCTTCTGGGCCAGCTTTTGCACAAGTGGCTTTGTTTTCCAGTCATAAGACCAACGCTTGAGTCCTATGCATTTCTGTTCATAGAGGTGTTTTAGCAAAGTACAGAGTGCCCAAAAAATGTGCTTATCAACGAGTGCATGCAGATACTAAGCCCTGGAGTGCATATATGCAAATGACGCTGCTTGGAACAGCCTCTTCAAGCTAGTGTTCAGCCAGTTATCTGTAACATTTCAAGCCGTTGGAGACCCGCTACCTCTACTTGACCTTATTGAGATTTAAGCTGCTGAACAGTTGAATGAATCATGCATCAAGCAGCTGGCCATTTCGGTGGTCCTATCTCTACACATGTTCAAATAAGCAAATTAAAGACATATTGTTGAAATGCTTAACAGTTCAAAATGTGCGGGATCAGTGTGAGTTTGCACAATAAACTTTATCAATTACGAGTTAGTCAACCTTTGAAGGTGTAAAAAAAAAACATGGTTAAACCGGAAATACAAATGCTAACTGTGACATTCAGCTGTATTCAACCTAAACCAGAAACAGGCTCCCAGCTTTTTAACTGAAGAGAAGAAAAACAACAACAATGCAGTTTATTTTATCAATCAAAAACTGAAAAATCAACAAAAAGGGTTATAAATCTATTAGATCCACTGTGCAACATGGTAGCCAGTCATCCATCCATCTTCAGATTTAGCTGAATTCCTTTTGGGGTCATGGGGTTGCTTGAGCCAACCCAGCTACTGTTGGGCAAGATGGGGTACACCCTGAACAGGTTGCCAGTTTGTTTCAGGGCATGGCAGCCACTCAGCATCAGCAGAATAGGCCACAGCTGACAACCTAAAATCAATTGCAGGTCCCGTATCATTAAGGACTGAATAACATACAAGATGGACTGCAATCTGATGACATGACCTCTTCAAACTGAAAACTACTAAACTGTGCTGATCTGCCTTTGAAAGATGTCTGAAGTCGAGTGGATTATCAAGAGGTGGGGGACAAGATGCCATTATCTATACAGTCTGCCTTTAAAGCGAATCTCATTAAATCTAACCTCAGAGGGCTGTTAAGACTGTAGCAGAACTCCAGCGGAAGGGATACAGGGACAATGTGAGAGATGAGAACCTACTGACGGGTGAGAAGGTTAAAGACCGGGATCTCAACAGCGCAGGGAAAGGTAAGCTGAGAGAAAGAGGGAGAGTGAGGTAATGCTCTTACTTTGGCGAAGCCGTTTTACATCTGTCACTGTGTAACTGGATCTCGGATGAAAGCCATTACAAGTAGCAGAATCAGGACGGAAACAAGCTCACACATCACTTACGGCCCAAATCTGGGAGTGCTGAGAACATAGGGGGGGTAGAAAAGAAAAAGAAGAGGAAGAATCCAAGGAATGCCAATACCAAGCAAAAAATCTCCAATGTAGCGCAAAATATCCTTACTTTGCAGAGCAAATTTTGGTCCAAACACTTCTTTGGTAGAATAGTGAAACTGTTTATTAAAATAATCATGCAATTTTATGGTACACGTACCAAATTTCAAATGACTGTAGCTGATGGAGCCCTGATTCAAAAAAGAATGTTTGCCACAAGAAATCCAAAATTATAGATACTGTAGGAACCCCGCTAGTTAAAAATGACGCTTTTTACATTATCAGACCATATTGTTGAAACTGGGGCAAACAGAAATCAAATCTATGGCTGTCATCTTTTAAAATGGCCGACTTTTTGGATTTTTCTTGTGGCAACAGTGCTTTTCTGAAAGAGGGAACCCTAAGGTACATTCCTAGCAAATCTGGCAAGAAATGCATGATTTATCTTGTAAATTAACCCAAATGCCTCTGTTTCATTTACCGTGGTACATATTTTAAGTATTGCTGGAACTTTTGAAGACCCACTCCAAGCATCTGTTGAGCTATATGAAAAGTGTTCCCAGTGGTCTTTTAGTTACGACTATGTCATTTTCAGCCCCAAAAAAATCAGAGTCATTTTGTGGGACATAGTTTCTGTAGAGCGGCAGTAGTTCATTAGAAATTGAGTTGGGGCATGTCTGTTGGCGCAAAGCAAGCCCACCCCCACTTCTTGTCACCCATCTGTGTACACGGTCTCATAATACATGCACGGATCTGGTCATCTAAAACAGCAAATGGAGTGGAGCAGGGAGCCTGTAGCCTGCTAAATCTAACTTCTACGTCACAACTACAAGCTTTATCCAACAGCATTTTTTTGGTCTTCTCCTGATTCACAATGATTTGAAAAAAGAAATAGTTAGAAATTAAATTTTGAGTTTAATTTTCTTCATATTTATCCTCCATCATGAGAAAAATGCCACAGGAACATATTAAAAACACCAAAAACACAATTACTGGAATGGGGCTAATAATTTCCATCCAGGGAAAAAGGGCTGGTTCACATATAAAGGAGTCAAGATTACTTAAGGTTTTTCTGAAGAAGCATTAATCTGAATCAGGCTCTGAAACATTGTGCTAAACCTATATTAAAATGCTTACATTTCTGTAAATATCATTACAACATCCTCTTCAAGCACTCAGTGTACAGTGGGGAGTCTTCATAGTTTGTGAAAAAGTGGCACACTGGAGGAAGTCAGCTCTGTAATGTGCTTTAGAGCATGGCTGGGTGGAGTGGGGGGGCGGATGGATGAGTCTGCAGTATGGTTACAGTGTGACTCTCGCAGACGCGTACCATGCCACACATCTTTTCCGAAGATAGCGGGGCAGGATACACATCTGAAAGACTCTGAGTGCTGACACATGCACAAACACAAAATGCAAGCGCGCGCCCGCGCACACAGATAAAACGATCTCGAAGGATGGGTGACCTCCATGAGCAGGTGGAGTAGAGCAGTAATAATTTACAGCCCCTGAGCAGCTCTAACGTCAAATAAAATATGGATTTCTTCTTAGCCTGAAGCGGGCTAACCCTTAAATAACTGTGCCTTTTATTCACATGGTGCTCCAGTTATAACCTGTCCGCCAAATCCTTTTCTTTTGTGTAAAAATCAGCTCTTTCAAAAGGCTCCAATTCCTCACCATATCATTAAAAACTCTATAGAGCCTTTTGATCTTTTTAAGCTTTTCTAAACGCCTGTCTCTTAAACAAACGTGGTACAATTCCCAATAACAGCAAATCACATGTTCAATGTTCCACAATAACATGGTAAGCCTCCTGTTTTCCTCTGAGTCAGAGGAGGTGCTAGCAGAAACCACACAGGGGTTCGTGAACTCTGCTTCCTGCATTCACCAAATTCCACAGTCCACCACAAGTCAAGTGTCCAAGATTGAAAACCCTCCTCTTCAATCTGCAATAAAGGGACTGCCGACGAGATAAAGGAAAACTATAGCTGTGGAAAATGCCCCCACGCTACTCTCAAGGTGATTCCACGAGAAGAGCACACAATAGAGCAAATCCTTCAATCTCACTGAGATTTAAGGTTGTAAGATCACTTAAAAAAAATCAGCATATCTTCATATTTAAGGAAAAGTCAACTTGAAAGAACAAAAGGCAAGAACCAATTTGGCAATTCAATTCAAAAGAAGAAGAAAAAGCAACGCTTTCAAGGTCAAACCTGACAATTGAGGCCAAAAATACATTTTTGATCAATGTCTTCTTGCAATGACTAAACGAGAGGGATGGGGTTACAAAACCTTTTCCCTCAAATTGATTTTGGCCAGTGGTGCTGTAAGATTACAGAAGTATAACTCAAAATAACATGCAAGGAAATGTTAAGACCAACACGAATGCTTTGTATTAGGTGTACTAGAACAAACATTATGCACGTATATTTAGAGGCCGCTGTGTCGAGAGCTTGAAACTGATTGAAATAAACCAACATTGTGAAGGAAAGATACACTTTAAGTGATTATTTCTATGTGCGCTTGGTAATAAACTGATGTAGCATAATTTATATATATATTATATATGTATACGTGTTTTAGATATATATGCATACATCTGCCCAACAGGTTGACATATCCCTTTTATTGCAAATAATGTTAAAGACCCACTCCAATCATCTTTTCACCTATTGTAAAAGTTTTCTAAGTGGTCTTTTAATTATGATTATGCCATTTTTAGCTTAAATCAAAACACTTGTATTGTTTTCTAGGACAAAGGCAGTACTTAGTAGTTTGGGGGCCCCAGGCAAACAATAATATGGGGGCTCTATGCAGCAGTTGTATTAATCTTTTTTTTTTTTTTTTTAAACATTCATCAAATAGGCATTTTTAGGCAGCGACAATGTCAAGAATTCAAATGTTTTGATATGAATTTAAAAAGTAAATTCACATTCAGATGTAACAGTTTTTTTTTCATATATAGCTAACTGTTGACGGAATAATCCATTGTTACACAGGGACAGGGGATTACGAAACACTTTCACGTGAGCAGTAATGTCAGTGATTTGGAATTTTCATGACAGCGTGGGAATTATTTTAGAAATTTTTTATGTAAGTGTTCAATCGCCCACCTTTGCCTATTGGTAAGTTCGCCCCTGGACACAGTTTCTGCAGAGCGGCAGTAATTTATTAAAAATTCACCTCTGAATTGTGGGCAGAATTGTTTCCCATTTCAATTGCTGAGAGCTCTCTATTTGCATGCTCTCCCGCTAGCTTACAGCTCCTTATACCCCCAGCCTAACATGCTTGGTGCAACAAAAATGGTAACCAATGTTGGAGTTTTCCAGTTGTACAGTTTTGACACAGATGCCAGCTCAGTCAAGGAAAACAAAGACCTCTTGTCGCCTACAAGTGGACGTATGAAAATGTAGTGGTGGAGGGAGTTTGTGACCCTCCCACTGTATATTCTACATCACACATACAATCTTTTTTTTTTACCTGCATTTTTGTTAAATTTGTTAAAAACACAAAAAAACAGGATTTTCATTGAAGTGGGGCTTTAAACAAAACACATTTTTTCTTTTCACAATATGGACTGTTATGAGTAAGATGTGAGATTTTAGGAATCATTTCTTAAAATATATGAAGCCACAGTTCAGAAGAACTTTGGCAAATGGAGAGAAGGTGATAAGGAGGAAAAAGGGACTAAATCCAAACCTCCTCAACTTAAAAGACAGTCAAGAGACAAGAGGAAGGCCCAACCCCCATGGCTCCATAATTAAGACTGAGAACAATAAATATGTAATGGGGCTTTTTTCACCGTGTCCTTCTTTTTCTTGGAGATGAAGCCACAGGGAGACAGGCCCAGGAAGAACGACTAAGTACACTGGCTATTAAAAATGTATAGATGAAACACCGCCCCTGACTGGCCCCGCTGCTGACCAACCATCCATAATGTTGTGATGGGAGTCACCGTGGTTACAGCGCTCTAAAATGCTCTTCGGTTGTCAAGGTGAATCAATTCACACATGCAAGCACCTCCGCCTCTCCCGGACGGGCTGCCGTTGGGAGCGCCAAAACTCAGTGATGTCATAGACGAAGAAAAGACCTGCAGAAAGGGAGTGCTCAAAAGAAGTGTGAGATGAGACAAGAGAGAGGAAGTGAACCACGACATGACGTTCCAAAGAGACCATAAAGAGCAATGTTCAGATTTTGGTTTTCACAGGGTAATTCTTTTGGAATGTGTAATTTTTTCTGCTAAATGAAGTGTTTCTAAATATTTTTTATGCTTTGTGTGGCACATTAGAAGAGAGATCCCAAAAATGTGATGGATTTCTAAATGGAACTTTCTAAGTGGAATAATACCCGACAAAATGGGAATTTTCAGAAATTGACGCATGCCGTGGTTGCATGAACCATCCGATGCAAAGCGGAAGCCGATCACTTCTGACGTGTAATTAATTTGTGTAAATAAAAAAATAACGCATTAATTTTTTAAAATTAATTGCGTTAACGTGTTAGCATTGACAGCCCTGAATTTTTAAAATAAATTATTTAAATTTTCACCATCTGACACAGACTTGACTCATAAACAGTCTTCATAAAAATCCAATATTTATTTAGTTTTAATTAGGTGACATAATTTTGGTTGCTTTTTTTTTTTAAAAGGAAAGTAGTAAACAGGTGTCTGAATTGGATTAAAATCCAGGGCACTGGACACTCCAGCATATAGCCTTATGGGGGTTAGGGAATAGTCCATGCATTCGGACATGGCCATGGACACACCTAATCAGTACCGAGGGGGGAAAGACAGCTGAAAAACAGGCAGGGTGGTAAATGCTGAGGACCAGGACTTGGTATGAGCGTAGTCATAGAAACAATTGTTTTAGCAGTATCTGTCTGTTTTTTTATGTGTTGCAAACAAGGTTAGGAGTTACAGGTATTGCGATTACTCTAATGTGGCTAATGCATAGTGTGTTACAAACAAGTTCTGGAATTAGTGTGAAAGCAGATCAAAAAAACTGATTGACAGATTTATCTCTGACTCGTCTGTCTGACTTTATGTGCCTAATCTTTTGATGCGCCTTATATATGACAAAAGGTTGATTTAGAACATTCATTGACGTGCGCCTTATAGTGTGAAAAATACGGTCCTTCTAGTTGTGATTCTGTATTGATTTATGATACTCGACATGAAGATATTTGTATAGTATTAATATGGACAGAAAGAAGAATCCCAGGCTCCAAATGCATGGCCTGCCATCAGCCAAACCACTGAAAAACTGTAAGATGATGGAAGCGACGCAGCAGCCAGAAACCACCATTATAAGTGAGAGCATTTAAACACATGTGAAGGGCGGTGGGGCTCTGTGTAGCACTGTACACATTAAATCGCAAGTGACAGCAGTGCAGAGCTTATCTTACAGCAAAAGGGAGCAGGAGCCATGAAGTGAATACTGAGAAGACTCCATGTAGCAAGAGGTGTTTTTCTCCCTCTTTTCCCACACTGGAGTGCAGAGCAACATACAGAACAAACTTGGTTGATCCAAACTAAAGTGATGGATCCCCACGTTGCAGAAAATGCTAATTAGCACCTAGATGTTCATTTTTCTCCCATGAAACCCCGACCCCCACACAAACATGAGAGAAAGATTAATGTGGCAAGGCTGCAGTCTGGCAAGGCGTGTCCTCATTTCTATGTGTCGCTGATGCTCCTATTGACGTCATCAATCATGACATCGCAACATCGGCAGGGATTTGGGTATCAGGGATCAGACAGAAAGCCTGCACAGTATAAGATGAATGAGACGGGCACAAAAACACAGCAAAATAAACTACTTTTGGCTGTAGAAATGATTCCACTCGAAAGGTCAGAGTCACTTCGCTGCTTTGATTGCTTCAGGTGATTGAGAGTTGATTTAAGGAAAAGAGGGATCACCGGGGATGCAGAAAAGTTGCATTATATAAGGGAGAAGTACTGAATCTGGTATAATCCAACACAGAGCTTTTCCACAGTCAGAAGTTTTATGGGTTTTTTTTCCGTTTCAGAGATGAAGAAAACAACAGCTTATAATGGCTGTGCTTTAGGTCAATTCAGTGTCACCTGGTCAAAGAAAAATGAAAGTACTTATTTCTACTGAAAAAGTAACTACCGACCAATCTTCAACAGATTGAACACCCTTAAACAGCACAATTAAGTAACAGATTAAATTGGTATTATAATTATTATCATTAATATATTGGTCTTCCATTTTGGCCTAAAAAATGTTGCATTTCTTTGTAAAATATATTTCTTTCTTCCCTTTTTAATACCACTCTGTCACATTTTAGCTTTAAGACAAATGGCCTCATTTTTGCGTGTGTGAGTCTGCATTCAACTCAACATTTGGTGTCTAGATTCTGTTAAACCTGAACTCTTCATGCCCCAACACATACCATGATAACCTTTCACTAAATTGCTTGGTTTTCTTTAACTCTTCAACCGTTTATGCAATTTCTCTTATTCCAACAGATTCTAAAGCAAGGAAAAGCAGCTTAGCACCGATAAGCAACATTTTACAGTAGTCAAGTGCCTATGCAATGTACATAAACCTACTGATTTTGACGCATGAGAAAAGTAGCTTTGCACCAGTATTCAAAACTTTGTGGTATCAAATTTGTTGGAATTAAAGAAATTGCATTAATGGTTGAAAAGTTACGGTAGTTCTTCGAGATTTTTGGGTTAACTTGATATTATTCATGTGTACAGGCTAAGTGTCTTTGAATGTTTTTGTCCCATTTCAGTGTTGCAATAGCATTTCAATAGGATTCCAGTGAAACCAAAAATGTTCCTTTTTTTAATCTGTTTAATCAAAATGTAACCATTTGTGATTTGGTACAACATTGGTTGATTTCTATAGTGGTAGTAATAGGCCATGCTTCCTTTATTTGAGTTTTCAGTGTAGCTTTTAAAGGCCCGTTCACACTGAAACCTTTGATCCACACAGTTCCATCCAGTTTCTGTACCCTGTACTATTCCTGTTTAGTGTAACTGGGATGCTGGCGCCAACTCAACTACTGTTGGCCAAAGACAGAGTACACCCTGGACAGCTCGCCAACCCATAGCAAACAACTACACACACTCACATTCACACTTAAGGGGCAATTTAGAGTCACCAATTAAACTATGAAGCCTGTTGTTGGACCGTGGGAGGAAGACCAGAGTGCCTGGAGAAAATCAATGAATGCATGAGGAGAACATCCAAAACCAACACAGAAAGGACCTGGGGCCTTTTCAGTGTACTTACACTACAACACTGTACAGCCCAGACCACAGTTTGCTTTCATAAATAGTAGGTGTGACATCTTTTTGAGCAGATGAAAGAGAGTGAAGTTCCAAACATTAAAAGTAGACATTAACAGCACACGGGTTGCTGAAGAAGCAAAAATGATCAAAAGTTGATAAATGGTTTGGGTAAAGTTAATGTAAAAGTTCATCAAAACTCCCCCCAAAGCTGTTGCATCCATATAATATTTCTAGATGTTCATTCAACTTTACCCTTTTAATATTTCTTAAAGTGAGGAGTTGTGACCCTCTTATTATCCACAACTCAAATATCGAGTATCTATCTTTCACTTCCATGACTTAAAAAGAACGCCATCCAAACGTCACTACCAAATCCGAGTCCCTAATTGGTCAAAGTTTGATCTTGTTTAACTTGCAATGCGCATTCAATAGTCACACATTTTGCACGTAGAGCTTGAAAACAGTTGTAGAAACGCATAGCCTCAAAACACACAATTATCCATGTTTACAGAGATTGTAAAACTATTATAGGTACCAACTAAAAAAAAAAATGAGGATACATCATATACACACAAAAAGGAAAATTCTTGTTAAGATTATCACATTTTTTTAAACTGACCACTTCCCATATTTCTAGGCATTTTTATTCACAAAACCTTTTCTTTTAGCTACAAAATAGATGCATTTCCAAGTAATTAATGACCTGTCAATCATTTTTTGATTCATATTTTTATATGAATGTGTTTGAAAATGCACATTATAAAGTATAGCTGTAAAAGGTTTTTCTTTTAAAAAGAACCTCTCTGTTAACACACTACACTATTGAACATTCCTAAACATTTGTACACTGCAAAAATGCTTTGGATGAATGCTAAAATCTTAAAAAAAAACAAAAAAAAAACCAAGAGAGGTAGGATCATAAAGGAAAATAATGATCTAATTTGTCACTTCCTCAATGCGTGATAGGCCAATCCATCAGGATGAGGGAAGCCGTTTGTCACGGAGTGCCGGCAGGTTATGGCAAGCACAACTGATGGACAGGGGCTGTGTGTGGAGAGGATGGGTGAGCTGCCCTTCTCCAAGTTCTGAGAAGGAAAGAAACGGCTGGGTGGGGATAGAGGTGGGCGGGGTCGATGCGATGGGACCTAAATGTGTTCCGAACAGACTCGTTTGTCACGCTTTGTCATGAAGGGACATCGTGTCAGGAAACAGCTTGTACATGCACAAGAGAGTCAGAGCGGGCTTGGCTCAGTATTTGACAGTGTGTAATGAGTTTGCATGTGCACTCAATTACCACGATGATTGGTCGCCCGGGAGTACATTCTGTCAATAAAAATCATGCGAGAACAGATATGATGCAAAATGTGTGCTGTGGAATTCAAAACATTTGACCTCAGTGTGTGTTTCTGCATTCTTCATGCTTGTTTCTCAAAGTTTGTCTCTTTAAGTTAAAGGGTAGAAAAAGATTAAATATTGAGAGTTCTTGACGTCGCCATTTCTCCAAAAGATCTTTCTGCTTGTTGTGTTTCTGTCTATGAATCAAGACAACACAAAAACAGCTTCCTGTCATGATCCCAAAGGGCCTGGAATGTACAGTTAATGCTAACAAGTTGCAGGCTGGGATTTAAGGGTACCGTCCTCATAAAAAAAAGTGCCTCACCAATGTTTACCCTTTTTATTCAAGTCGTATACTTGCACACACACATGTACTCTCAGGCCTATCCGGTGGGTCACAGAGTGCAACTTTGGAGACCTGCTGTGCCAAATCAATGGCAGCCAACACAACGAAAAGCCACCATTTTGCTGGCTGTCAGCCAGCGCAGCCGAGAGGCAGTCTAATCATCTGTGAGGAGAGCAGAGCAGTGTAGCTGCGGCGTCCACAATGGCAACGTGCAACAACAGGGGGAGAAAAACGAGAAAAAAAATATATCTCAGCGTTGCAGTACGCCAGCCGGGCAGCCAATTTGTTGAGCAAGCTTTGGTGCTTGTGATGGTTGCACGCGTGAGCCTCATCACCGCCTCGCTCAACGGTGTATGAATGAGGATGAAAGCCTGCGCGAGATGATTACAATGCAGTGGTTGACTATAGAATTTCAATCAGAGAGATGTGGCTTTCTGTTGTCATACGGATAATTGCTCTCTTTCAGGGGAAAGGAGTAGAAACAGCACACAAGCAAAGTGTTTTTTCTGCTTCTGTGCCACACACCCGTCCTCGCCGCCTGAATGGCGGGCTGCTTTCTAATCTGTGAATCATCATATCACCCAAGAAATTTCTGATTACTTTGTAATCCTGTGCGGCGCTGGTTGAAACTCTACTTTCTGCACCACATGCATCGCAGTTTTGTATCTCTCTGCATTTTTAAACGAAGACACAAACACATACACACTGTGCACGTTAGGCTGTGCACAAAACCCACCGGGGAACCCAAACAGTCTCGGGCTCAGAAGGTGACACATCCCTGCAGGAGACATGGGATGAATCTGTGCCGTGACTGATTGCTGAACCCAACTTAAGTGTTTTCCAAGGAACACACACAGCGTTTTGACAGATTTTTTACCATGAAGGTATCTGAAGTACGGAGGCTGAACATCAGACATCTTCCTCAGCAAATTACAGAAATGAAAGATGGAATTTGCTTTTAAATATAAAAAAACCCACTTAATTTTGTGGCAATTGAACAACACAACATAAGGATTGATGGTCCGACTCGCATTGAACTTCTCAGATCATAGAACAGCTGCAAATTACCATGCAAAAAGGACAAAACACGGTCATACGATGAAGTACTTTCTCACTATTCCTGATCTACCTTCTTAAGCCCGAGTCACAACCGCACCTAAGGGTGGCTGTCTGCGGACAAAAAATGCTCAAACCTGCACGGGGCATGCAGGTAGCCAGCACAAAATGTCAAGGTCGTAGACACAGTGAGCCTGCAGATCGAAAAAGTGCATGAACATTTCTTTTTAATGACACTTCAACCTGTGGGCAACAGGTTGATCAATGAATCAGACTGTCAACAAAAAATTATGATATTAATCGAATGGTTATCAAATACATCATTACACCCCTAGTTTATGTACTCAATTGTTTTGGGTCTAATTTTTCTTTCTTGAAGCAACTGTGAAAATTGTAAGGTC
Organism: Adrianichthys oophorus; assembly: GCA_036245035.1. NCBI lineage: Eukaryota > Metazoa > Chordata > Actinopteri > Beloniformes > Adrianichthyidae > Adrianichthys > Adrianichthys oophorus. The sequence continues at coordinate 14,193,949 of BSAI01000119.1, read as the reverse complement.
ACGTTATCACAGGATCAAGCTTTTCAGGGAGCCTGGACTATGATGTTTCACTTCTTGTTTGAGTAACTAAAGAAGCATTTTTTAACCAATTTGAATTTGAATGTGCCTTCATGCTGTAGTATGGTACTAAAGTTCAGAGGAGCTTCCATACCTGCCAAAAAAAACAGAACTATCTGACAAACCAAATTTTGGTCTGAACCAAGGAGCCCTGCTGTGAAAATGTCTAAGTAAGCCCTTTTTTCCAAACTAAACAATGGCCTAACTTTACCTTTTTGATGTTTTAAAGAGCAAGTCCGATAATCTTTTGATCCATCTTAAAAGCGTACCCAGTGTTCTTTTACTTAGGATTATACCGGTTTTAGCCAAAATCACAAAATCTTGAATTGTTTTCCAGGACGTAGTTGCTGCAGAGTAGCAGTAGGTTATTAGAAATTTGCCTCTGAGTTTTGGGCGGGACCTTCGACACAGAGCAACCCCACCAACGCTCTCCGTTACTGAGCACTCAGAGCTGGAAACTAGAGGACCACCCATCGTATTTTCTAAACCACAAATAAGCTTTTTTTCAAATAACATTTTTTGTCTGCTTTACATGATTCACAACGTTTTGAATAAAGAAGTATTCAGAAATGCAATTTGAAGCATACTTTTCTCATAATACGTCCTCTATCATGAGAAAAATGCCAATAGGACATGTTAAAAACACCAATTTAGATTGAGTTTGCTGCATGTTCACATCTGATTTATTGTGTGTTTGGTTCTGGTTAGTGTCAATTATCAGATTTCTGAGAAAAAAAAAAAAAAAAAAAAACTCTAAAATTTCTTTAATTGCTTAAAAAAACAACTGGATGATTTATTGCTCTAAGATTTCATACTAGCCAGCACCTGGTATGAAGTCTCTGCTTTGGCTGGAAGATATGGAGGATACTCTGGGAAAAATGATGCCAGTCTGAACGCCGGGGGATGTATTAAATGACAGGTCTAATTTAATATAGGGATATTGAGAAACCTGCTAAGGCACTTCCTGTGTCTAAAGGCTGTTCAGGAATGGAGTAGTTGGTGCTTGCTGAGTAGGTGGTTTGCAATACATTAGCGAGAAAAGCAAATGATTTCATAGCATACATTTACAAGCTGACTGATGGGCACGGTGTGATTATGCAAAGCTGTCTGTTGGTATGTTTTTATCTAATGCACCCAGAAGTCGTGTAGGCTTCCATTATATGATCCTTTAATCGAGACAAAATATTGCATTTCGACCAAGTGTGTGAATATGATTCACTGTGGCTGAACATGCAATAACATTATTTTGTATTCATGTTTTCATCGACTCCCATCCCAATCTTTGAATAAAAAAATACACCAAATCTATGTCCCACTTCTGCTACCAGCTGCAGGCATACCAAACTGCATGTTTGTTAGATTTAAATGTTTGCCTAGTCTTTTATGTCCAGCACATGCACATACGTTTGAGAGGTTGAACGTGCACAACCTCACACACGCAACAAACTCTTGCATCTGCAACTCAAAGCAGAGAAAGACCCTGTCTCTAATGTTGCTGCTTCACGCAGAAAACCTGAGCAGTGAAAGGAAAAAAAAGCACCACACATACACACATCCTGTCTCACGCATCATTTAATCCCAGGTGCTGCAGGGAGTCTGAGGAAAATATGGAGGCTTAACATAATTTCTAAATATAAACAAAAAATAGTGGTTTTTTTGGACTTAGCTTCCTCGAGAGGAGAAAAGAGAGCATCAGGATGGGAGATAAACCAAAAAATTACTCAATCCAAATGCTTTTTTCCATTTTACTGGCAGTCAATAAAACCAGAAAAATATCTTACACTCCATAAAAGTCTATCCATAGAGCTGAAGGGTTATTGTGCAGTGGATGACTGTCTGGAACCGACTGCAGGTGTCCAGTTACTGTTTGGTATTTTGTGAATGGAAAATGTTTCAAGAATGAACCACAGAGTGAAGCTCTGCAGCCAGGATTTCCAACAGCGATCACTTTTTGATCTGGTTATGGTCTGAGATGCTTTTCTTTGCTCTAAAATGTTCATTAAACAGTTTAAGGAGGCATCTTTTTCCACACTGATAATGCTTCCAGCAGGTGGGATCACGGCATTCATTGTGTTGACATGCGTTCCTTGGAAACAGGCCACATCAAATCTGAAGCGAACCATTAGAAGAGCTACAATGAGAATCTGGCTTTACAAAAGGTGTGCTCAGGTCAAAACATAAGAGGGGCAGAAGAGAAAAGGCTAAGGAGAAACAAAAGAGGTTTTTACAGTCCAATAAAAGTTTTGAAGACCCTCTCCGATTTGCTTTTGAGTGCTTTTAACAAGTTTCTCGTGGCATTTCTCTTGTCACACTGGTAATGTTCGGTTGGGGTTGTGAGGTTGTGTAAGCTTGCGGGAGAGAGCCAAAACATAGAGCTCTCAACATTGGGAAGGGGATTTTGGATAAAAGCGAGAAAGTCATTTGAAAGACCACTGGGATTGCTTTAAAAATAAATCAAAAGATGATTGGAGTGGGATTTTAAAACTGAATATCATGTAAATCAATAAACTTAGATATGTGAGAATGTAGGCAACAAACAAGGCTATGAAGGGTTATTTCAGAGATGCAATGGCTTGTGTTTGTTGGCCAGTGTAGTATGTCAGCATTGAAGAGAACTTAAGCTGCAAAAGCACTGCAATAGTGAATGAATCAGCCAGCAGACATGTCTTTAAACCTGTTTTAAACTGCTTTGGGAAAACCATCCAGCATCTGTAAAAGCAGTGATCACTTCAGTGTGAAGAAAGAGGATCGATTTCAGTCAATAGATGTGGCCACATCAGACATGTCCCATTGCATTTCAGCAGAAGCTACACCAACAATCTGCTGCACCCGAGATAACTGTCGGTTCTAACCAGGAAGCCTTCCACCAAAAGAGTGAGGGACTTTCAAATTAAAACACCACACGCCAACAACTCATGACCTGCAGATAAAGTGAATGTAGACGGCGCTACATTTCTGAAGCATGATTGGTTAGATTTGACATTGCACTGTAGACAAAGCGGAAACACTACAATTAATCTACAACTGAGCCACAACTTACACCAAATGGTGTAAAATGAGTTATTTTGGATAAATTCACATCCTTTATTTAACCAACTGCACAAACTCAACCGATCAAGCTCCGATCATCTTTTGATCAATTGCAAAAGGTTTATCAGTGGTCTATTAATTATTATTAAGTCCTTTTTTTTCCAAAATAAAAAAAATGTGTTTTTTTCAGGACAAACTTTCTGCAGAGCAGCAGCAGTTCATTAGAAATTCATCTCTGAGTTGTATGATGGAACTGTTGGTGCAAAGCAACTCATCTTACAATAGTAAGATAAAAAGTTGACTTCCTTTATACTCAATGGATGGATAGATTAAAGGATAGATTTTTTTTCTTTTCACAAAAAAACAATGAGTAATTTTAGTCAGCAACAAATTCAAGTTAGTCAAAGGGGAGCAACAAATTGTCACATTTCCCTAATCCTAAATTATTCACAGCTTTCATGTCTATTTTATGGAATTTCTTCAGATTTCCAAAATGGATCAATGCTTTTTTTGTTTATTACAGTGAATGTTATGTTATATATTATATTATTATTTGGTATACAGTTTAGGCTACTGAGTAAAATTAAACCTGAAAAACTTAAGACCAACTTTATAATGATACTTTTTAAAACACATCTCTAATGTTTCTATATAAATAAAACATTATTAAGAAGGATACATATAACCCCTTAAAAAAAAAAAAAACCTTCCCCAAACGTTACAACTTGAAAGTCTTCGTCCCAAACTAAAAAGCTGTCTTAAGTGACTGACAGGTAATCTCAAGGAAAAACACCACAGTGATGACAGTTTGGAGCCAAAGATGAAACCAAAACCAAAGGAAAGATGGGAAAAAGGGGTTCAGTGGTTACACGCTTTGGCTTCTCTTGTTGTTACTCAAACAAAAAACAAAAAAACACCTGTTGGAAACTTGCAAACAAACTTGTCTTTAGATTTGTGGAAACTGACTTTCATATCTATTCTGCTTAGACAGTGATTTGGAGGACAGAATGATGGAATTTAATGCAAACTCATGTCACAAGGATGCAACTATGGAGAGGAGTATAAAAATAAATAAAGGTAGGATAAGGCGGAACGGATAAAGGGAAATCTGATTAAAATTTTAACTACTAGCTGTAAAAAAGAGAGCGCAGAAACTAGGGGAACAAACAGCCACAAATCCCAGGCAGAAAGAAAAGAAGTGATGTGGAAGTTGTGCAGCCATGCCACTAAGCGCCCCGCTGCAGATTAAACTGTACGGCAGAGAGAAGGTTGGGAAGTTAAAAAAAAAAAAAAGAGCAGGAGAAAGAGCTGCAGGGAGAAATGAGGGTTTTTTATGGTCTGGCACATGTTTGCTATGTAAAGCCATCATGTGGGAAAAGGAGATGAGGGAGCTGGACGCTCGGCGTCGGCGAAATAACATAAGAGGGGCACAGGGTAGGGGGAAAGATAATAGACGTTAAACAGAGAAGGAGCGAAAGGGGGGAACACTTAAAGCCGTGACTGTGAACGATTGGCTCAGATTGTTTTGGTGATTTTTGTGTAAGTGTAGGTGGAAAATAGAATTGTTGTGGCTTCTGCTCTGCTCCCTCATATGTGGGGGGCTACGAGCGGATCCTCCCCGCTGCAAACTTTGTCTGCCATTCCTCATCACGCTGACACTTTCTTCTCTCTATTTTTGTCAGACCATTATTGCGCACGCTAACTCACGTCGGCAAAGCACAGGCCCTATGAAATAAATATGGAAATCTGATGCCAGGGTTGTCTTCGGTTATGGAATAGTAAGCAGAAAGCAGCTAAAATTGTCCCTGAGCGGAAAAGTGCTTTCTCTCAGTGTTCTGCCACGACGCTACTTTTGTTTGGGAAAGATCGTGGGAAAAAAAGTGAGCTGTTTTGTTTGAAATGAAAAGTAGAAGCATGCTTGAGCAGGGAACAGACAAAATGATGTGAAGTCTTAACTTGAATTTTTAATATCTGGCCATATGCTCCACTCCACAGGGAAATACACATTTTTGCCATAAACAACTGATTCTCAGGGGCGGACCTACCACAAGGCAAAGGTAGGCGATTGCCAGGAGCCCCAAACACACCTTGGGGCCCCGAGCTAAACACATAAAAAAATGTCTAAAATAATTTCCTGCCAAGCAACACATAAAAAAATAAACTGATACAGCTAATAAAATGTATTGCGACTACGCTAACTCCAAAACATGACCCCCCCCCCCCCCACACACACACACACACACACACACACAGTCCATAAGCATAATCATAATAACACCCAACCTTGTTTGCAACTCGTAAAAAAAAACACAAACTGACATTTTAACATTGTGTGCACATGTCCGCCACCTACAGTTGGAAGAAGGTTCGATTTGGGCAAAACAGAAAGGGAGAATGGCCTTGGTTTATCTTTGTTTGAAATATAAATGTAAAGGTCTTCAGGCTTGTCAATGTGAGTTTCACTATGTCCCTTCCAAATTAGAGTCTCTGATTGCTCAAACTTCAACTTGGTTTAGGTGGCAACGCACCATCAGTGGCTACCCATTAGTACGAAAAGCCCCAAAACAGTTGTAAAAACGTAAGTAGCTAGCCATGAACGCAAGCATTTTGAAAAAGAAAGCCCGAAATGTGCGTTCACATAGATTTTTCACTGGAAGTGGCTGCATTCCAGAGGGTGTCGTAAACATAGCTTCAGGATTTAAAAATATATAATAAAAAATATGATAGCTGGAGAGGGTCCCATGTTACTGTACCCCTGAGGCCCCCAAACTGCTAAGTCCGCCACTGCTGAGACACACAAACAAAGTCAGGGATGACTTGCAAAAATGCATATATATGTATATGTATTTTTCTAAATTAGTGATGCACAAAAGTTTTAACAGATCAAGCAGGGAGCAAGTAAGAGAAACAGAGGGATGACAGACACAGATATTATCGATTTGGATGGGATGTCTGGGAAAGTGAGAGTGAGGGTCAATCTAGATATCAGACGGAGAAAAAAAGGCAGGAAGGCCAAGACAGATGCTGGTGAACCGGCAGACAGATGATAGGGAGAGCCAAGATGGATTGGAAGCTGTCCGACTCCAGCTAAATCAATAGCATCGCTGTGCCTCTCTCATCACTACCCCCCCTCACATCCTCTTTTTTTTTTTTTTTTTTGCTCTATCCTATCACTTCTGCACCACAGCTGGATGCCGGCAGACCAGGGCTGTAGAAATCCCATTTGTACTGTCAGGCCTCTGCCTAAAATAGCCTTTACATCCACAGTTTGACTCATGACAATCCCACCTGTGCTTAAGTTCCTTTGTGTGGGAAAATAGGAAACCGGTTCTTTTCCTTTTGTGCAACTTTTATTCATCTTGACTGGAAGGCTCTGTTGACCCTCTCATATCCCGCTGGTTTAGACTGAGTTGGCCCAATCCGTGGGAAACCAAAAAGGGTCCCTGTAATTACCAAACCCGACTTATAACATCCTTGACCCTAACGCCACCTCTCCTGGCCCTGACTCAGCCTTCCGGGCACTATGGCTTCAGACACACACATATACATCTGCATGTCGCAGAGAATGTGCTGACGAAAGGGGGTTTGTGCAGAAACACAGCTGGCTTTGCAGACACTGGCATCCATCACATCTTGTGAAACATAATCTCTCTGAGAGGTGGAACAGCTGTACAGATGCTCGTGCACGTGAACACACACATTGGCAGAAATGAAGATAAGCCTGGGTAAACTTCATCCACAAACTGACATGTGACAAGGCACCTCTGACCTTCTGAGAAGCGAGTGGTCCACTTTCCCAATCATGCATGCCTACATTTTAGAGTTCTGGCATGAAATCACATGTGTTCATCTCTTTTTTGAGATTGCAATCCTAAAAGTTTAACTAAAAAATATGGGAAAAATAGCTGATTTGTGAAGATGTTCAATTTTAAAGGATATCCCGTGCAATCCCACTTCTCACAACAACTGGTTATGTGAGATCTTCTTTCCTCCCGTGCTGGACACATCTCCCTCTCACACTTACTAATTGTTGGCTGCTTGCTGGATTGATCTGGAGGCAAGTATATGGGCTGCAGTGCTGACTGCTGTCAGACACCTGACAAGGAGCGATCACCTCCTCTCACAGGTGCAAGGTGCTCCTTTCTCCATCAGTACTCTGAAAAAGTCACATCAAGTGAAGCTTCATGGAGACATGCAACATCCCTCCACTTTTATTATAGCAGGCAATGTGCCAGTGGGTCCAGTCATGAGAAAATACCTCTGAGGGTGGTTTGAGGGAAGGGGCAGCACTACAATGCCAGAAGAGCCCTCTGAATTCCAGATTCATCCACAACTATGCAGATCTATTGGATAAAACGTTTCTATTCTGTGTTTACTGAACATATCAATGCAAAATAATGGGATGTTGGATTTTAGAATGGCAGGTTGTGGGACCATCAGCCTTAACTCAACTCTGAAATCCGCGAAAAGAGATCACCTGAACCCAACTACACGCGTTATGGGTGCGCGATCGCGCACACGGGCGCACGCAGACGCTGAAGTTCGGTCAGACAAAGCAAGGAACGACAGGCTCACCATATTAGCGCCCTGCGTGGGGGGTGGGGTGGGGTGGGAATTCGCAGTCCGAGGAAAATCAGACCCTCCGTCCGTCGGTACAACATCCAGCGAGGCTGCAGCCCGAATAATCCAGCAGCTCCGCGCGCATCTGTGCCGACCCCCCCTCCCTCCCTCTCTCTCTCTCCCTCCACATATCCGACGCGCTCTCTCGCTCCAGTAATTTCCCACACCGTGCGTGCTTGTGCGCCTCCGTGTGTGTGTGTGTGTGTGGAGATCGGTGAGATAGAGTCCTCAGGTGTGGCGGATGGACTGAAGTTAGGAGGATTATGATGTTAGAGATGGACGCGATCAGTGTGATCTGCATGCATGTTTTATTTTGGGGGGGTGGGGGTCAGTCTAATCGCGTTTCATCACGGAAAGAAATGAACCGGTCCCGGTGGAGGACTGAGGAAGATGAGGATCGATAAGGAGCACAGGAGCATGATATTTTCTATTATCAAGAAAATAAATGTCAGCTTAGAGAATTCAGAAGAACAATATTTTTGCAACCAGAACATTTTTCACTTTGAGATGCTTTTTGACATTTTTTTTTCCTTTGAAAATCGAATCCTCCAGCCTTATGAATTCAAATGACAACTTTTTGACTTCCATTTTGAAGCACAACTAAAAAAGGAAATTGCTTGGAGTAACATGCAGTTCACAACATAACCTCTAGGAGGCTTTTTTTTTTTCCAAAGACTGTTAAACCCAATTTAAAACCCAATTTTTAACAGCACTTCAGCTTCAGTGTTTACATACTTTTGACAACCGCAACTCTTCAATTGTTTATGCAATTAACTTAATTTCAGCAAATTTTGAATAGGAGAAAAGCATTCTTGCACTTATATGCAACACTTTTCAGTAGTGACATGATATTAGAACCAACAAACAGCAATAAGTCAATTGTGTCATAATAAAAAGCATTTGCACAGTTAAGTAACACTTCACATTCCACAACAGAATCACATTATTCACATTGATTGTTAAACTGGTTGAAGAATTACGGTAGGTCAAAGAGCATGTGTTATTTACCTATTTAAATCATAAATAGAAAACTTTTTGACTTGCAGTTTGGAGCTCACCTGAAAAGGGAAATTGCTTGGAGCAACATGCAGTTCACAAAGTAACCACGAGGGGCTTGTTCTATACACAGTCATTTTTTACCAAATAATTTAATGGTTTCAAAAAAGGTTTTCAATCTACGTGGGCAAATCTATTTCAGGACAGCTATTGCAAAAACCATACAGCTGAAAAGATGTTTTCAAAATCAGAAACAAAGAACAATGATACTGAAATCATTAAATATCTTTAGACCTCCCATAACCATAATCTATTTTGAAGAACCGTGTCTCTTCAAGCACTTCTTCCTCACAAGAATACTGTGTTTGAATGGATGGTTCCCTTGTCCAAAGAGAAATATAAATACTCAGATCAGAACCCGAGATCATCAGATCAAACTAGATCCTACCATGTGCTCCCACATCTGAGGAAGTACACAGATGGCAATATTATTTCTTCATTATTTTGTGGAATTTTAACTCAATTTCTGATTAAATCTTGCTTGACTTTTGGCGAAAAGCTCTTCGGGAGAATATTTGAAGATTAAAAGAGCAGCAATCACAAGCGGGGTTTATCTGCAGAGACAAGTGAAGCTGATATTATCTCCAGAGAGAAGCAGCTTTTTGATAAGCGGAGAGTTGTGTGAGTGTGTGTTGGGGGGTTGTTAATGCTTGAATATTTCATATTTTTCAGGTCCTCACTTCACATTGTGAAAGAACAGAATCCCTAAATGGGTTTGGAGGGGTCATCGGAAACATGAAATTCTCTCTTCGTCCTTTTCTTTTGCAGAACAGATGTGAGAAATATGTTCATCCAGCTGGATGACGACTCCAATAAAATCCAAAATCTTCCCAGATGGAGCTGCCCAGAGCGCTTAAGATGCGCAGTGTGATTATGACAGCACGCATAAGAAAGATTCAGCTCGCTGGTAAATTGATGACTTTCTGGGTGTGCATGTTTAAATCTGTTTTCAAACAAAAAAAAGTAAGAAGACAGGGCAAAAAAGTGATTTTTTAACAGCACATTTCTTGAATATAAAGTCATCTGAGCTCGGGAATCATGTCAAACCCATCAGTTTAAATATTTAATTATATTGGCTTTCATTTCTCAGTGTTATAAGTTTAGAAAGCCTTAATTAATTAAATTAATTATTTAAATTACATAAACAAGAAAAAAAAAACAGGCAAAAAGGCACATAAATGCTAAACCACAAGAGATTTCATATGAACATCTGTGCAGTATTTTGATATTTTTAACATTTTAAACTAAGTCTTTTGATAGAAAGACTCTTGATAAAACTTTATTCAACCTTCACTTAAAAAATAACCTCTATAACACACTTGATTCTTTCAATACTTTCCAGAAACTGGAAACTCTGAATCCAGACTAAATTAAAATAGTTTGTGGTAAATACAGAGGCAGAGCTAGAACGCTTTAACTAGGAGTAAGTAAGTGGAGCAGAGGACTTTGTAAGGCTGGTAGATGAAAAGATGTTATTTTAATTGAATGTTTGTTATTATTTTAATTATTTTTGAAATGCTTAAAGAAGCTTGCATTGATAAATCCTCAATCTTTGTCAATAATACTGATATTAATTAAGAAAATTGAGGGACAAGTGTGTGTGTGTGTGTGTGTGTGTGTGTGTGTGTGGGTGGGTGGGTGGGAAGGGGGGTTAACTTGAGGGAAGCTGCCCCCCCCCCCCCGTGCCTCCCCTTGTGGCTTCTCTCCCGGTAAATACAATTCCATGCATTTTTTTTTGTGTTCTTGATAATTTCCTGAAGAAAAATGTTGATGTGAAATATTTTCAGACACTCCTGAATCCTTCCGTCTTTGCAGTAAGGGCCCATACAGCTTCTGTGCTGGGAAGAGAAATTTCATTTTTTGGTTATCAGTCGGCGCAGCGGAGCCAGTGTCTTAAAGACAGCAAACACACTGATAAGGAAGGGTCGCTCGGGGCAAGGGACGGCTCTGGATCTCTGGAGCTGATTGTAAAGAGGATTGCACACGCTGGTATACACAACAGATGACAGAAAACTGCCTGTGCCCAGCAAGCAACAAAAGAACTTGCAGCTGGAGGCTCCTTTAACTGAATGGTATATAGTAGTGATACCTATTTCTGATTTGGAGAAAAACTTTAAACCAGAAGACGATACATCATCTACCTCTTTTTTTTCCATTAGTGAAGATAATATTTACCATATTTTCCACACTATAAGCCACACCTCAAAGACTTAATAAAAAAAAAAAAAAGACAGTCCACCTCACAGTAAAATCCAGATGACATACAGTATATGGATTAATTCTGGTTGTGTTTACTGATGTTGAAGTGATTTTTAGAGGTACCCAGCGCTCTGTCAAAATGTTTGGTTGGGTGCTATTCTGAATACTCTAAGCGGTGTCGGACTGTGGGTTCTTTATTACGTGTTACTAACGAAGTTAGTGTAGTCTAGCGTTATCAGTCTGTTTTATTGTGTTGCAAGCAGGGTTGGTACTTACAGGTTTTGTAAATATTCTAGTAGCAGTGTTGCAGTGTGTTTTTTAAATGTGTTACTAACAAGGTTGGGATTTGGCGTAGTCATGGTAACGTTTATTTTAGCGGTATCAGCCTACTCTTTACATGTTGCTAACAAAGTAGGGAGTTACAGGTATTGCTAATACGGCTTACACTTCTACAAAAAAGTTCTAGAGTTACTGTGAACACAGTTAATATGGTCTAACCGACGGACTTGTCTCTAAGACCGAATCCGAATTCTTACCCTACCCCTACGGCTTCTCCCTACTTCTGCATTTACTCTCCAAACGGAGAAATATGGAAAAATAGTTCCTTCGGACGGCCCAAAAACGCACTTCCCCGCAATGATGTCATCAATATTCACCATTCGTCTACGTTAGCTGCCAGCGCTCGTAAAATACATATGAACGCCGCCTTTATAACTTTAAAAAGTCATGCTAAAACTTTTTTTGGATGAATACGATGTATTGATAATTTAAATTTCAGTGGGAACACTTTTAAAATAGTTTAAAAGATGATTGGAGTGAAACTTTAATGAAGTGTAGGCGTGTAAATGGGCTTTTGTACTTAAAATAGCTGAATGCACACATGCATACAAGTTTATTTGGCTCTGAATGAGCTGTTTTACACATAAAGTATCACAAATTCAGTAGAACCATGATTTCCAGCTGCAAATAAATACGCATTCAAGCGAAGCTCTAGTGAAAATGCATGCATTCAGAGGTCAATATTGGATTTTGCGAGCATGCATGAATGATTTTTTTGTGTGTGCCACATATATTCAGTTCAGTCCACATGCTCCCTCCAGGCACATAACCTGAACCTCTAACATACTTCTTTATCTGCTTTCAATGATTAAAAAAAAAAAAATCCTGCAGGAACTATGGGTACATAGTTGCCCACAATCGCAAAAGTCGCAATTAGAGCCACAAGAGATGAGCTAAAGCTGGAGCTTTACTTAATGAAGAATACTGTTATTTTTTGCAACAAGGCCTCACACCACACTTCGTGGTTTTGTTGCATCATTTTAAAATGAATGCATTTGAATCAAGCACTAAAGCATGTAATTCGGTGCGGCCAGACTTAGCAAGTGTCCTGCTCTGATCTTTTCCTAATGCTCATATTAAGGAGTGAAGGATATTAAGAGCCTGTTAATAGCAAAGCAAGCATGGCTGCAGTTCATTACCCACACAATCATGCGAATGTTAGATTAAAGCGATTCTCTTCCATTGTGATTTATGGCAGGGAATGAAAGCAGATGCCCTTTGACCGTGGCCATTACAATGCTTTCTCACAAGGTTAGACAGTTTAATGCCGTGGAGAGGGGGGATGTTAAAAGATTGCACACCTTTGTTTGGTTTGATTTCACGCTGCTTTGTCGAGAGTGGACCAATGGCAGAAGCAAACCAAACCACCAAGTTAAAATCCGTTACACCATCTGCTTCTTCGGGCACAGTGTTGCCTGATGAAAAGCTTGGCCAGGAATTAAAACAGAAAGACCTTCAATCAAAAGTTTGAGACTCAAGGAGTTTTGAATCTGGAGCAGACCAAAAAAAAAAAGCACACAAGCTCATTGTTCCACGCTCTCTGCCACAGTGAGGGGAAGGGGGAGCGGGGTTGCTCTGTGCCAACGGTCTCCCCCACAACATTCAACAAGCAATGAGTTCATTTCTAAAGAAGAGTATCATCTGCAAACATGATCATTGTTGGTGAAAGACTTCATTTGATGGTCCTTTGATGTTCCAAACATTTTCAATGGGTAGAAAGACTGACTTGATGGTGCAAATAAATATATTGTCAAAAATATGAATTTTAATAGTTTTCAATGAGTAATTAGGATTCAAGTATCCATTGCTGAGAGTTCTCTGTTTATAACTCTCTCCCGCTAGCTTACAGCCCCTCACATCCCCAATCTACAACAAAAATGCAGAGCAATATTGGAGCTCGGATGAGGAAAACAAAGACAAGTGGATGCATCAGAATGGGGCAAAGCAGGGAGCTTGAGGCCCACTCAGTGTATTTTCTACATCACAAACAAGATCTTTTTTTAGATTCACAATAATTTAAATGAAAAAATGTTCAGAAATGTAATTATGAGCTTAATTTTCTTAGTATATGTCCTCCATCATCAGAAAAATGCAACAAGAACATGTTAAAAACACACAAAAAACATTTTCATTGGAGTGGGTGTTTAAAAAGGTTACAAAAACTGGTGAAAAAAGCAAAACATATACATAAACTAGATAAAGGCTGCACTGAAGTCTATTGTGACATGCTAAGCTAAAATAATAGATAAATAAAATAAAGGTGAAAATGAAGTCCCAGTCTTGCTTTTGTTCTTCTCTATGAAGGTTAAACTCATGACTTGTGAGAGCAGGGCAGAGTGGAGGTCCATTAAAGACATGACATTTCAATAATTGCCTCTAATCTCAGCATCACTGATGGTCTCAAGGCCACCCACTTGCTCTGCTGACACATAAACACACACCTATGTCCTCATTATAGAAACTCCATGATTCATGCGCTGCACACACCGCACATGGATGCTTTGGCAAACACTGCAGGTAAAGTGAAGAAACCTTGGTGAGCGTGTTTACTTTTAATCTGTTGAATAATTTTATGAAAAAATTAAAGAAATAAAAGCAGCCATTGTTGGATTCTAGTGGAGACTCTGTGTGTGCTGCTTTCCCATCATGCCATGCTGCACTGACTTGATGGAGTTTATCTCCTGAGACCATCAGCTGCTGCACTTCCCAGTTCTGCAGCTGAAGAACTTTTTTTTCTTTTTTTAAACTTGGGCTACATGTTTGAGCCACTGGTAGAACAAGAGAAGATCACATACTTCCCAGTACAAACAGAAAGAAACCTAAGACTCCATAAAGAGAAAAGTTCAGGAAATCAATCCTAACAAAGTTTTTTTTTTTTTGTTAAAAAATACCAACGAGTTTGCATATTTTTGGACTGCTCACACATATCCCGATGTACCGCACACGCAAACACACATCACATCATTATCCCTTACTACCTTCAGGCACAGACTTGGCACTTGTCAGTTCTCCAGGCGTTTGTTTTCCACCCAGATAGATGCTGCCGTGGGCTGCTAACCATTAGAGACTTGGCTGGTATAAGAGATGGCAACATCCCAGGTTGCACCTGGAAGATAAAAATCGTAATTTCATAAAGGAAGAGCCTAATGCTGCTAACAAGGAGAGCATGAGGAGTTAGGGAAATCTCATAGGAAAAGCAGCTGAAAGGTGGATTGTGCATCAATATCCTGAGATGAACTGAAGGGATTTTTGGGCATTTTCATGCCATCCTTTGTAAATTCTTCCACGTGAACTGATTTAAAAGGGTTTTAATTCTCGCTAACATGTTGGTGTCCAGGCCAATCACTTTCAAATAGGAGCTTTTGAGCCATAAGATAATCAATAGACACAAAAACAAAAGCCTCCAAAATTGAAAGATTTTCATAACCTACCTGAGCAGAATCGAATCTGAGGCTGAAATGTATGTTGCTGACTGATAAAGTTAAGCAGGATTACAAAGAAACACAGAGGGAACATGCTGTTACATGAATTTGAATCATCCACGAGACAGATGATGCCGAAAGGTGAATCTGCACAGTCTTTTGCACTTGTGTCGCACAAAAAAAGAGGGATATAAAAAGAGTGATGCAAAATGAAAAGAACAAGAGAGCAAGCAGCCTGACAGTCCTAAAGCAGCCTTTATTGAGTGTTAGAAAAGAATGATGAATACCCGGCCCGCTCTTTTCACTCAGAGGAAATTGAATTTGGGAATATTGAGCTAGCTGCTATGATGAAGAACACAAGCGCCTCTCCATACGTGCGCGCAAACACTCCCCTCTCTTTTTTTTAAATAGCAGAGTGTCTTTGCAATAAACAGTTTCCACAGAAGCTTTTGCACACATGAACACAGATTTTCATTTAATTTGTGGGCTGGGGTTGTATGAAGACGGTCCTTTAAAGACAGGGAGACCTCATACAGGAAAATACACAGCAAAAACAGGGAAGAAGTCCTCAAAAAACACATTTTTAAAAGGAAAATAACTAATTCCTGATTTGTAAAAGAAAATATTCTGTATGTCTACATACAAAGAAAAAATTCTGACGAGCATATCCTAAATATAGAGGGCTGCTACGATGGAGTACTAGAGCCACCATCAAATAAAAAAAATGAATACAGTTACAAAAATAAAGTTGTAAAATTATGAGAAAAAAGTTGTAGTTTTATGAGAATAAACTAGTAAATTCATAAGAAAAAATGTTGCAAAGAAAGAGCCATGTTTTTTTGAAAAACAAGTTGGTTGTGTAGGCCTCCATTCACCTAACATGCTGACTAAATCTATCAATGCAGCCATTCATGATGATACCATAAGGCTTTAGTTTACCATTTGGACCTCTGCAACTATTTTGTTGATGGTGTAAACAGCGCCTCTGCCGGAAATCCAAGTGTAAAAAGTCCCAATTTCCTGCAAAGTTTTTTTTATTTTACTATACATATAATAAAACAATGTTGACTCACTAAAAACATAGTATTTCCTTATTTGTGAAATCAATGCTAAGGTATTGGCTTATAACGCTTTAGAGCGTAGACGTCTCTAACAGTGAAACACAGTATTGGTTCTTTTTGTTCAATATTTTAAATTATGAATGTTTAATTTTTTTTTAGTAAACAGACTTTTGACTTATACATTTATTACATTATTTTGGAAATTACCAATCTATAACTTATTAAATTATAACTATTATTGTAAAATATTGACTCTTTTACACATACGAGCATGAAATTAGTAATTTTTTCTCAAAATTGTATGAATTTACTCTTGTAAAATTTCAAATATTTTAATTGTTTTACAACTTTTTTGGATAAACTTTTGACTTTTTTCCTATAATTTTACAAGTTTATTCTTTTAAAACTACGACTTTAATCTCACAACTTTTTTTCTGTTTGTTTTTTTAATTTTCATGGTGGCCCTAATACTACATCGTAGGCAGCAGATTTCAGGATTTCTCGAATATTTGTGACTATTTTTCTCGTAAATTACGACTTCATATTCATAAAATAAAATATATATATATTAACTTGAAGACTTCTTTCATGTAAATTTTTTTTTTTTTGTAACATATTGTCCTTTTTTCTCTAATTTTAGGAGATAATTCTAAGTTTTCCTCAAATTTTGAGACTTTGTTTTTGTAAAATTACATTTTCTCATAATTTTTATGACTTTATTCTTGTAAAATTCAAAAGTTATTTCAGGATATTAAAACGTTTTTCTTTAAAATGTTGGACTTTTTTTCTATGGACAAGTTTATTCTTTTAAAATTCAAATTTAATCTTGTAATTTCACAACTTTATTCTCTTTTTTGGTGGCCCTAATACTTTTTTAGGACAGAGTGTGAAGAAGCCTGAACTGAAACTTTGCAGCTGCTAAACTGGTAAACTCAGTAAAACTCAGATCTGCTGGTGTATCCGTGTGTTGATACACACTCTGGTATAAACAGTTTAGAATTCACACAAAGAAACAGTTGAACACAATGGCTCAGAATGTGTGGTATCAGAAGCGTCAGCTATGTCAGCTAACTATTACTTTGACAGATAGAAAGACAAACGAACAGTCAAATTAACCGCTATCAATGTCTAACACACACACAGACATCTGATGCTCATATTGTGCGCACGGTGAAAACACACACTCGTGCACATGGGTCATGGAGAAGCGGCTGTGTGATTGGTTGCGATTGGTTCCCGCTGCCGAGGGCGAGCCCACAATAGCCAATTATCTATCATTATGCACCACAGCAACACTTGAGGTCTGAGCGCTTGAGCACGTGTCGGCGTGCGCGTCCTCATGTGTGTCTGTGTTTGTGTCGCAGATTGGGAGATTGGCAAATTGCTGGTTCTGTGTTTCAGCAAGACGGGGAGAAGGCCGAGCAGAAATATGCTGAGTGACATTAAAAGGGCACGAAGATAAGACTAATTATTGTGTTTTTTGGCAGTTTGAGATTAAATGGGATCCAAGAAAAGCACAGAATTCAAAATTAATGACAGAATTTTCTGGTGACCAGGATGTGTTTGACACAGCAAAGCCAAGGTACGTCCGGTCGCAGAAGGAGGCGTCACAGGACCGTCGGCTCATCACGTATGAAAAGCATGTGATTGACTTTCAATGGTGAGCGTGTATTAACTTTGAATCCTGATTAGCTTTTACTCTCCTTGGAATTCCTCTTAAAGGACACTCAGGAATGGTCCTGCATTAACACCATCGCCCACACCTGCCAATTAGTATGAAAAGCCTACATTTGGTACGCTTTCCTTTTCAGTTGGATTAATGTTTTAATGTGTAAAACAGCAGTATGTCATAGCAAAATTTAGCCTACATCAAAGAGCTATTCTCTCAGAGAAAGAAGTCTTCCCTAAAGCTTAAAATATCCTTCACCAGTTTGCTGCCATTGTAGTAATTTATAAAAAATATATTTTTACTCTTTCAAATAGTTTAATCTGAATTAACACCTTCAGTGTGGAATTGTACATCTACCATACACCTGATCACCTTTTAGATAGTCCAGGTGACCCATAATTATACGTAGGATGCCTGTAGGATGTCCACATAACCTTCCCTCTGATTACGTACTTTCCTTATTTCTTACAGTTATGCTGCGTGAAAGGAGCGCACCATTATCACTTGAACAGCACTAACAGGCTCCCTGTGCCGTACTCAGGATTTGGGGGAGTTGAAAAATGGAAAACCCATACGACACAGCTGAGTCTCACCTATAAGTGTTCACACTAGACAAGCAGGGAGAGGCGTCTTCTTTTTTTTTCTTTGTCTACTGGCCCATGTCTGCCACCTACAGTTGGAAGAGGTTTTGTGCGAAATGTCATAACGATGCAAATCTCTTATATTTTGCTCCAGGGATTTTCTTTCACAGCTTTATTCCGATATATGAAAGATTTGGTGTCATATAATTCCGTCCGAGCACAAGCTAATTAATTTCTCCTTCAGGATACATTTTCAAATGGTCCACACTTCCGTGAATTAAAAGGGACGCCATGTATACGTCACTACCAAATCAAAGTCCCTGATTAGTCAAAGCTCAAACTGGCTTACGTGCAAAACTCGCATCAGTGGCCATGTGTTTTGCACATAGAGCCAAAAACGGTTGAAAAACTTGCTTAGTTGAAGGCAAGAGTTTTGAACACGAAAGTCGGAACTGGCATTTCCAAAGACTTTTCATTGGAAGAGGCTGCTTGAATGCACATTACCAAAGGCAATGTGAATGTAGCTTTAAGTTTGTAGTCACTGTCAACCAAGATACAGTTATATTCATAGAATTGACAACATGAAGATGTAGGTATGTTAAAAGAACACAACCCTTCCCCTAAAGCCAAAGACACTGTCAACTCACTATCCTTTCTACAATACCACTAGAATGTCACAGACCCTTAATAGGATGATGGCTTTGTTAAAGACAGCAATTTGACCTAAAACATGAATGATTAATATCCTGCTATGATGTTTTAGCCTCTCCACCACAATAATCTGATTTATTTACAGACGTTATTACCGTTAAGTACAAAACTGCCCCAAAACGGCAATTTCTGAGGAGACGAGGCACGTTCATATTTTTCCACATAGTTTGGTTATTATTATGACATTCATGACTTTTTATGACTTAGAAAGTAAACTCTCCAGCCATGATGGATGCCATCTTTCATGACATGGATACGCTTGAGCAGTTTTCAAATTCTATTTATTTATTTTTTACTTTGAAAAGGCCATTAAAGAGTAGAAATGGCATTCCATCTAGTTGGAAAGATGGAAACATTTTTCTGCCGCTCATCATTTCTTACTGGCAGAAATGTAATTTGAGATGAATGAATGACTGCCTGGTAAGACAACCCCTTGAAAAGCAGGGCTGCCATTTTGCCAGGAATTGTCTTACATTTTATGTAACAGGCTTTTAGTTTTCCGTCTGAATAGGAACTTACTAGCGTCACGTGAACGCTACATGAAAGACCGCTGACCTTTAGTTCATGTCATCTTCTTTCTGGGTCGGTAATTGATTGCTAAAGCTTCTTTAGTGCCCTATTGAACTGCTTTTTTTTCTTTTTTGTATTCAAGCTTAACAGTTGTGAGTCCTAAAAGTCATCCACCTAAACATAAATCCATCCCCTTGTTCACTTTTAATACGGTGTGTATATGTGTATTTTTTATCAAGTATGACACCGATCTGTCTCTGCCTGTTTTACAGCTGCGTTTCTATAATCCCCGTCTTAATCCAATGAGTATGCATGTTGTTGGGTTGCTTTTATTTTTGTGCAAGTAAGTCTTGGCATTTAAGATTACAGCATTCACAGGATCTCTCTTTTCCAATGCCTTCCCCACTTGGCTCTATTACTCAAAGAACGTGCATAGCTCCACTTCCAGTCACTCTGTATTGAACCACTCAGAGCACTGGCCTGAACACAATCGCTCTGCTGCCAATATCTGCATTAATATTTCCATCAACAGAAAACACAGATGACCTGTAAAGGACTGTGGGTAATAAAAGGCCTGATGGAATTGGTAGATCGCCACTAAGAATGAAGGAAAAACATTTGTCCCTATAACCACTTGTTTCATTATTCGCCTCTGACACGTTTTTCTGACTTTGGGTTGTCAATCAATGGAGTTCATTTAATTCCTTTTACCCTATTGTACTTATAAAATACTAAATGACACCTAAAGTTGTCTGAAGAACCTACAAAGAAGTCAATGATTGTGATTATTTTCATCCAGTTCGTTCAAAAAATTCTAGATCATAAAAATCCCATTCAATACAGCTCACTCCAAAAAAACCAGACTGTCCTAAATGTATTACAATAATATATACATATATACACAACTAATGGATTAAATCAACAGGTTTTGTTTTTAATTGTGTTTAGGCAATTAATGGATGACAGAAGTTTACATATTTCCTGCAGGGAGGCGGCTGTGATCAGTTGTGTGTTTGTAATAAAAATAAGATGACCAAGTGAAATTCCCATCGTTTATAAACTACTTTAGAGAGCTGAGTACTCGACTTTTTTACAGCTAGTTTTGACTTTATAAGTGAATTTTTTGCTTGATAGAACAAGGCAGAAGTCCTGTTTTGCACTTAAAAGCAGTAGTATGGAAAGGTGGAGCGCACTTCCTATTACTCTCAGTGACAATCTGTGAGAAAACATTAAGCATTGTCCTTTCGTTTTTCCCCTTTTCATCTTTTTTTCTTGCTTAGTTTTTGTAGCTATGTTGTAGTAAATATAATAATTCATAATACAATAATTAACTCTATCTACATTATATAATTTTAAATGTTTGTAATGTGTTTCTGTAAATGCATTTGTTCGTTTGAGTGAGCTGATCTATGTTTGTTTTGTTTACGTGTTGAAACGTATGTCTATAAAGGTTTCCGGAGCCAAAAGGTATGTTTTAAGGGTGTGGATATTTTGGTAAACTACAGTGGCCCTGAAGTGCAAATCACATCAACAAGTCACTCAAAACAAAAAACATTTTAAAGATCACGGTGACAATTCAAAAAACAAAACAAGTATTAAAAAACAGTATGATTTTTTAGAAAACAAAACAAAAAATCCAGAAACCAAAACGTAAAAAACGTTTTGGAAAACAAAAGTAATTTCCAGAAATCAAAATGAAATGTTAAATGATGAAACAGAATGTGAAACTAGATAAGGTTTGTACTATGTGTCGCTTCATGTCAAATAACTTTTGGTAAAAATGACGGAAAATTGACACCATCCAAGCAATGTCCCATAGTACCTTTTCCAAGTTCCATAAAAATGAAAAAAAAAAAAACATTGCAGAAAGTCAGTCATTCAGAGAAATCAGAATGGAATGTCAGAAAAACAAAAATCATTAAAAAAATAATAATGCACAACAAGCAAGTTGTTGCGTATTTTTGGAATTCTACCCGCTCTACTTCTTTATATCCACTTTTTGTACTTTAAACATTTTTGACTCCTCCTTTTTTTGTACCCTTATCTCCCATCTTTAATATCCCATTCTCTCTGTCTATGTCCAAAAAAGAAATGAACGAAAATATACTGATGTAAATAAAGTTTAGCCTTAAAAATAAAGGGCTTTTTACAAATATACACCCCGTGTGTGCAAAGATTCATCACCTCCTATTGTAACAGTAAAATCTGTCCAACAAAAAAGGCCTTCAGCTCTTATCTGTTTGCTCAGCAGCTGGACAGGACAAGTAAAAAAAAAACATTTGTTTTCTTTTATTTTAAATTCTTTTTTTGTTTAACTTTTTTTTAAATCATCCTATTTTTTATTCTATTCAATTCAGGTTCCAATTTTCAGGATTTGTGACCTTTCTGCCTTTTTGTTAGAACAGCTTGTTATTGACTGGAAGAGATGATTTAAATAAAAACCAGAAAATACATGTTTATCTTTTCTTAAGTGAGCAGCACTCTGTGGTACAAAACTAATTGCAAATAGGCCACGAGCAGTCCTGAAGATGAAAGGCATTTACTAACCAATTAAATTCAATAAAATATGGCTTGGAATCGGTTTAAAAGTACACACCATAATCTCCTTTGTTATTTAACTTAAATATTACGTTTGGTATGATTTAAAAATCCAAGATGGCCGGTATCACTTCTGTTTCTCTGGAATTTGTAACATTCAAAAATCTGTGGGACAAGGTTTTTTTAGCGCCACAGGAAGTGTCTTAAATTTGTCTCAACTTCTTCTCAATTTAGCATCCTGCTAGGCCGAAGCAAATCACAACTATAAAGACACAAAGGAATGTGGGGAATTTTTATAGGGAATTATACTAAACCCACTTTGCACAAACATCTGGACTCTTTGGTAAAATTGGTGCTCAAACTCAACAGCTGTTCACAAATATGTTCTGTGGTAATTATGGCACATTGGCAGCAGCTGCAAGCTCAGATACTCCTTCTTTTATCTCTAATCAGTCACAATTATTGTGACTCATCACATTAGTATAGATTGTCAGCATCTCACAAAGTTGTCCCACATTTCTGGCACTTCATGACTCATTGAAACCTAATTGGGAATAGTTTGAAATGAGTTAGAGGTGGATTGGAGACACCTGCAGCGACTTGGTGACTATTTTTAGAGAGTTGTTTGGCACATTTTTTCAACATGTTCACAATTCAGCTTTTGGAACCTGGAAAGATGAAATCTTACATGAGAAAAGAGAAAGAAATCTGTGAAAACCATTGGAAACGGTGATGGTCTGTAATACTAATTTGTGACTGGTTGAAGATAATAAGGAGTAATAAGAGCATTACCTATTTATACTGAGCCCCTTCGGTTTAATTTAATAGGAATTTGTTGATACAGTGTTCTCTCGCTGTATCACGGTTTGCCTTTTGCTGTCTTGTTATTTCACAGATTTTTTTTTCAGTACAATTTTTGTAGGTTTTTATTTCTTTTTAAACAGGCCCCTGTTTTCTGCGCACTGATTGGCCGTAGAGCATGTCAATCAATCTCCTGTACAGAATGCTGTCACTTTTTCCAAATCTACATAAATCTTGAATCAAAAGCAGATATTTGTTTTCACTCTAGAATACTGGACTTATTGTATTATTATTGGACAGATTTTCACCAGGAAACCCCCTTATTAACCTTTAACAACAGAGATGAAAGAATGTCAATACTGGAGCTAAAGTTCTGGTGTTAAAGGTGTTAAATGATGAGTTTGAGATTTTAACATGTATGGACTCTCACTAGCCCATATAAGAAAGAACGGAGTTGCATGATACCTGTCTGGGAAAACAATGCTTCTTGTGTTCTCATAGTCCACTCGTCTCTCCGTAGCCACAACAGTTCCTAAGTTGGGTTTGCAATGCTAAAAAAAGAGTCCATATAAACACAAGTTGTCACATGTTTTTATGGATGGGAAAGCAGATAGAAAAAGTTTACGTGTGCTAAGATTGCATAAGAAGAGTAAACAATAGGGTAAAAGAGGATTTCAAGAAGTGTGTTGTCAGACGGGAAGAAAGAGAACTCCTCAAGAAACAGATTGTCTAAGGAACCTGTTAAATGACGACTACAGAGGGATAAGATGTTGATGAGTACAGCCCTCAGCAGTGATAATCTCATTAGCAATGTAGTGCATGTTAAGCCCCCCACTAATGACTGATGTGTATAAATGATGTGCATAAACATGTGTGTACATCTAATGAGTATGAGTACAGCTGAGTCCTGCTTTAACCACCCGACCAAAATCATCAAATGTGAAGCCACATTTGAGGTAATTACAATTTATGAGATGGTGGGTATGAGGCGAAAGTCCTACCCAGAAAACCACCAGTTAATGAGGCCAAGGCTCACATGCGTCCCCACAATGTCTTTCTCCAAGGTTCTGCTCTCCAAATAAAGTCCAGCGACACATCGGGAGACAGAAACGTTTGAACAAAAGGAAACAATGGGTGAACAGTGTTTCCTTCAAACTGCATTACAGAGATTTGGGAGAAGCTGTCAGGAGATGCTCAGTCAGCCAGCTTGGAGCTCAGTTTGAACTAATCTGGTCTCTGTTCTTGTCATATCTGGCCACAGCTCCACAGGGCTGCGGTCCGCTCCCCACTGCCGTCGATTAGGCTCGGCCAGCCGAGACTAAATTCTCTATTGAGGAATCATCTAGGTGTAATCCCTTTGTGAAGCCAGCTCTGTTTGGTACGGCATATTGTGCTTGTCACAATAACTATCAAGCGCACCAGACTAAGCCCTCTAGAGACACAATAGACACCCATGATCATAGTCATGTATTGGTAGCACAGCCCAAGGGTTGTTTTAATTTGTTACATAAAATGAGATTGGTTCACCCAAGGTAGCCCTCATGGGAGCAGACTCATTTTGAGCTCTGATGGGTTGTTTGTCACCACTGTAATCACAATAAAAAAAAAATATTATACTTTTCTACAAAAATCATGTCTCCCCTTTTCACAGCTGCACCTACACTTAAGAGTGTCTTTTCCTTTGTTTTTCTTCATTTTCGAACAATACAGAGAATACTGGAATGCACCTAAAACACAAGTTGTAGGGAGAGAATCTGAACATGTTCTTGTCAAGTCAACTAAACCAGCGGCTTTCCAATCAGAGATTGATCGCTCCATCTCTGCACCAAGGCTGTACCAACATTCCCTTACAACCCAATCTAACATTAGCGGTGCAACAAAAATGATGAGCAATATTAGAGCTATCCAGCCGAACAGTTTTGTGCAGGATTCCAGCTCAGAGAAGGAAAACAAAGACGTACATGGATCTAATTGTCTTTAAGAGGATGCATCAGAATGGAGAGGAGCAGGGAGCTTATGGCTTGCCATTGTATGAATACTTAGATTTTAAACTTACTTTTCTTTATACATGTCCTCTATCATCAGAAAAAATGCCACAAGAACATGTTAAAAATACAAAAGACACAATTTTCATTGGAGTGGGACTTTAAAGCATTCATTTGTGACTGTATACCAGACTTTAAATCCATAAACAACATTTGTCTTTAACCATCTCAAAACCATCCCCTTTGCAGAAATAGACCGTCTGGCTCGTTCTTCTCTAATGCCAGAAGGACCATATCAAATTAAGACATTTACCAAAGCAAAAAGGAAAATCTACAAATATCCTGTTGAAAGTTAGCAGAATTTTAAGATCCAAGTTCCCTAATCAAGCAACCTTTACTGCACCGCTAACAAGTTTATCCCTACTCCCATTGACACTACCTGACCCTGCCAGATATTAGTCAGGACCAGACTATCTTTTTTTACATACAGTCCTCATTAAAGTCAGCACATCAGAAAGACCTGCTGTAAACAAACTGTCCCTATCAATAGCTGCTGCAATCTAACCCCTCCGCTGTAATAAACGGCTGATTCATAGAAGTACTGGTAACAAATGCTTGGGAAGAGTGGGCAGGAGCAGGTAGAAAAGGGGCAAGAGCAGGGATAAAAGATTTACATACACCTACACCAGCTCCACAAAAAAAAAACAATTCTTAACACCTAAATGCACTTTGCATCAAAGTGCGATTCAACCACTTTTACATAATAAAAAAAAAAAGAAATGTTAAGGCTTTCGATGTGTGTTCAATAGTAAACACTCTCTTGTCCTATTTGTCTTAACATTTAATTCTATAAAAAGACAAGAATTTAAGTTCAATTAAAAAAGGTTTAAAAACAGCTCTAAAGTTAATTCCTAAAAATTAACCATTTAGAATATTTTACATTTTCTCAAAATGTTGTCAAGAAGAATCCTAAATTTATAAGTAGGGGGCTACAAAAGTAGGGAATCGTTTTGGAACTTGTGTGGGCAAGGCTTCGATGAGACTTCAAATCCACACACATGGCTAGATATCAAGGACTCCGCTTGTATTTAAACGTCATTACAAGCACAATATAGAGGCAGGATTCGGGCGGCTCCTGTTGGGTTTCTGCTACTTGTGTGAGTAAATTATTAAGATCCGGAGCTTCTTTTATCACTCTGAGGTAAAAAAAAGAGAGGTAATAAAAGAAAAGGCTCAGAACTGCATGAAAACAAGGACAGAGAGACAATATATTTGGAACAAATAAATCAACACACTGTCATCTTCACAAGTGTCTCCACTGTGCTGAAAAAAGGAAGATCCTTCTTGGTTTGCAATTTCTAAAGAAAAAAAGAGACGAACAATAATTGTCGATGAGGATTTTTTTTTGCCAAAAATTGATCCTACTGTTCAATCCTTGATGCTTTTGCTTTTTAAGGCAAGGTGTATTGCATCATTTCATAATTATAACAATGCCTTGTAGCAAAAAGTACAACACTTGAAGTGTATGAACTTTATGAACCTTAAGGAAATAAATAGCAAGTAGTTTATAGACTATGCACATGTAAATGTGTAGATTAGTATTGACTAAGTATACTTGTAGTACATTTAAAAAGACTACTATTTGCAAGGGGTTTGCTGGGTGCTCAGTTTAGCCGTGGTCCACTTTTCTGAGGATTTCTAGTTAAATAAAATACTGTGTATTAACTAATTAAATTTCTACGGAAGTAAAAAATGGACTATACTACTTTTTTTCTGTTCTCTCATGATGACAACATCTACTATAACTAAAGAAAATTTTGTTTTGTTGCGATAACCAGATAAAGAAGAATATACTGTAGACGTCCATCTCTCTCTTCACTGCACTGACACATAATTTGTTTTAAGCCAATTGATCAGTTCTTCTGGTGTTCAAATTTTTTTTTCTGAGAAACTTTTTTGTTTTGCTGCAGATTGTAGTAAAATAATTTTTTAAAAAAGTGTTGTAGTAGACTGAGTTAAGCTGGGTGGCTGGGTGGATTCTGTTAATGTCCGGAGCTGAGTGAACGCACCACACAGAGACCTTTGTTGGCACTGAGTTCTGTCATTCAACCTGCTGTCAGGGGTTTTAGGGGAAAAAAGGGAGGGGGGGGCTGGTGCATAAAATGGAATTAAGGGAAATTGATCAGTTTAGTCATGGTCTGACACAGGTGGAGATTGTGTTGATGTTGTCTGCCATAAACAACGTTCAAATCAGTCATTGTCATTTGACCAGATGAGGGGATCAGGCCATCTACATGGTTACAGAATGGTGAATAGAAGTGCAGAATGACAGGGCTAAGTGTAACTCAGGACTTGTTCTTTTACCATAAGAAAAAAAACTTGTTTTCTCGTGATAACAAGATAGTAGATGTCACTATCACGAGGCAATGGGTAAGAAAAAAAAAACTGTATGGTAGGTGATTTTTGGTTTCCATACATTTCAAATTATTCTTTTGTGGGATTTTGTTTTTTTAAACATATTTTTTTCGGATTAAGCTTTAACAATCTTACGTTTGTTTCTAAAATCACAGAAATTTCACTTCATTTTTTAGAACAATTTGTACTTTCCAGCAAAAGCAAACAGATAAAAGCTGATGGCCTCTTGTCTTGGTCAGATTGTATTGTTAAAATAGGGGGGTTTGTAGCTTTGGACACAAGAGGAGTATATTTGTATAAATCCCCTTTGTACTTCTGGTTAACCTTCATTTTTAATGTATTTCCATTCCTTTATTTTTAGAAGATAGAAAAACGCTGGACAGTGAGATATAAGAGAAAGGGTACAAACAGTATAATAAAGAAAAAAGAGAGGGGGTAAAAAAGTTAGAGAGAGGTTAAAGAACCACACAGGAGGGACTTTATCTTTATAGTCTTCAAATGTAGATATTTATCATGGACACACTCATTCACACACACTCAGGTATTACAAATATATTTGTTGGCTGCAAAAATGTCACTTCTTTAGGTCGTTCTGCTAGAATATTGCTCACACTTCACAGATTTAGCTTAATCAACATGGTTCTGTCTCCATCAGCATCACATTTAGCAGGTCTCAGAATCACTATTAACCTTCAGTTTTATTCTTTATGTCCTCCAGTCAAATCAAATAGTTTTTTTTTCTCCCTGTTTCCACTGACTTTCATTTCTCCTCTGTAGCCACAAATGGGGGTGATTTTCTCTCTATTTTCTCTCCATAGAATTACCCTTTAAGTCACACATAAAACATTTTCACAAAAGTACTCCTTATTTCTATTTGCAAAAAAAAATGCTCAGACTGATTAAGAAACCAAATTATGTGCATTATTCATTTCTCAATACATTCCAGCCATAACTAAAACATTTCACTAACTTAAAGAAAAGTTTAGATTGAAGTTTCCAAGTTTCCCAAGCTATGAGGCTCCATCTTCATCCATCCCTGTAGATGTGATCCCAGAGTCCAAGGATGATGAGAAAATCACTCTGCATTGTTTACCCCCCTCATGCATGCATAATGTATATGTTGTTATTGCTAAAATTAACTTAGTCTCCATGTTGTCCCACAGCAGTTTTCGCTGCCTTATTGCCTTGTTTTTCTGTGCCCTGCCCTTCCTTCTCTTTGGAAGACAGCCTTCAAATCGTAGTTTTTCATTCAGTTTTACTCTTTCCGGTTGTACTGGAATTCCTCCTCTTCTCTGCAATCCTCCACCTCATGACAGCTCACGATGGAGGTTTAAATCAAATCAAAGGAAAGACGTAATACAGTAAGTTGGGTTTCATCTGTGAGGTGGTCTTTAAAAAACAGGCATTCGCTTTCATTTCACACCCAGTTATCCTCGGATGTGGTACCTTCCCTGTGCTTATCTACCATATGCCATATGAGTCTGCTTATGCAACAGCAATGATGCGTTTTCAGTAAACCATGAACAGGGAATACAACTCTGTTTTTTACTGTATCCATCTGTCTTTTCTATGACACATTACTGTGTGTATTTCAAAACTTTATAAATCAGTCTTGTGTGAACAACCAGAAGCTTAGCAAAACAGAAATTACCAGTGACAGTACACACACACGCACGCACACACACACACACACACACACACACACACACACACACACACACACAAATATATATATCATTTAACACTTTCAATATATAACATTTTCAAATATTGCAACTTTATGAACAAAAAATATACATTTAGAAGAAAGATAAATAGGATAGAAAAGATCTGGAATACAGAAAAAAAATGATAGATTTGAGAGGATCGTTGGTGTGCAACCAAAAAAGCAGAGCACTAAAAGGTTTATGAGAGGGCATGAAATGAGAACATTCTGTTAGGAGCCAGGCAGAACTCAGGAGGAGAAGGTGCTCTTTTAACATAGACCACTTCCAATTCTTCCCTCCAAATCTGTGTAAATGTCTGCAAAGAGAAACACACATCTATGGCTTCCAAGTGGCTTTAATGAACAGAAGGATTTTTAAAGAAAAAATACTCAAAGTTCTCAAGTTTTGGAACTATCCTTACCAGCTGTTTTAAATTGACAGTGCAAAAAGCTTAAGGTCAATTTTACATTTTCTTTGTTTTTTTTATTATGATGGATGATAGCAATAACATTTAGTTTTAGCTAAAATTTTTAGTAGTTGTCAAATGAAAGATCAATTTGACTTTGACTGTAAAGAAGAACTGGACAGAGTGAGTGTGATGTCACCCACAGAAAATGGCTTACAACTATCCATCCGTCCATTTTCTAAACCCGTTCTGACCCTTTCGGGGTCCTGGGGCTGCCGGAGCCCAACCCAGCCTTTTATGGGCGAAGGCAGGATACACCATGGACAGGTCGCCAGTCTGTTGCAGAGCAGCTTACAACTAAAGGAAGTCAATTCAGTCAGTTTTTTTTTTCACAATACAGAAGCCACCATGTTGAAACCACACGTTGTCAGTAAGCAGTGATCGGTTCGAGCCGGTCTGTGTTATTGTTTCTATGGCAACCACTTTCTCTAATCAGCAGCGAGCTTATTGAAACTCCACATCCCTAATACGTTTTTTTTAACTATATGATGCACTTAAATCCCTCAATTTTTTTCAAAAATGACAGTAAGCCTTATAGTCTAGAGCTCCTTATATATATATTTATTTTAGTTGTGTTTACTGATGTTGAGTCATTTTAAGTCAGACAGCGCTCTGATTAAAAATGGGATCTTATTGTATAAATACGCTAACACGGCAAACATGTAGTTGGAGTGTTTTTGTTGCAAACAAGATTGAAAGTTACAGGTATTGTGAATACGCTAGTGCGGCTAATGCCTTTAATGTAGCTAACGTGTAGCGTGGTGCTACAAACAAGTTCAAGAGTTACTGTCAACGTAGTTGATAAAGTCTGATTGACAGACTTATCTCTGACCCTTTTGTCTCGCTTAATGGGTCTTAAAGTTTGCTGTGGTTTACATATGGCATATTTTCAAAAATAGATAATGTATTCATGGCGTGCCTTATAATCCTATAATCGCCCTATTGTGTAGAAAACCAGGAATCTTTCTGAACCTGTCAATCAAATATTTCAAATGTTTGACGTGAGGGCCAGCATACACCACATAATTATACTGAGGGATCTTATTGGACAGTTTATTACTTGAATAACTTACACTACGGAACAAATGTTGTAAAATAACTGGCACTAGCAATAGCACTGTTAAAAAAAAAGGTAGCAGAGCAAGAATGGTTATTCTGATCAATAGAATTACTGATTAATAGCTGTTTATTTATCTATAGAAGTCTATTAGATTTTGGCTTCTTGGAGCCAGCGAGCACTTCCTGTTTGTAAGGCAATGAGGGAGGAGTCACTTAGTCCAGCTTTCCTATCTATTCAATGGTTTAGATCTAAATTGATTTTCTTTTTTAAATGATCTTTATACATTTTTAGTAATCAGAATAGTTCTGGGGTATTTTTTAAGGAACCTAAGTTTGAAATCGTGCTGAAATAGGACAAGTTTTGGTGTTTTTTGCTTTTACACCAACTTGTATATCTCTTGTCTTCTAACAGACGTTTCAGTGTTTTTCCTGTGTTTTTCTAGTTCATTTGGGTGATATCTCAAGGTGAAGTCACAGGATCTGAACTTGAAGTCTTCTCTTCTTGAAAAAACAAAAGCTTTCTTTTGTCTCCATGCTTCTCAGTGATTTTTGTCCACCTTCATTGGGAATTTTTGTTGTTGTAGCTAACAATTCTATTTTTCTTATAACAGATATCCCAGTGGTTTCATCTTGTGTGCTGTTTGTTTTCTCACTAACTCATTTTTCTGCTCCATGTTGCAGTAATTCTGAGTTTGTTAGTCTTCATCATCTTCTCTCATCACTGAATTCTTTCCTCTCGTAACAGATGCTCTGCGTCTTTATGCTCAACTGCTTCCCGGTCCCTAACTGCTACAACGACAAACATTTCTTTTGTCTTATAACAGATGCTCCAGAGATTTCTTGTTAGTTCATCTTCTCCTTTTACTGTTGGTATTAACCTGCCGATTTATCTCACCACACATATCCTTGTATTTGTAGTTTAAATACACTTAAACACACTTAAAACAATATAAATGAGATTTCTAAATAAAATTTTCCTTCTCTTTTCTGGAGTGGTGGAGCTGGAACATGTTGTATGGGTGGGCAGGAGATGGGCAGAAGACTTTGGAAGGGTGGCAAATGAGAACAGCAGAGTGGAAGCCCAGATGGGCCGCCATTCACAATACAGGGGTGTAGCAAAAAAATTGAGGAGTTCAATGTTTCATTTAAAAATACTGCTTTTGCTATTTTTGCAACGCTTAAAGTATGGATGATTTCCTAATCTTTGTCAATAATATTACAAATGTTGACTCAAAAATTGAGGGTCAAAGCTTATTGCTAAGAGGGTAGCTGCCATACCCCCCCTTAGCTCCGCCCCTGCTTTTCTGTCCTCTTTAATAAGCTTAGTTCTGCTAGATGTTTCTTCAATTCTGAGGGATTTTTTTCCTCTCCACTGTTATTTGGACTGTGTGTGATTATAAAAATCATAATGAATTTGCTCTGTTTTTGGTGCTGTGTAAAGTTTTGAGGTGATCTTAGATGTGAGCTTGTGAAGTGAATTGAAATGTGCTTTACTATTATGTGATTATAACATTGTTGATCTCTAACTCTAGACCTTATAGGATTTTCAGTCCCCAGTTTCTTAGAACAGAGTGCAGAAATCACTGGCTTTCTTTCAGATGGGAGTTGTTTTTGACTTTGAGTGGTGCTTCAAGCCTAAGTGTTACAATCACTACTCCCAAAGGCAGCAATTTCTTCAGTGCTCGGACCAGTTTGCCCAACAGTCTCACTGATGGTGCAATTTCAGCGTAAAATGACATAAAGTGCAACCCCACCCACGGAACATTTCGCAGCCATCCCAAGATCTCCTTAAAGCAGTTCGCGGCTGGGTGAGTCATAACGATCAAATTCCCAATGACACAAATAAGTGTCTCTTCAGTGCGCATAAAAAAGGTGTACACAGCCAGGCAAGAAGGAAAATGCAACAAAAACAAAGAGTTGCCAGGATTGTTTTTTTTTTTTTTGTTTAGAAAACAAAACCAAATCCTACCTTTGCACATGGTTCATACTTGAAGCTGGAAAGTTGGAGCTGAAAGGGAAATAGGATCGGTCATGTATGCGTGGCGTTGGTCAAACACAAAACAAACACATGTGAGGCTTATTAAACTCTATTTTTTAGGGATGGAGAGAATGAATCCTTTATTAACCTGCAGTGATGAGGACTGATAATTGTGAGGAAAGCAAGAAAGAGCTAGTAAAAAAAAAAAAAGAGCTACATTAAATCAGCCTCAGAGAGATCTGTGTTGGGTATGTTGCTCTGCTGCCCCCTGTAGATCAGATTAGGTACTCCACACAAAAAAATCTCAAAACAGGTTAGACAGAAAGGAAGGTGGGTGTACTATTTTTTTTCTAAATTAGTTATATTTTATTTGGAAAGCTCGACATGATTAATTTAAGGGTTTGAAGATCTGATGAAGTTCCTTCAATAAGCAGTCTTCTAGAAAAACCTTTAAAGTCCAGTTTCTACAGAGATCCTGGGATAACATGACCTGGATGACTAAGAGTTTTCACAGAACGGTCAGACCAACTGGAAAGAAAAGTGGCCCTAAAAGCAGCAGGATGCAGACAGCTGCGTGCAACCTCTGCATCTATTAGCAACCTCAAAAAGGATGAGCGAAGGCTTTATATTTAGAGCAGTGATGCTATGCAAACTTGAACGCTAACCTGAGTGGAAGGCTCAGCGATGCGTTGAAGACCAGCGTCTTCAATTATGTATCAGTGGCAGCGCTTTAAGAACAGCTGGGGATCGCTGCTCGCTCTTGTCTTGTCTGCCCGTCTGTCTCCTCGTATGTCTGTCCTTTGGGTGTGTTCGCTGCGATGGCAGCAGGTTTGCTGCTCCTGCAGGGGGGATGGCGCTCGGTTAAACTTTCAGCCAGTCAACAGCGTTTTTGCTTGCTTGGGTTGCCCTCTGCGTTACTTGCCGCCTGCTTCTCTTCTTTTTCCCCCAGCTCCATTGTAGTTTTTGCTTTGAATCAATCTCAATCAGGTTTTGACTCTGAAGCTTTAGGAGCAGCAGGAATGAGATGCGCGTTAAAGAACGCGCCAAACGAGGGTTTGAACATTCAGGGGAGAGGCTTCTTCTTCTTTTTCTATTTCTACCATTTACTAGCCCATGTCTGCACTTTACAGTTGGAACAGGCTTGGTGCAAAATGTCAGCGGTGCAAATCTTGCTCCAGGCTTTTTCTTTCACAGCTCTATTCCGATATATGAAAGACTTGGTGTTTGTAAAAATCCAGCCAGGAAGAAACTGCGTTGATTAATTTCTCCTCCATAATCAATTATCAAACGGTTGGCACTCCTGTGAATTAACAGGGATGCCATCCATCAAATATGTCCCTGATAGGTCAAAGTTCAACTACTTTAGCTTTTAACGTGCATTCAATGGCCGCATGTTTTTTACGTGGAGCCCAAACTGGCGTAGCGACTTGAGAACGCAAACGTTTTGAACGTGGAGGCCTGAAAAGCACGTTTACATGCATTTACTCTTGACTTACTGGTCCAATGCGGGTTGCAGAAGACAGTGTGAATGTAGCCCAAAGGAAGTTTTCGCTTTACAGTCCGTGTGGTGATGAAAGGTCCTCACCTGTTTTAGTGCACAGGTCCGATGTAAGCCTTCATCCTTGAGGAACGAAAGAGGAAAGAAATCTCCCCAGAATTCTCCTACAAGAGAGGAAAGAGAGGAAGTTGAAAAAGGATTAGAAACAAAGCATCAGTTTTTCAGACCTAAAATCCAAAAGTTCTTTTTGCCTTTCAAATTTCCTTACACTGTGTGTGTGTGTGAGAACGAGACCAGAGAGCTGATGTTTAAGTCATAGCATTCAGATCAAGGCTTCAAAAGCGAACTCTGATTCTGAGCTAGTGCAGACGAGTTGTTCCAAAAGCAGTTCAGGTCAAATGGACCTCCCTGGCTCAACTCCTGCAGTGGGAGCTTTTAAGGCTTTTAAGGTTTCCACGCCAGCAGCTTAGAGATCTTAAGAGCTGTGAGGGAAAGAGGGCCTGTAAAACCCGGGTGGGAAAAGCATGCGTCCATGAGAAGTACACACTCTGACAGATCAAAGGTGGGGTTGCATTAGGACATGCGAGCAAAGAGGCGTGTGAAATGTATGCATACAAGCAGATGCCAGTCTGACATGGCGTTCCGTGTTTTGTGATGCAGGGATTTTGTCAAAAAATTTAAACTTCTTTTTTTTTTAACTTCCTGTCCTTTAAAAGTTTCAGAAAACAATTCTATTGCTTCAACTCAATGACACTGAGCAGATAAAAGCTGTTTTTCCTGCAAAACGTGAGGATTACATCATTAAATCTGGTTCTGGGAAACAGAAGGCTGTCATGACAGCAAGCCACCACCAGTCTGTGCTGTCACACCGCGCCTTGAGCTTGTGCTGCTGACCGACTTTAACAAGCCATGATGGCAGCATACATTAAACCCAGGATCTGGTGATGCTCAAACCTCAGATGATTTCATTGCAAAAAAAAAAAAAAAAAAAAGAGGGGCATGTACCATCGCTGGTGCGCCTCCTGACCCATAAACACCACTGGATTTTGATGCCTTACATAATGTCATCGGAAGCCCATTTTGAAGAATCTGCCTTTGCGCTTGGCTCCCATGATCCTGCTTGTGTTACATTTCATCACAGCCCCAGCTTGCTTATATCATATCTACTGTGGCAAATGGTTATGTGCCACGTGTGAGAACTGCTTCACACTTTATTTTCAGTTGATGACACATCCCTCCCTCGCTTTCTTCTTCGGTTGCATCATCTTTCTTGGTTCTTTTTTACAACTGTGCCACAATAGTGGTAAAATGCTGCGTTTTTTTCCATTCATGTATTACACCCCGTCTACCAGGCTTGACCTCTTGGTCTGACCGGAGGCCGAGGTGCAAAGGCCCAGCCTCCTAAGCACTTTTCCTTTGTGTCGCATCGTTTCCCTGTTCTATTTCAGAGCTCGGCGGTTGGAAAAAAAAAAAAAAAACCTTTGTTAGCGAGTTGGTGCTTCACCTGCGCTGGCCCAGCAGCAGTAATTAAAGCCTCGGCAGCTTTGTGCCGGAGAGGGGGTTTGAAAGTAGATCATTCGGAAAGCTCATGTTGTTTCATTTACCCGCAACACCACTGCACATTCCTTCATGATTTTTGTGTGATATAGTGGCGCTGAATATCAGCCGGGAAACTTTTTTTTTTTTTTGAGGAGGGGGAGCTGGAGCTTGGAGTCTCAGTGAGGGCTCCCATAGGACGCCTTCAGAGCAGCCTTTGAAAGCCTTTAATCTTAATAGCTGAAGTGACAATTCGGGGGCCCAAATATTGCTCATAATTAGAAGGAGGTGTGTCTCCAGGTGCTCCGTCTGGATGCTCTTTCATATCGGCTGGTGCTGGATATGATTCAGACCAAAGCAGCAGATTATTTAGGTCACCGAAGCAAATTCACTTGAACTCTTTTCTCAGAAAAAAAAGGAAGGAAAACAATTTCTGCAGTGATTTGCACGGCGATGGCCCAGATAATTTTTTGATGTTCAACCCTAAACAGGGCAGCTCAAAGGAACTTCGCTTACTTTTGGATTGGCTTCACTCAGCATGTGTGAAAGGCTTCTGTCAACTGAACTCAACATCAAGGCAAGTGGGTAAGCAGGGCAGCGGAGTGGGCATCAGATGTTGATCTTTTAAGTCTGCTTAAAATGTAGTAGCACAGTAGGGCCAACCGCAACACAGATGCGCCGGCCAACAACCTTCATCTCATCTAGAGATGTTGCTCAAACCGAAACATCTCAATATCAGTTGAGCAGAATAATCGCCTCACTAACATCTTTTTTTTTTTTTGCACAGCAAACAAATCATGTTTACAGTCTTGAGGTACTCGTGCGGCACTCGTCAACATTTGCCCAGAGTGTTCAGGAAGGTACTTCTGGCCAAGTTGGCAACCAAGATTCAGAACAACATGACCCAGTTCTGCATAAACAAGTGAAGATTTTGATTGGCCTGCACATGACCAGTACAGCAAAACATTCATGTAAAGTGCTGGGAATCAATCCTGACAGCGAGTGCGTGGCACATTTAGAAAAATGACTACAGAAAGTCAAAAGTGACCTTCTGGCCTCAAATCTTTTTTGGGGAAAAAAATTGTAAAATGAAAAGTATTCAACTGCGGTTCTTTTGGAAAGTGGAACAGACTGAAAAGTATAAACTAGTGACTCATTTTAATCCCAGACTACGTGAAGAAACTGTTCTTAGGGCCTGAAAGTACAATAAGTAGAGCCACATCTGGCATTTGGATTGAGGTGGATTACAGCGCTCCACTGTGCATTCGTGTCCTGGTTTCCCAAAGCAAACCTCTACTGAAACTTGTAGAATTTAAAACTATAAGGTTCCTCTTTCCCTCCATTCAAACTGTGTCTTATTAGAAAAAAAGCAGCCGATTTTTACATTTCGCAAAAATGTCAGATTGAAGGAGCTTTAATTATTAATTCATTTTTGTCAAAAGGTAAAAAACAAAACAAAATAAACTTTAAAAATCTGGTGTTACCAACATTTTCCTTCAAATAATTCACACCAGTGGGGGAACAAAGCATTTTACAAGTTACTTCCTAGAAAAAAAGAAGCATTTGGGGGTCCATAGTGGGGTTGTAGTAAGCGCTCTCGCTCTCTCCATCCTAGTACAAATCCTGGATGGGACTTTACTGTGTGGAGTTTCCATCCTCCTCCTGCAGTCCAAAAACATTCTTCAAAGGTTAATCTGTGTCTCTAAATTGTCCCTCGGTGTGAATGTGAGTTTCTAGCCCTGCAACAGTCTGGCGGCCTGTTCAGGGTGTACCCTGCCTTTTGCTCAACAGCAGCTGGGTTGGCTCCAGCAGTCCCCAAAAGGGATTCAGCTGGTTCTTAAGATAGATGGATGGATACAGTTGGCCAACTTTCTATGGAATTGTCCTTTTTTTGCCAGAAAAAGCTAATGGCCAAATATGAATTGCTTCCCTACTCTTCTAACTACTCCATATTGCTATAATTGTAAGAGCATTTGAAACTTTTTTTAAAGAGGAGTTGTAGCAACCTGTAGGATGGGCAATGAGGAAGTAAAGGTGAATTAGGTGAAGACTTACATTAGCCTTATGCTTTACGATACACTTACCACACGCAAACAATCACACGTTCAATTTTCATGACATTCTTTTAGGTGGCCATACAAGCATTAAGGGCAAGACATGCCGGCGCCTGCAGGGTCAACCCCCGTACAGATGCATGGGATTTATGCTACGTTCACACTGGGCTCAGAAACACACGTTCACGCAGCCACTTCCAATGGAAAGTCTGTGTAAACACGTGTGCGCGATTGGTCGCTACTCAAGTTTTTAAATCTGTTTTTTGGCTCTACGTAAAAAAAGTGCGATCATTGAACGCGCGATTAAAGTTAAACAAGTTCAACTTTGACCCAGCAGGGACTCAGATTTGATGGTGACTCATGTAGTATCCTATACAAAACACAGCAGTGACAACCGTTTGAAAATTGATAATAGAGGAGAAATTCATAATATCCGACTGGAATTCTATGACAGCAAGTCTTTCATATATCGGAAAAGAGCTGTGAAAGAAAAAGCCTGGAGCAAGAGTCACGAGATTTGCTCCGCTTCGGCATATTGCACCAAACCTCCACCAGCGGTGACTACATGTGCTAGTTTCGGGTAACGACAGTCCAGTGTGAGATCATAGAAGAATAGAATCTTTGCAAAGGCCAAGTACTGGATTAAATCAATGACCAGTCATATTCCTTTCTGATGTCTTTCAACACTGTTTTAGCATCATAGAATTTAGTTAAAGATTTGTTTCTAAAGGTTTCTTTCACATCTTCAAAAGTTTTGGATGCAGACAGATGTGCTCTGCCAATTAGGAGTCGATGCTGCTTCTGGATATGATACAATCACAGATGACGGAGAGTTGCCTTTCCATTTTCTCACCTGCAGTATTGTCGTTTTATGGGAGCACTTCCAAGTCAAATCCATCAAAGTTGGCAGCGGGATTCAAAACACCTGTGTGCTGCAAAATTTGTCACTACAGGCGAGTTTCCTCAAGCCAGTTGACCCACTAGTGTTCACTCTCCTGGAGCTGGCTCCAGCCCAGATGACTGTCCTTCCAGTAATTTGGCTAAACCTGCAACTCAGCACAGAGGAAGTGATGCAACCCAATGGTTTCTGGCGCTCATGGACAATTATTTGCAATAATTTTAAAAAGGCCATTTTTATTTCTCCTGAGTTTGCTCGTTTTTCCCTCTGACACCAAACAAATCCATCTAATTTCTGAACCTTGGTCCCCCCTGATCAGTGTCACAGAGAGGGGGGAGCTCGCGTCCATCCCAGCTGTCATCCGACAAGAGGCAGGTCACGCATCGTCATCCATCACATGGCCGCACAGAGACGAATAACACAGAAAAGGTTCCACACTCACTCCTCTGACAGTTTAGAGCAGCCGAAACGTGCACGCTTTTGGATTGTGGGAGGGGGGAAGCCCACACGGTCACATGGGGGGCAGAACAACTCCACATAGAGATGCCCCAGATAAAATTTGGGAGTTTCAGAGCCTGCAAATAAACACGTCAACACAATGTGGCATGGCAAATAAATTATTAACCGTCGTTAAATATTTGCAAAAAGATTTATTTTTAACTGACGAACATTGAGTTTTCAAGTTCTGTGATGTGTCGTATTGATTTATTATATACCGTATTGCACAAAAGCACATTTTCAACTTATTTAATTAAAGCTGCTTATAAAAAAAACTGTCTATTTGGGACAGCTAAACATGAGCTACAGCTGAGACACATCTCCTAAAATGGGACTTGCAGGGTTTTAGTTTGCCTCCTCTGCATCTCATTTTCAGTCTTTCATGATGGTAGGAATCCATGACAAGGCCTCATTCATTCAAGCAGAGCCTGACCCAACTTTAATGGACTTGAGACTAATTAGACCTGCTCCAAAATGTCAGTGTATTGACAACAGCAGGTGGAAAAGAGCAGCAATATAATCATCCTAATCCTCTCTACTGTAAAAAAAAAAAAAAGGCTGGAATAAAATGGGATTATCTTGACTTTGTTAATGATTTTTTGTGACATAACTGATACAATAAAAGAACAACCCAACATTGCACAAGCTTTAGAGAACATCAACCACAAAAAAAAAAAAAAAAAAAAAAAAAAAAAATAGGACACATGAAATGTTATCAAGCTATTGTTAAAATAGTGTGTTTCCCGCTGAGAAAAGCTCCAGTTTATCCACATCACTCTGCACAGAACAAAGTGAGTTTGGAAAAATTAGTGAATGAACTGCAAGTACATCACACAACAGGAGGTGTACTGTGCAAGTGTTGATCTGTTCTTGCAAAGTCAAAAGCAGTATGGATCCTCGAATAAAACACTTTTTTCCACAAAATTCCAACAGCTATGATGGAAAAAGCAGTTTTCCTCGCTTGATCATTTAAATCTACATTAAACTTTATCTAAAATATATTCATTTATCCTTTCAAAAAATATGAAGCCATTCAGTTAATTGATTCATGATGACTTTAAAGCTTCAAATGTGACATACACTCAACAACAGACAGAATAACAAGGGGAGGTTTATCAGACAATGTCATGTTTGGAGATAAAGCGTGTTGTGTATCCACCTGAAATATGTATTAATGGAAGTTTGAGTGCAAAACCATGTTTCATCTGCTGTAGCTGCAGAATTGGTCCATTTTCACACATCAGTGTTGGATAACCTGCAGGAGAAACACTAAAAAAAACAGAATTCACACAGGAGAGATGCCATTTTAAGCCTCCCTCCTGTGTGAGAAGTCCAATTTTTCTTTTTTTATGATGCAAATAACCCAAAAAAATAGGTATAGTTTCAACAAGCTCAAACAAATCACTGAGGTGTTCAGAGAAAAAGCTCAAAAGTTACAGAACTGACTGTGTGCAAAAAGAGCATTAAAAAAAAGAACAGAAAAAAGAATAATTTTCTAATTTACTGAAAGGAATGAGGACCATACAACATACTGTGACTGCAAACAATTCTCATTAGGAAAATAATCTTTAATGGAAGTAAAATGACACAACTTCCACTGTGACAAAAGTGCCGTGTTGAACCACAACGACGGCGGGAAAACCATGACGGCTGTCCTCCTGAGCAGAAGATGCAATTGTGGGCTCGAGGCGGGTCTAAAGTAGTCACAGATAAATGGTGACACTTCTGAATTATCGCTTTGTAGAAGCAACAAATTGCGCTGTGATGTCCCACTTTCAAAGACGTATTGAACTCCACTGTGCTGGAGGCCAGCGGAGCAACGATCTGAGGAAGTGAAACAAGTCAAAGAAAGAGCCTTCAATAGGAAGGGGTAAGTAGGAAATATGAATGGGAGTCACAGAGTGAGGAGATGAAAAGTAGAAATAGACTGAGGGAGAAGTGTAAAGAAGCCTCTTCCTAAATCTTTTGCCTAAATGTTCATTTATTGCCTTGAAAGACCCACTCTGATCATCTTTTGAGCTATTTTAAAAGTTGTCTCAATCATGATTATGCAATTTTTAGCCAAAATCATGACGTTTTCTGAGACATAGATTCTGCAGAGTGGCAGTAGTACATTATTATGGTACATTACATTATTATAGTACATTATAAATCTATGTTGTATGTGGAACTGTTGCTGCGGAGCAGCCCCGCCCCCTTCCTCTCCTCATTGCTGAGAGTTCACGAAGAAAACAAAGATTTTCATGGATCTATTTCTCTGTAAGTGGGTATATCAGAATGGAGCTCAGCAGGGAGCTTGTGCTACGGTTGTACTATGGTCACTATGGTACTATGTACTATGGTTGTACTATGGTCTACATCACAAAAACAATCGTTTTCAAACTGCATTTTTTTCCTGAGTTACAATGATTTGAATGAAGAAATGCTCAGAAATGCCAGTTTGAGCGGAATTTTTCATGTTTGTCCTCCATCATGAGAAGAATGCCACAAGAACATAGCAAAAAACAAAAAAACACAATTTTCATCAGAG
Source organism: Adrianichthys oophorus (assembly GCA_036245035.1). Taxonomy (NCBI): domain Eukaryota; kingdom Metazoa; phylum Chordata; class Actinopteri; order Beloniformes; family Adrianichthyidae; genus Adrianichthys; species Adrianichthys oophorus. Next base: position 14,152,732 of record BSAI01000119.1, on the reverse strand, counting down.
TGGGTCTTTCCGAGGTTAAATTGCACAGTAAATCTTAGGTAAAAAACAGTTTATGTACCAACTCCTAGATTCTGTTAAGATACTGCTAAACGTTTCTCATTTTTCCTCACTGGGAAATTGTAAACTTTTGGAGTTTGCATAGCTGACATTTTTCTTTCAAAAGAAAATGAGATGGAGCTTTAATATAGGCTGAATAAATAGAGGAAGGTGGCAGAATGTCACAGTTGTGGAGGTGGGAGAGACCAGCATGACCTGACACCTGGTTATTTCTTACTTTTCATGAGGTCGCAAATGTTAGCCATATATTGGATTCCAACGAGTGCTGACTGGGAATGATGGGCAGAATTAGAATGGCCATGAGACGATAGCGATGTGTGTCTTAATGAAGAGTCTGAGTCCCACTGCAAAGTGACCCATTTTTCCTCCACTTCCTTGTTTAAAAGACACAGATGCCCTAAATTCTAAACAGTGCAGGGGAAATGCATTCATTTAGTTAAAAGATTATTTAGACAGACACAAACATTATCTCTGGTTTGGTTTGGACTCTGGGGGCCATGCAGCCTACAAGGGTCAGTCCTCATTCTGAGGAGGAAATGTCAAAGTGGAAACTTTGCATTAATAGAAAGTAAATTAACTTTACTTTAAAGGACGAGATTGGATTAATACTGAGGTGTTTTTTTTAAATGTGTTTTTTCTGTCTTTACAGTTTTCAAAAAAGTTCCAAAAAACTTTTAACTTTATTTTTGAAAATGATAAAAACATAAAAAGACACATTTGCTAAATATTTCATGTCCCAATTTATTTTACACCACAGTTCGGCCCTTAAATACAGTATAGGCATAACAATTGTAAAAATAAGAGTTTTAATTAAATCTATCCATTCCCGTAACCCATTGAATCCCTTCTGGGGATCACACACAGGCCTCACCTCGGAACAAATTACTATCATCAATTTAAAAAGTCAAAAATTAACAGGAGACGTAAATATCTGTCCAAGGTTCTACACTCATGAATCCTCTGGTTCCTTGAAGTGGAAAGACACACAAAAAAGGTTGCATTTCACTCATCTGAACAAATTAAAGGCCTAAAAATGTAAAATAAAAAAGCAAACATTTTAAGTGGGAATTGTATTTGTGCAACACAACAAAACTGATAACAGGAATCCTCAGTTACATATTTAAAGTGTGGTTTATGGCTCCTGATCTTACAATGGTTTTTACTTTAAATTGCAGACTCTATGATAAGCTGCAATAACTTTTATTAAATTAAAAGGTGGGTTTTTATACATTTAAGGACATCAAATACATTATTTCTCTGGTTACATTTAAATAAATTGAAAAGTAATTAGTAGATCAATGTTTTGTTTTGCTTTGTTTTTTTGTTGTTGCCAGAAGTGCTTTAAACATGTTGATTCATGGGATTGAAAGGTTCTTCTTCATAAGTTGGTGGTAATAATTGTTTTCTTTTTTCTCTCAGCTTTGATGAAATTTTCCGTCACATCAGGAAGGACAAACAGATCACTCCTTTGGCAGCACAATTGGGCTTGTGTGCGTGAGCACATGTTTCTTCTTTTTTTTCTCCTTCTCAAGTATCTGCTGTCATCCAGTTGGAGAAAAACGAGGTGCATATAAGTCATCCAGTGAGAGGTAGTCACTAATAGGATGGAGGCTGCTCCTTCGCTGGTACAGACACACAACCGGTGCACACATACACTGTCAGACGCACACACAAACTTCCACAAGAATGAGCTATGACCTTATTACCCACCTCACTTCCTTGCAGTCAGTGTCGTCCTGCAAAAACACAAATGTTGTTTCGATTTTCTCCACAGTTTCCATCCTTTCATTCATTCACCATTCAGGCATCTATTCCAGCCTCTACAGCCTTTTTTTAGAACTTCTCCTGCCCTGTCCTCCTTACCGCCTCGTACCTCCTTCACTTGTCCACTCCATACCTTCCACATTTCTCCTTGAGCCATCCTGTGGCACTTCTACACACCTCAAGCATCTGATTTCCGACTTGTATGAAAATAACCTCCTTTTTTCACAGCACCCAACAAACTTGCTTGGATACATTTATTTCCTTCTTCTTTAAACCCCTCTTTCCTTTTTTTCGGCTCAGATCCCACCTTAACCTGAACCATCCCTCTCCGTTCCTTTAATTTCCCTTCTTCTCAATACTTTGCTAAACTTTCGTCATACACCACTCCACTTGATCTATTAATCTCCTTCTGTTCTTCTTTATTCCCCCCCCCCCCGGCTCTCTCTTTCCCTCCCCCCTCCCTCCCATTTTTCTCACCCTATTTTCTCATCCTCTCCAAGACTCAGCACCTGCTGCTGACGCTGTTTAGACTGGCAATGAAATGAGGAACCAGAAAGCGGGGGGGCGGGGACAAAACGAGAAGGAAAATAAATAAAGTCGGGAAGAAATCGGTTGGAAAAAAATGTGTGTTTGATGCAGAAATTGTAGGCATTCCAAAGTTTTAAAGAAGGCTATAGGTTTAAAATATGCTCATTTGAGAAAATTTAGAATTTGTTTTCTTCTTCTTCTTGGATTCTTCTCTGATGAACACAGCAGCCATGGTTTTTCTCAAACACAATCATTTCTATTCAGCCGTCTGCAATTTATTTTCCGATGTTTTACAGTTATCTTGCAACACTTTGAACATTTTTATCAAGGTCAACTTGATCTGAGAGAACGGCCTCCATTTCTTCATCGGAAGGAATTCTCATTCCTCTCACGTTGTGAATTCTTTTTTTTTTTTTGGTGGGAGGACAAATGGAGGAAAAGTGAAGAGAAGGGAACAAAGATCTTGGTGGTTTGATGAAGGAAATGAGGACAAAAAAACGCTAGATTAGGTCTGTAGCACTTGAATGTTTATCTGGCGGTCTGCATGTTTGTGTGCCTTAGAGTGAGATGTATGTGTGCTTGACAGGAGGAGGTGTCCTATCTGTCTGCAGCAGGATGTGATAATTAACCTTTTTCCTGCTGAGAGGATCTATTAAAGCTGAAGCTGTAAACCGGTTTCTTCACAAACACATGACACAGCTTCGGTTATTTAAAGCAGAAGTTGTAAAGATTAACTTGACCAGATCAGGTATACTTTTTGATTCCAATCTCCTGCATCTACTGCATACTTACCTGCCAAACAAACTTAAAAGAGCCACGTCGATCATATTTTAAAAGCATTATTTTTTTTAATCTTGATTATGCAGTTTTTAGCCAAAATCATAAACCTGTGAGTCATTTTCTAGGACATAGTTTTTGTGGAGCAGTAATTCATTAGAAATCTGAATCTGAGTTGTAGGCGGGGCTGTCTGCACAAAGCAACCCCTCGCCCCTTCCCTCCCCTTTACTGAGAACTCTCTGTTTACAATCTCTCCCGCTAGCTTACAGTTGCTATCGCTAAACGATCTGTAATGGCTACCCGATCCGTCCACTCATACGCAAACATAACCTCACTTACCGTTTGTAACCAACATTACTACATCTAAGACCCACTCCAATGAAAATTGTGTTATTAGCATGTTCTTGTAGCGTTTCTGAGTATTTCTTTATTGCTTGGATGGTTTGATCAGGAGCAGATAAAAACTTGCGGTCTGACGCAACAACAGCCATGGACTGACAAAAGTATCCCTACTCAGCTCCAATTCTAAATCCTCTACATGCTGTCCTGGAGTGGTGGTGGAGGACCCAAAATGCAGGAGACCAGGCTTATGACAGAAACTTAAAATAGTTCATACATAAACGGAAACATAACAAAATCATGGAAAACCAATATGGCGGCAAAGCAAAGCAGATGACCTGACAAGGAGTAACTGAAGACCAGACACTTACATAGGCTGAGGGTAATTAACTGAAATGAAGACAGCCGTGGATCATGAACCTAAAACTGGTGTGACTGACAACTTAGACATAACATAACAAAACCCAAACTAAAGCACAGAATCATCACACATGCAGAGAAATAGATCCATTAACATCTTCATTTTCCTCACCTGAGCCTTGAGCCAGATGCCAGCTCAGACGAGACATCCGAGCTGGCATTGTTTATGAATCTAGTCGTCTAAAGTGGATGCATGAGAATGAAGCGGAGTAGGAAGCTAGTGGGCTGCCCAACATATTATCCACTTAACAAATACAATCTTTTTGAAACTTTATTTTTTTGTCTACTCTTGATTCGCAACGTTTAACGAAAGAATTACTCAGAAATGTAATTTTAAGCTTAATTTTCTTTTTATATGTGTCCTCCATCATCAGAAACATGCCACAAGAACATGTTAAAAACACAACTTTTATTGGAGTGGGTCTGTAAACCTTCTACCAACTGTGCTGCCTCAGGAAACCCGTTCCGCTTTTTTTTTTTCATATATCAAAAAGAATTATTCAAACACCACCCTAAATATTATCAGCTGACATCCAATTCATCAGTTGGATAACTTCTACCTTTTTATCTTTGTCTCCAAGCTGCCATCTGGAGCGATGAAAGTGAGTGGAATGAATGACAGCAGCTACATTTCACAGCATAGTGGACTTACACACGGATTTGACCAAAAGTCCTGCGCAAACAGTAGAGGCACATGCAGTAAGACAATAAGTAACAACAATATCACATATTAGAAACCAACACAAACAAACATCCCTTTTGAGAGAGCTCTTGGGTAGAAATGTTAAAATACTTATCTGGGGAAACCACTTTGTGTAGAGACAAAGACAAGAACTAACATGTAAGCCATTTGACAGCCTCTTCATGGCGAAAAAAAAGTTTAGTTTTCCATAGAATGAGTCTTTTTGCTAGGAAGAGTTTTGTAAAAATAATTGGGGAGGAAATAAAGTCTTTCCCGTAGAGGGGCCCTTTTTCAGTCCAATGCTTATGGTTGTAAGTCCAAAATTAGTCATAAGGGAAAAAAGGATGATATGTTTTCATCAAATGTGAATATTGTTCTGTGAAACAACCTGGTGGAGATTGTTAAAAAAGTGCTTATTGCATTTTTTCTGCTATAAAAATTAAGTAACAGGTACAAAAATAAGAAAAGAGATCTCATGACTCTTATGTCGTGTTTACACCAAATGCAATCCAATTCTACCGCCTCTATCTTGACGTGTGTCAAATTAGCTGTTCGACACTTGTCCAAACGTGTGGGAAGAGCCACTGTCTAAAGCTTTTAGCCTCATAGCTACATTGAACCATTGACTGTATATCTGTATACCTCAGAATTAGTCACTGCTTGGAAAACCTGCGATGTTAAGAAATCAGGTTCATTTTGAAGAGCTCTACAAAAGTATCGGTAATCACATCTCCATGTCTGGGTTCATGAGATCATTCCGAGACCCTCCCAGTACAGTGAACTTTACCATCTACTGCAGGAGCTGTGTGGGAATGACGGCCGCCTTCAGCGGTACTTCTGTCTCTCTGAGGCCCAATGGGATGACTTGCTGTCCCGCATTAGTCCAAGGAGAGAGAAAAAATCAAAATAAGAATAAAATTATAAGATTATTCCTCATCGGAGGAGAGTTTGGTCCATAATGACATGACAGCATCATACAGTTGCTGCAGATTTGTCGGCTGCACATCCATGATGCAGATCTCCTGTGAACTCATAAGCTAAGTTTTTTTTTTTTTTAGTTTATGATATTTTTTACAAGTGTATAGCAGTTGGATCTGGAAATGGTTTATTTCAAGCGGACAAGAATAACACATGTGTAACACAATCAATCAACAAAGATTTACATCTTTAAACGTGTCAAACATAGGATAACTAGGCATCAAAAGATAGACTGCTTGAAGGGGAGTGGGATGAAGCGAACTTATAGAATCCCACCCTGACTCGACCAAACCATTTACTTTACATTCGATATCAACCAGTTTGTAAGTAATAATCAGATATTTATACCGTACTGACAGTAATTCAGGTCATTAAACATCCTTAAGTAACAATAAGTCATACTGCTATGTATGTAGATATAACACAATTTTAAACTTGATTGTAGCATTAGCAAGAAATAAAATTAGTCAGTGATGTGAATAAGTCTCCAAAATAGGTCACTATAGAGATCACATTTTTGCAGAATAGTTTCATCAGAAGAATCACTGATGTGAATAAGTCTAAAAAAATTAATCGATATCAAAATCAATTAAATGCAGATTATTTTAATCAGAAAAGTCATTTCCTCAAATCAAGCATAAAAAGAAGCAAAAATAAATCATTTTTGTCTGAAAGACCATTTACTGAAATCACAGAAAATGATTCAACGATTCAGGTTGTTTACATTCGAAGATCCTTTGTCATGAATCACACTTTAGGGAACCATGTCAAGTGATTTGATGAAAGCCTTTGTCCAAAAAGGTATTCCTGTGTTCTGCTGTCTGATTAACAGCAGATTATTAACATCTGATTAACTGTTCTGGTTTGAACAGAGTTGATAAAGTTCTCCTCGTTGTTATGACTGCAGACTTTGTTTGTCAGGTCCATTGTCCTTCAGCTGATATCACAGCAAGTAAGTTGAGCTCGAATAGTCTGCAGGGCAGAAATCGCTGCTGAAAATCAGGGTCAAAGTTGACCTAAGAGACAGTGGTAGATCCCAGGTGCCGTATTTTCTTGAAATCCTTTTTGATTCTTATTTCGCATCAAATAAAGGCTTAGACGTCCGTGACCACACACTTCTCAAAGTCATTCATGTTGTTGAATTACCATTGGTCAGGTCCGGTGGACCAAGTGGAATTCAGCACCCATGTGCTCTGGATCTGCTTTTTCCGCTTCAGGAGCCTGGCGTGCTTTGCTGAGAGCGTGCTTTGCCACGCACTGTGCGTCTACGGTTGGTCCAGATTGGGTTGGAAGTGATGTGTAACGTACGTGAATTTGACTGTGGGATGACTGCCAGACCCCTCAGCGTATCGCTTGAAGCGCTTCTAGAGCGCTGGGACCGTGCGTATGGGGGGCACCACCTGGCAGTCATCTGCTGAATGAATAAGTGAGTGAATGGAGTGAGTGAGTGATTCATGAACGTTTACCCACTGTTACCCACTGTTACCCACAGAGACCAACCCAATTTTTTAAATGTTGGCTCCAATGGAACAATAATACCATCATAGAATAATAACAAATCCTTTCAGAATACAAGCTTAAATTATCCAGAGTGCCTGCAGGATTTTGAAAGACAACAAATATTCCTCATAGAAACTCAGTTGTTTGGCTGCACTACTTTTATGTTCCAACTAATTCTGAAGGAATGATTGTCAATTTCAATTAAAAACTGCCTTTAAATAAAATAAGGTAAACAAGAAATGTAAACAGAAAATGAACTCAAACTCATCCAGTTTTAAAGATGCAATCAAGAAAAAAATCTTGAAATCTAAACCTAGACAAACATCATTTGACTTAACCAGAAGAATATACCAGGATGAGGGTATTCATCTTTTTGAAGTGACACTTACATGCTGTATTGTTATTCTGAATGAGGAGTATCTGAAGTAATTCCTATTTTTTTTATTATTGTCTCAACACAAATATCATATAGTTCAGGAGGAGAACGATCAGTCTTCCTGAGTCCTCCTGAAGTCTTCGTCCTCCAAAGCACATGTCAAACTCAAGGCCCGAAAAGGAAAAAACGAAGGGCCTGCACAATTACATCTGATCACCAATAGTCAATACAAATCCCACAATCCACTGCCAATGTTTTTACACATTAAAAATCCACCAAAAGGAATTGTTTTCTTTATGAACATCTTCATTAAATCTAGAGGATTTCTTCAGCTCAAAGTCTGGCGCCTCACACTGATGAACTTGTATCCAAGATGAGAAACCAAGTATGTCAGACAGGTGAGCATCCAGCTGAGCAGTAAACTGAGCTTTAATGCCTGTATGTTTTTTATTGCTGCTCCAGGACGTTTTGAGTTTTCTTACAAGAAATTAGGTGTTGCCTGTTCTTTGCCTGTAGAAAAAAATGTTGTCAGTTAAAAACTAAAGCAGAAACGTTACAGAGAGGGCTTTTGGAAATATGTGCAGCTGATTTTCCTTGTATTTAATGTTTAATGCTGTTAAGCACAAACTTTCTTCCTATAAGCGTTGTCAGCTCCAGTTTGTAGTACTAACTGCTGTACATCACAAAGTCTCATTTTTGTTCTTTTTTTTTTCTTGCTACTACAGAAACTTAATGTTTTTAAAAAAAGGATTTCCACCTGTTTTTGACCAGTGGGAAAAGGCTTCATTAGAAAGTACCATAAAAAAACAAATAATTAAAAAGTACTTGATTTTTAGGGTTTGTTTGAGGTTTAGTCCATCTCAGGTTAAATGAATGCTGTTCTCAGTAAGTATTGAATCATTTCAGCTCTTTACTTGTATCATTTTTGAAAATGTTGGTCCACTGTGCTTTTTCTCTTGACAACCTTTCAATGAAAATATTGTTTTTAAGGTAAAATTTATTGTACTCATGCTTCCTTGAACCTTAAATGCAACCTTAAATGTTTACATGTAATGCTGGAAATGCTTTTAATAGTTGCCTGCTTTGCTTGCAGCTAAATATTCTAGTAAAAAATGGGACACTTTGGGCAAGTAAAAATATAAAGCTACCCAATCACTTTTGTTTATTAACCTTGGAAAATATTACCTTTCGTTTGAGAGTTTATGGACATCTTTTTGTCAGTCAAGTAGAAAATTTTGCTTTTGTCTCCAGGACTACAGAAATACTTGCATTTTTTAAAAAAAGTGAGATTGGTGTAAAAAAATGTATCAAACCTTAAGATTAGCCTGTAGAACTTGACTGAAGAATCTTTTTTTTTTTGGTAGTTGGCTTCCACAATGGCAGAAACAGCTACTTTTATCAGAAAAAGTTTTAAAAATTCCACTATTTTTTTCTCTTTTGCTTTGATTTTTCACTTTTTTTAACTGTTATTATTGCTGTTCCTTTGTTCTGTTTGTGATATTACAGTCTTTTTTGTTTGTTTTTGTCTTTTTTTTTTATTATTTAAAAAAAAGTTTGCTTACAGCTACACAACTTTAGGTTTTTTCATTTTTCTGTCAGAGAGTGATCTTTTTACGTGATTTGCTACACAATTGTGCCTTAAATACAGATAAATGAAATGTCAGTACAGCAGACGGAAATTACCAGTCCAGTGTTTTGTATTGAATTCTTTGCCCTCCAGCTAATAACAATGAGAACATTCTCTATTACCCTGCACTGTTGCAAAAATCAAGTTTGGCAACCCATTTGGAAGAGTGGCAGAATGGGTCACTTCTCTTCATTTCACCTCCTTAAAATCTGAAAAAAATCAGGTTTTCAAAAAAAACCGAATGCATTTGAACTTATCAACAGTTTCATCCATAATACTGTAACTAAAGTTAGATGGAGAACACTATTTAAAGATTAACTAGATTTTGGCGTGACTGCTCAGGAATGGCCTTACTTTTCAATAAATTAATTAAGAAGTCTGATTTAATTAAACTAAATCAAACTTTATTAACAAAACACGCTACTCATTCTCAGAGGAACTGAAAGCGCTTTACAATTAAAAACAAGAGAGTCAAATTAAGGCTAACCCACCCATTTGCCTGCCGCCCTTCCCCTCCATTGACACATTTACCCATTGACCCCACACACAATTATTCATTCATTCATTTTCCAATCCGCTTTATCCCTTTCGGGGTCACAGGATTGCCGGAGCCTAACCCGGCTACTCATGGACACCCCTGGACTGGTCGCCAGTCTGTCGCAGGGGCCACACACAATTAATTCAGGCAAAATAAAGTGACAGCAGCAGAAACTGTGAAATGGCCTTTTAAATTGTCCGCAATAAAGCAGAATATTCTTCAAAAACTGAGTCGGTAAGCCTGATAGAGCTGATAAAGTTTTACGATTCAGGAGGAAATTTAGTGCTGAAAAACAACAACACAAAAAGCTCCACCAGTTTATGTTTATGTCAGTGCTTGTTGTAACATTACTGCGCCTAATACAATGAGGTAAATCCTCTACAAATTAAAGTTTACGAAATTAAATGTTGACTCCAGTGATGCAGAAAGCAATGTACTCCACTCCTGCATGAACCAACTGCAAATGAATAAAAACTAAAGAAAGAAAAACACTGTATTTTAATTCTCATTATGAGTTTTTGAACAAAAGATTTTAAAAAATCAAACTTCACTGCATTTCTAAATATTTGTACTACCTTATTGTCTAATTATCTGTATTAATAATTTAAAATTTGGGTAATAATTTCCTCGCTTAAAATGTAAGTACATTTAGCATCATAATGGGTTAGGAATCAGTGCTCATAAGTTGTTCCTTAAAAAAGATGAATGTGCACAGAAGAAGAAATAAGTCTTAAGTGAGGACCAGTGCAGCAGATGGGCCAGCAGTAAGGTAGCATATGATTTGGTGCCCCAAGTGTCTGTAGTAGCAGCATGCTGACCAAACCTGAGCTGCTAATGAGGCTCTACGCAACGTCCCAACAGGGAGCGTTTCCAAACACTGAAGCCGACACACACACGGTCAAGGACGGAAACAAAGACTTGGATGGTGGTGGGCTCTTAAACACACACATGGTTTTTCCAAACACTGTGCAACTATATTTACAACAAAGTAAGAAGTCTTTCATTCATTTTATTTCTTTCATCTGATGAATTTGATTCACAAGCCTGTTTTTTTCTGTGGGTAATCTGGATCAAAATACTTTAAAAAATGAACAAGCTGCTTTGGTAAAGTTAAAAATAAATGTTCATGAAGGATTTTATTTTGTTTGTAATTATTTAAAAGAAGAAATATATATTAGAAGTATTTTTTCTAGGTTTCTTTCTGTATTTCCAATAAGGGCATTCTGTATTTTATGTGGATTTTTATTCATTTGTATAACTGTAAAGCTACGTTCACACCGCGCTCAGCAAGACACACTTAAGCATTTATTTTTAATGAGAAGTCAACGAAACTCGCGTGTATGCAAACACTCTAGTATTCATGCATCACGACGCAAGTTTCTACAACCGTTTTCAGGCTCTAAGTAAAAAACGTCCATTGAGATTAAACCAGGTCGACCAATCGGGGACTTGGATTTGGTAGTGTCATATTGATGGCGTCTCTTTTAATTCAATAGAAGTGCCAACTGTTCAAAATTTGATCATGGAGGAGAAGTTAATAATTGCGGTTTACGCCCGGCCGGAATTAGACGGCCTTTCATATATAGGCATAGAGCTGTGAAAGAAAAAGTCTGGAGTGAGATTTGCAAACTTTGCACCGCTTCCACATTTCGCAACAAGCCTCTTCAAATTGTAGGTGGCAGAAAAACGCTAGGAACATTGGAAAAAGAAAAAGACGCCCTGCCCTGCTTGTGCAGTGTAAAAACCATCCCACGGCTGGTGTGAACGTAGCTTGAGGTGAACTGTAGGCTTTTGAGATCTTCACAGTCTTAGTCATCATGTCATCTAAAACATTATGCCCCCCATATGTTTTGGCTTTTTTGAGTGCTTTGAGAAATGATTTGACTGTCATACTACAGAAGACATGAACTACCATGACTGCCAATCCTTTTTTTTTTTTTTACACTTGTTTTGTCAAAATAATGACTTAATAAGTCGTCATTTCAAGAAAACAACTTTTTTACCTCTCTTTTTGGTGATAAAGGCCTAGGTCGGTGTTGCAAGAAAAACAAAACAAGACAAAAAGTTAGGTGCTGTTGTTTAGTCTATGCATCAAATGCATAGATGCATATGCAAAAGAAAAAGCTTTCATTTTAGATCACTGAATGTGGTTAATCTACTTCTCAAATGATTGGGTAATTTGAAAGTTGTGTTTACTTTATAGCATTAGCATAATTTCCACCTGAGTTTGACACTATAGACCCCTTGCACGTGATGGCAGCTACTTGGCCATTTTGGGAGTCAAATTGTGGGAGTCAGAGAGCGTCACTGTCGCGGATCTTTATTGTGTTGATCTTTTGTTGGGTCCACTCGACTGTCTGCCTCTGATCAGTTCCCTCCTTTGATCATAGCGTATAAAACCCAAACAGGACCCATCCCTGGATAGGTATCACTTTTAAGACAAATAAAGGGTAGTTCCTATGATCAAAGTGGGACAAATAAAATGCGTAATCATGGGCCTATCTGACATAAAATGTTCATTACAGACTCTGCTAGCATCTGTAGGCTGCCGTTTGACTGCAACAATCTATTATTTTGTCTTCATCCAGCAGAAATTGGTAAAATAAGATGCTTCAATTTGGAGTTTATCTGTTGTGAAAACCAACAAGTTATATGTGTACCATAATGAGAATTGTGTGGCTATTTCTCCACTCCAAAATTGCCAATTTTACCCTCTGGGATGTGTCAAAACCATTTGTGCTTGACTCTCTAAATGGCAGACAATGGTGTATGAGTGATGTTGCTGCAAGGGTGTGTATGTGTGACTGTTTTATTTTACTGTTAAAATAAACAGCACTGTCTTTTTTCCAAGATGACGTGAGAGAGTTAACACAGAATAAGTTGATCAATTCGTGATCATCGCCAATAAAACTTTGTTTTTCTAGTGATCTCCAGGTGTTTTTCAGTCATCTCAAGAAAACAAAATGAGTTTTCTTGTGAGAGTGAACTTGAAAAAATGTGAACAGTCATGGCTGTTCTCGTGTTTTGCATTATACGGACATCACCGACAGTAAGCTAACATTTACTCATCATCAACATCCAATTTAAAAGTTTCAGCAAGTTTTAGACCATTGATTGTATTTGAGAACTGGACTGATTGAGTCTGACATCAACCATGTGACTTACTTACAATTTCAATGAAATGAAGTCAACTCAGTGGACTTACTTTTATTGAGGCATTTGATTGGCCAGTTAATAACTTCAATAACTTTTACCACAGAAAAAAAACTATCATGAAAAAATGTTTATTTAATGAATGAACAAAACATTATTGGTAAAGTAAAGGGAGCCATCAGAACAAATACCACTATTTTCAGTTACAAGCAGGAGACGAAGTTGACCGAAGTTGATCTGTATGACGTCACCAGCATCAGACTGTATGAAAATCTAGAAACTTTTTAATCTCAAGTTTGGTTTTTATAGGAAAAAATCTGACTTAATAGTAAAAGAAATATAAAAGCATAGACTTTGTGTTTGGGAGGAATATCATTACAGGCCAAGACAAAAACACGAGTTAACTTAGTAATAATGTGTTGAATTTGACAGTCTGTAATAAATTTCCTCTGTACTTCCTAAACAGAATTTGCACTCCACGGTACATTTCTTAACACATGCTGCTGCACGACGGCAATGACTTCTCATGTTTTCTGTGATTCACTTGTGACCAGTTCATTTTACTCTAATGTACAAACAATAAAGGGAATAGGGAAAGAGTAATTTATAATTCATGGATGGTAGTTTTTACACACGGAATAAAAAATCCTACTGGACATTTCTTTGTCAGCAGCAGGCATGAACGGTGCAGAGTTAAACAAAACATCTTTAAATCCTTTACAGTCTCCTTAAAAATGAACAGACGAGTCAGAAATGTTAGCAGTGTGGGAATGACGAGAAAAATGTAATGGTGAGGAGATTCTCTTTCATTTAAAAGAACGAGGAAATCTGGTGCACAACTTCGAACACACACAAGACAATAGAATGGACCTAAAGCACAGCAATAGGAACTGGAGAGTCTATAAGGGAACTGATGTTTTTGAATTACATGATCCTTTGTTGCCGGTATTGTGTGTATTCGCTCTAATTTATGCATCACTATATGCGTATTTATTTTTCAGCCTTTATTTATTTTTTCATCCCACTTTATTAAATATTTTCCAGGAACAATCACAAAGCTATTTATATAATCGAACATTTCATTAAAATTAGCGAGCAAAACCCATTTGGTGGCTGGGTGGGTTTGGTAGTGAAGCTGTATCTTTGACCGTCAAAGCTCAAAAAGTGGCTTAGAGATGTATCACAACCAGTTCTGCTTATTCTGTTTACTCTGCATTGTTGTAGGTATCATCCACTTGCTAGAAATGTAGAGCTAGAATTCAGGGTACTTCCTGTTTGGAACAGGAGGGGGGAGGAGTTACTCAGTCCCATCTAGTCAATGGTACAGCCCAAGACTTTACGAAGCGACTTCAAACTAGGACGTTTAGGGCTTCTCGAAATCATTTAGTTTTTTTGTTCGGTTTTGTTGGGATACTGTTAAAATTTGACCACATTTTATGATGGACTTGGATTTGTAGAAAACTTGTGAACATTTCTTTTTTAATTTCTGTAAACCGATTTAAGGTGGAAATCAGTTTGGTAATCAGAGTTTTATGTGCTACTGCTGGAAGTTAAAAGATTACTTTAGGAAAGAGCGCCCACCACCCCTGGTTTCCCTCAGATCTACCAAACTACTAGTTTTCTTACGGTCTTCCCACTTGCTGCTGATTAGATGGATCAGGTGACTTCAGCCAGTCAGTATCTGGAAACACAAAAGCTAACTACCCAGCAGGGAGCAGGGATTGCTGGATAACAAGCAGAGTGGAGAAATTCAAGAACTACATGTGGGAATCCCTGTCTTCAGATGCCTTTTTTTAAACATGTACAGCATAATTAAGCAATGCCTGTATTTCTCTCTCTCTTTTTTTGGACAGTAAAATGTAAATTGTGCTGTTAGTATTTTCTATTTATAGAAGCAAGAGTGGCAACCTGTGTGGTTCCCCACTGCTGCAACCCACCTGCTTTCAGTTCGTCCTGCTGGGCCTTCACAAATATTCTATAGGTTGCACTTTATTTGGAACAAGCAGTGACATGATTTATCAATCTGGTTCTCCTCCACTGATCTTTGGTGGAGCCATCACACCTGGGAGTGTATTACAAATTAAAAACTTCTTTTGCCATTTTTTCAAAACCCTGTTGTCTGCTTTAATGCATTGCATCATTAAAGTCCCACTCTGATCATCTTTTGATCAAATGAAAAAGCTCTCCCACTTAATTATGAATATGTCGTTTTTAGCCAAACAACAACAAAAAAACCTTTGTTGTTTTCTGGGATATAGTTTCTGCACAGCGGCAGTAGTTCATTAGAAATTTTACTCTGAGTTGTGAGTGGGACCATAACCAGGGCCTAGCAGCAGACAAGATGGAGTCCAGAGATCATTAGCTGAAAGCGGAAATTCCAGTTTTTATAATATATTTGTTCTTATTTGTAAAATTGTTCCCAGTGGTCTCTTTATTATCACTGTGCAGTTTATAGTCAAAATATAAGAAATATTTTATGCCCTGCAGCAGTAGCTCATTAGATATACAATTCTGGCTTGTGGGTGGGACTGCCTCCCTTTCTGTCGCTGTGAGCTCTGTTTGCATGCCAACGCGCAAGCTAGAGCAAGTTAGCATTAGTGACGCAAAAATAACGGTGAGGAGTATTGGCTCAATTGAGCCGGACAGTTTTGAGCCAGAGACCAGCTCGGACGAGGAAATGAATGCGGGCAATGGGGCGATGGAGTGGACATGTAAAAAAGACCATTTTGGTAACTGCATCATTAGTCTGAGCTTTTTTAAGCATTTGGTTTTCTGATCCAACGAGATTTGAATTAAGGAATACTCAAACTAGTTTTAATCATAAATTATTTTATACAGGTCCTTTATTATGAGAAAAATGCTAAAAGAACATGTTAAAAACACAAAACAGACCATTTTCATTGAAGTAAGTTTTTAAAGTGTTACACACCGGAGTAAAACCGCTATTCTCTGCAGATGAGTTGATTTACGTTGATCGCGTAAGGAGTTACGTGTATGTCAAAGGACATAGTAGGTTTGACAGAGACATCTCCAGTATTAAAGGTTCAAAGCTTAAACCAGAAAAAAATACTTTTAGGGTTGCCAGTCAAATTAGCCTTTTTCAAAAAAGATTATTTTTGACAAAAAGTTATGGGGTGAGGTGGGTCGGGGATGAGGGTGAACTTCCAGTTCCAGAACTCTGGTTGCTGATGCCTGGGTGCCATCTTGTTGTCTGCAGCCTCTTAGGGATTGTTGGCACGGAGCAATCCCGCCTCCCCTTCCCTTTCCCCTCTCTGTTGTTAAGAAGTTGTGTCACGGAGTTTGTTGTCCACCCAATATATTTTTTGTGTCACAAATACACTATTTTTTTTAAACGTCATCATTAAGATTTTCAAATATTAGTTAAATAAAGAAATACTCAGAAAAGCAACATTAAGCTTAATTTTCTTAGTATATGTCCTCCATCATTAGAAAAATACCACAAGAACACGTTAAAAACACCAAAGCACCATTGTCATTGGAGTGGGCTTTATATTCTATATTTTTTTATTTTTTAGGCTGCATCATAATACTATCTTTGGTTGTGCAATGAGATTGTTTTTTTTTTTAAACTGCACCTAAACTTTATTTAAGCGCAATTTAAAAAAAAAAAAAAAGCTAGATTTTACCTTTGAAAAGAATTTATTTTAATTGTTAAACAATGATCATCGTCAGGTTTTTTATGTATCAAACTTACAACCGAAAAACGTAAAAACTAAAGTCCAGAAAAAAGCCTGAGAGAGCTCAGTCTTTGAGGAAAAATAAAAGATTATTTAAAATCTGAAGGACTTCGAAGAAGTCAGAAAGGAAAGGCCAGTTTATGTCCATCACAGTTTGTATTATGCATACACTGTGTGCCCAAACACAAGGTCAGTTTCATTGCAATGTGGCACATCTCATTCTCTCTTGAATAAATAGGGAGTCTGCTGGCATTATTACAGGGCAATCCTCCCAGAAAAGATTAACTTTCAAGTATGGTGCAGGTGAAACCTGTAGTCCAAAACCGCTTTTTTCTCTTGGTGGACCTTATAATAACTGCACTCAATTCTAAGAGAATGTGAAAGGAGGTTTGATGTGTGCTAATACACTTTAAGCAGACGATTTCTGATTTATCACATGAAAATTATTCATCCGCTGAACTTTTACCACAAAAAGCCCCATAAATACCAGCAAGACTGGCTGTGGATCCACATTTGTACAAGTTTGATGCAATAGAGGAGCTATGCGCGCTCAACTCTGTGTTTTCTTTAGACTGTGTTATTGTGTTTCACTGAGGGAACCCGAGTCAGAAAAATTCAACGCTCCTATCTTTTTCCCTGATACATACAGCGCACCAAGTGCTGATGGCATGCTGTGTTTTATTGTTAGAAAAAATCCGGCAGAAAGGAAAGAAAAGGGGATAAAAGATGAAATGAGACTCTTACCTTAAGAACCACGCCAACACATCAGACTGCAGAAGAGGTGGAGAAGAGACGGGGGAAGAGGGTGGAAAAGGGAAAGACAAAGGAGAAAAAAGAAGAACAGGTCAGAAAAACATCTGGATTTTCAACAATTTGATACACAAAAATTGTTTTAAAAATAAGCAGTGATGGTTTGTAGAATAAAGTAATGTCTTCTTATCTTTATTTGATATGTTTAATACTTATGGTTTTGTTAAAGACCCACTCAAATAATCATTTAAACTATTTTTAAAGTGTCCCAGGTGGTCTTTATTTATGATTATGCCGTTTTTTGATTAAAAAAAAAAATCTTGTTGTCAAAGAAATTATTTGTGCCACGCAGCAGATGCTAATCCGAAACTCACCACTGACTTGTGGGCGGGATTGTTGGCCCAGAAAGTTAGCCTCTGGAGATATCATTTACCCTCTCTACCGCTAGCTTACAGCCCCTCACAACCCCAAGCTATTAGTGGTGCAACAAAAGTGATGAGCAATATCGGAACTATCCAGCTGTACAGTTTTGAGCCAGATGCCAGTTACGATGAGAAAAAAAAATGTACATGGATCTAGTCGGAGCCCAGCATAATTTCTTCGCTACAAATACACTCTTTTTCAGCTGAAATTTTTTCGTCTGCTCCTGATTCATCATGATTTGAAAAAAGAAATGCAATTTTAATCTTAAATTATTATTATATATGTTCCCCATCATGAGCAAAAGTATACAAGAACATGTTAAAAACATAAAAACCACACATTTAACTGAAAAAAAAAACCTGCCCCTATTACCCTTCGCGGGTGGTACCTCAAGCTCCTGGTCCAGAGGTCCAGGAGCTTGCTAGCTGTTCCTAGCACTGTACTTTTCTGGACTGAGATGTCTAAGGTCTTTCCAGGGATCTGCTGTAGCCACTCCTCCAGTTTGGGGGTTACAACCAAACCAAACAAGTGCTCCAATTACCATGGGCACCACTGTCACCTTCACCTTCCAAGCCTTCTCCAGTTCTTCAATGAGTCCCTGGTATTTCTACAGCTTCTCATGTTCTTTTCTTCTTGATGTTACCAACGCTTGGTACTGCCACATCCACCACAACGGCTTTCTCTGTTCTTTATCCACCACTACAATGTCTGCTTGTTTCACCATTACCATCCTGTTTGTCTGTATCTGGAATTCCCACAGGAAGTCCCACAGGATCTTTGCTCTCTCATTCTCTACCACTTTTTGAGGTGTTTCACATTTTGACTTTGGAGTTTCCAGTCCGTATTCTGCACACGTTCCTGTTTACTATTCCAGCCACTTGACTGTGGCGCTCCATGTATGTTTTCCCGGCCAGCCTCTTACACCCTGCAGTTATGTGTTGGGTTGTTTCAGGTGCCTCTTTGCACAGTCTACACCCTGGAGCTTTCGTGCATTAATATCCGTCGTCTGTATCTCATCTTTCGGCCATCTGATTATTCCTGCAGGGTATCTGATGACTGGCAGTGCATTGTTGTGCAACTGTTTATTGTCCGGGTCTTGTTCTTGTCGTTGAGCTGGCTTCTCAAGACTTGCCTTACTTGTTAGAGGTATTTGGTTGTTGCGGCTTTCCTTGTTGCCTGCTCCAGGTTACCTTTTGTCTTTGGAATTCCAAGGTACTTGTAACTGTTCTCAATGTCTGTTATTGTTCCTTCTGGGAGTGAGACCCCTTTAGTGTGGACTACCTTGCCTCTCTTTGTCACCATTCGACTGCATTTCCCAAGCCCGCATGACATCCCGATGTCAGTACTGTAGATCCTGGAGATGTGGATCAGGGAGTCAATGTCGCGCTTGCTCTTAGCGTATACCTTGATGTCATCCATGCAGAGGAGGTGACTGATGGTTGTCCAATTCTTGAGTTGGTATCCATAGCCAGTTTTGTTGATTATTTGGCTGAGGGGGTTCAGACCTATGTAGAACAGCAGTGGGGACAGACCGTCACCTAGATATATGCCACATTTGATTGACACTTGTGCAAGTGGCTTGCCATTGGTTTTAAGGGTGGTTTTCCACAGCTTTACTGAGTTTCCTATTTAGGCCCCTAGAGTCCTGTCGATGTCGTACAGCTTCAAGCATTCAGTGATCCACGTGTGTGGCATTGAGTCATAGGCTTTCTTGTAATTAATCCAGGCCCTGTGCGTACACTTTCGCAGGTTGAGTTGCTTGCAGCCTGTTTATTTGTCTGGCTTCATTTTCTCTTGTGTACTTCTTTAGGAGGCGGCTCAAGGCCAGGAGCCTTTGTTTGGCAGTTTCTAGTGCTTCAGGTATGGACATCTAACTGTATCTCTTAGGCCCTTGCTTTTTCATTGCAACTCTTTGGGCCTTTGTCGTCTGACTCACTTCCTTCTGAACTGTCTTGATCTTAGCCTCCAACAGTTGCTTCCATGGTGGGCATTGTTTTCTCCCATGGTTGCTCATGGTTTGTGGATGTTTGAGCATTGAGTTACTAGTTGTTTGGCAGTTCGCCTTGATTGTGGGTTTCGAAGCATCCATTCACTCCGCATTCTCTGCATTTAATCTCTCTGAGTAGGGTTACTTGAGTAGTAGCATTCCAACAGAGCCTTGTTCTCACATCTACTCCATTTCCATCTTGTTCCAGTAGCCCTCTTTCCATCGAGGTGCTCTGGTTTCCCAGCACCTGACACAGACCTTGTTTGGCCGGGAGACGTCTGAGCCGGCATGACTATTCTTTAATTTTGTCTCATATTTCCTGAGGTAGGAAGTAGCGTTATAGGCAGCTATCCCAGTCTGGATGATGTTAATAGCTTATCGTCATTGCTATATTCCGGGTATCACCTGGGGATTGAACCCTCGATTCCTGTGTGCCAGTCCTGTGCTTAACCAACTGAGAGCTATCCAGCCTATTATATTATATATATATATATATATATATATATGTGTGTATATTTGAATATCCCTTTTTTGTTATATTGACGGCTAGAAAAAAACGATTTCAATTCCAAGATGCTTAATCAGAAGAAGACCAAATAGTGTATTTTCCCATGAACAGAATCATTAGTATGACAAAACGATAGACATTTTTTATTTAACTTTGGTTGCAAGCCGCCATTCATTTTACAAATAAACTAGTTGACATTTTTTAATCAAGCTACAGATAACATGCTAGAATGCAGACAAGTTTTTAGAAAATGTACCAAAAACATATTAATGAATATTTATCCTTGAAAAATAAGCATTTTTTGGGCCTTAAGCATTTTTTGCAGTCAAACTGGCAAGTTGTGTCTAAACTATTTTTGTACAACATACTTTCCTTTTTTTTGCTGACACGCAGGATTACATTTAGAAAAAAAAGTGCTATTTTTAGAAAGATGCTGGAAGATGCTTCATAGATGTATCTTAGCAAAAGGTTCCCCAGCATCCACACAGCTAGATTCACCTGCAACATTTATTTCGAGCGATGCACCCTAAAGAAACAGTTTGTTGTGTTGATCTTGGTTTTTATGTATCACACAACACAAACCATTCCTGCTGCCGTGACAACACCTGAAATGATCAGAGGAGACAAACTACACGTGTGAAGCCACAGCACAAAAATGGTGGCGGCTGTCAATATGAAACCCTTTTTCCAGCTGAATATCAAACAGCATGTACCCTTTAAGGAGTTGTTTATCTATGCTAGAACTTGTATGGACAAACTCCATGGACACTTGTCCTTCATCATTTGTGTTAACCCAATAACAGACATGTTTTCGGGGGTGTTGATCACATTCAAAATCAAAATACAAAACGCTTGCTTTCTACCGTCTTGCACCATGCTCACTTTGAAGTCCCCCATCAGGCGGCTGTGACACTGCCTCTTTGTTTATGAAAAGGTGGAAAATGTTCACATTTATTATTGAATTGCTTGAAAACATAAGCTTGTCAGATATGTTTTCATTCTGATAATCCAAAAAAATAAACGTTCAAAATTGCCTTCAAAACTGGAAACCAAAGACAATCAAAGTAACAGTTTCAACTCAGAAACTTCAAAATCTTTAGCACTACTAGGTCGAATGGACCCACACTTAGTTGCAGTTTGTGTTTTACGTTTGCTGAATGAATGAGACGCTCCGCCTGGCTTTTCAGAGCAGTGACGCAAGCGCTTTAGAGCCTCCACTGAGCTCCACATTTGCATTTGGCATAAAATCCAAACATGCCTGCAGCACTGCTGTGGTGATGGTTTTGAGAACTATATCCAAGTCGTTAGAGGGAACAAAAAATATGCCTTAAGTGTCAAAGTTAGTGGCAACAAATTTCTACTCGTGTCATTGAACTAATGCAGGAAATGGGGCTCATTAAACAGGGAACCAGTCAACTCTATCAACCACAAACCCATTTATACAACTGAGCAAACATAAGGTTAGAGATAATATTATAAGTTCATCTGAAATACTCATAATCATAAAAATTGGGTAATAACTTATGATTGACTGTTTATAACTTTCCTGTAGGTTGATTTCTGTATGACTACCTGGAGCCACAACAGAGTGGTGAGTTTGCACAACGTTCCTCAAAGAGTAGTTTTTTGTAACATGTAACCTAAACTAACATCCATCCTATGTTCAAACCTGATTAAACCCTTTTGGGCTATGGAATTGCTGATGGCAGCTGCATTGGTGCCAGCATATACTGTAACCACCAGGAGCAATATGGGGTTCAGTGTCTTGCCCAGTGACACTTCGACACATGGGCGGGAACTGAATCTGTGATCATCCGAACAGAGGTCGACCGCTCTGCCTCTGCACCATGGCTACCCCCATGGCCATCCCAGCTACAGATGGGCAAAGGTGTGGTACACCCTGGGCAGGTTGCCAGTTTGTCTTCGGGTCACACATCCCTTAGCTAACAAAAAAGACAATGATACAAGTAAACAATACCGTTCATCCGCACATTAAATGTACACAACCATTCATCCTTATACAAATCAATTCATTCAGTCATTCGTCTTGCCAGTCACCACTGTCTGTGACATTCACAATCAAGCTTATTCACACCAGGCTCAGAAATAAAAAGTCTGTAAACACATGTATATGTGCGTTGAGAGTCTGTTGCAGAGGCCACAATCACACACCCATGCACACTCGCATCCATACATCTAGGAACAATTTAGAGTAACCAATTAACCTATGAAGCATGTTTTTGGATCTTGGGAGGAAGCCGTAGTCCCCGAAGAAAACCCACGTATGCAAAGAGAGAACATGCAAACTCCACACTGAAAGGTCCCCTATTGGTGACACTGTCCCCCAGCCGGGACTTGAACCAGGAGCCTTCTTGCTGTGAGGCAAGAGCGCTAACCACTGGGCCACCGTGCAGCGGAATTTTGTTTTGATTTCTAAAACTTGTTTTTTTTATTATTTGTTTTGCTTATTTAATGTCATGATCTTTATAATGTTTTGGGTTGATGAATTTGTTTATGTGATTGAATCTTCAGGGCCACCGTAGTTAACCCTTTAACACCCACAATGTCACAGTGATACCTAAATAACTGGCTTTTTGACTTGCTGTAAATCTTCAATCGTTCACACGATCACCGTGAATCAACTGATTCCGATGTGGAGAAAAGCTGCTTTTCTTTCTATCTTTACCCCGATATGCAACATATTACTAATGTGGAGTGCTGCTGCGCAAAGCTGCTCTTCTCCGTGGCAGTATCCGCTGATAAACGTGGATTATGCAAACACTTCACAACTGCACAGTGCTGCAAATAAGTGCAAAGCTTGTTTACTCTGCTTCAGAATCCGCTGGAATTACGGTGATTGCGTTAACAGTTGGAAAGTTAAGATTGACAAAAAAGGTGTTGTCAAAAAACCTGTAAATTTCTATTTTAACATTTTTTTTCATTAGCTCAAACTGTCACCAGCATTGGGCGTGTTTTCACAGGTGTGCACACGGACCCAAAGATAAGCATACTACTAACAGAAACAAAACAATAATTCTTACTTGAAGTGTGTTTCATCTGCACACACAAACAGGAACGAGACTTTCAAGGTTGCAGAGATTATGTTTTTTCCCCACAGAAATGCTGGGCGCACCGGTGCAACCATAGATTTTTTTAGGCGCACCATTGAAAAATCTAGTTGCACGTGCAACCAAATTGGTTGCACTCTAGAGCCCTGTAAAATCATGTCCAAGAACCCACTTGCTGCTTACTGCTTTCTCACAACTGTGATCTCATAACCGTAGAGTGTATGGGCTTTGAACGAGCAAGGAATGCACATTGACCAGTAAGTTTAGAGCTTTGTTTTCTGCCTCAGCTCTCATCATCATGATAAACCAATACAAACTCCAGATTACTGCAGACTGATCAACGTAATGGTTTATAAAACCTATGCATGAAACCCTTAGTCAATCTTAGGAATGACAGCATAGACCAGACACTCTTTCTCACCCACTGAGCAATCAGATTGTTTCATTAGTAAGAAGCTGACAGATAGCCCTCCCCAAGGAGACATTGACCAAGAGGCCATTGATCTACTGAGCTGGGCCAATCTGTGTCCAACTGTGTGTAAATGTGTACAGATCGGTGTGTATCTATGAGGCAAGTGGTGCACTGATGGAGTCTTTAAGTTGTTAGGGTAAGCACCGTAAATCTAATCCTGTTGTGTTTAATGGAGAGAAAAAGAAACAGGCTGCCGACATATATTCATTAGGTCAAATTACTCTGCCCAATCACTGTCATCTGGCTCACTCTCCACAGCAAGAAAGGGGATCAGCACTATCTACGCTTCAGGCAAACAGCACTACAAGAATGTCCTCGGACAATAAATAAAACACATATTTATTCCACTAACTGAACGACGATATGGTGCGTTTAGAGAAGTCTGATTTCATTTGATCTCGTTCAAGCCTGGCAGAAAATCGCAGCATAAATCAATCTGGCTAAAACTGGGAATCACTAAATTATACAGTCTTATTGATGATTCAATAAAGCATGTTGAGGCTCAGAGGCCATAATAATGACTTATGGTAATAATGCAATGACGCAGTCATGTTTTCCATAACGAGCTCATCGTAAACACTAACAATCATAGACAGAAACAAGACAGCTACGCTTTTGGTCGCGCATCATCTGCGTGGATGTGTGTGCCTTTTTCCATCTACATGTGTGCTACTTGTAATTAGCTTTCTCTCGTACTTTGGATGTGAAGGTAATTGGTGCTTTTGGACACTCATTCTCCATCTCTGTCAATGCGAGTGTGTGTGGATCCATCTGAATTTGGGAGGATAGCCAAACCATTACTGTGTGCTCAGCTTCTGATTCATTAGTAATGAGAACATTTGTAAAACTAAACGCGTGTCTGAGTGGTCAAGCGTGTGCAATGATTGTGTTCACTTATCTACTCCACGCTCCTATTTTACATTGAAACACATTCTCTTTTGCACATATTCGTACTGTGCGAAGGAATGCTGGGGTGTTTTCTTAAAGTGTGTGTTTGCTAAGCCATGTAGAAGCTCATGTAGAAACAATGAAGTCAGTCAGTTGTGCCATTAATTACTGTTTTACACCTGCTTGTTTCAGCTAATTAGACATGCTGACACACATACACATATGCAGCCATTGCACCACATGTGTACATTCACACTAGATAGAACCACAAGGGTGCATGTTATCACACTCAGACTAACACAAAAATTCCAGACAAGTACCCCCCCCAACTTTTTTTTTGTACCATAGACAAGTCAAAAATACATTTTAATTTTCACTTTGAGTGAGGTGAGATGGCACAGCTAAACACAGCCTCCATTTCCCTGTCTAAGTCTCACACACACACACATCTCCGTGGACCACCTTTTTCTTTTCTCACTCTGTCATTCTAACATTCTCACACGTTTGCTTCCTGCGTGCAATCTCATACCGCCATCGCCCTGCACTCTAAGATCTGCTCTTCTTGTCTTTCTCTCACTACGCTCAAACTTGCAGACTTCAAACCTCAGTTGGACAACATTTCCTTCAAGGGAACCACACTGACTAAACATTTGACAATTAAAAGAAGACAGATGTGCAGAAAGGTGTTGCAGTGTTATAAACATTCTTATTTCTGACATGTGAAGACTGTTGTATTCCGGGATTTAACTAAAAGACGATTTGATAAGTCTACTTGAAATAATCCTTTATCATGGCCTAAAGGTCCTCCTTAGTGCTGTAGAAAGCACTATACCCCTGTTTTGTTATAATATTCACATGGATAAAGATGACAGATCATCCATCCAGCATTCATAAGAACTCGCTAAATCCCTTTTAGGGCCATTGCGCTGCTGGAGACTATCCCAGCGACTGTTAGGCAAAGGTTGGGTAAACCCTGAATAAGTCGTCAGTCTGTTGCAGGACTGTAACAGATCAATTGTTAAAGAATTACACACTTTTCCCAGATAATTGCCACAAACAGACAGACGGCTGGTTCCACGTGCAGCAGGTTTTATTGACTCAGACAGACAGGAAAGCGCAAGAGCAAAGTTCAGCTAAAAGTCCACAAAGCTAAATCAGGGTCAGAGTCCAAGCAAAGGTCAGGGCAGGCAGCAAAGAGGCATAGTCAAATACAAAGCAGGGTCAGTGAAACAGGTGATCAGATCAGGATAAAACACTCAATGTGCAGGCTGAATGGCAGGTGTGCGGTATCCAGGATCTGTACACTGAGGAAGCTAGGAGATGTAGTGCCAGTATTCAGGAGATGGCTACTGCCAGTGACCAAAGAGGGAGACAGAGTTCACAATCCTGACAATAGTATGTTGGACGGAATTTTTTCACGCATCTCCAAGTTGATAAACTTGAAGAAACATTTTTTTGCAATTAGACAATGATAAAAATGTATCCTTTCTGAACGTAACTAAAGCTCCATAATGTTTGCTTTTGCACCCTTAAAAGGCAGATCATAGTGATGCCACAAACCAACAGCAGTTGATGGATGTGCTGAGTTTGGTATTGCCCAAAGGAGCACTGACCTAAAAAAAACACATGAAAAATAAAAAGAAAACCTGAGAGCACAAAGTGAAAGATATCTGATCATCAGATTCTAATTATTAAGAGAGTATGCCTTCTTGTGGTTCACTCCTTTTTTTTTTTTTTTACCTAACATGAAAAACGCTTATGTTACTTTGCATTCTTCTTTGGCCCACTGAAGATGTAGTCTGCACTCACTGTAATAAGCCGCACTTGAGTTTATTTGCAAGCAAATGGACCAAGATTTGCTTGCAAAGTCAACAAATTGAAATGAGCTTCCTCACCTGTTTCAAAAAAATCAGATTATCAGTGGAATCAAGTTTAATTTAGACCACTCAACCCTGACATGAATGTGACCAAATGGCGTGCTGATCCTATGCATGGTAACCTTGAACAGTGCCGTCCTAACTGTCCCAAATCTTTGCACCTACATTGCATGTGGCGTGCCCCGACACAGATGACATTTCCTTCTGTATACCAGAAGGTACTGTTGGTGACTGCAACTATTTTTGTTGGTTAACCATTAACCAATGAATGGAAAGGAAGGTTTATGCATGTCACCACAAAGCAACAAATGTAAAGAACACAAGAACTCAGTTTCAAAGACCGAAATATTAGTTCAAACATTTGCTCTATTTTGGACAAATGGGAAAGTTGTTTTGATCCTTTAACACCAGAGCTGTGGCTGGCAATGGCAAAATAACACATGCTTTTTGAACTAGCGTAACTCTTCAATTGACACAATTAACCTATTTTTCAAAGGATTCTGACATGGAGAAAAAAAATGTTGCAAATCAGCACAGTGTCTTTTTAATGCTTAAGAAACGGTTAGGATTACGTCAAAGTCACACTCTGATCATCTTTTGATCTATTTTGAAAGTGCCCCAAGTGGTCTTTTAATTAAGATTGTGCCATTTATTTTTTTTTTGTTAAGCGTTACTTTCTAAGACATAGTTTCTGCAGGACGGCAGTAGTTCTGTTAGGTTCAAAACCCAAACATTAGTAAATCTGCAAAGAAACACAAGAGAGTTGAGTATGGCTTTTACCTGCAGGGAGAGTGCCAGAGATCGCTCAGTTACAAGCTCCTCCAAACACTCTGCAGATCTCCGTCTCTCCCTGCTATTTATTGAAAGGGAACACCCTAGTTACATGCTGATTCAGCCACTAAGGGAGGGGAAAAAAAGGGGGCTGGCTGAAGCAGTTTGTAGATAAGAAGAGAAAAGGAGAGGTAAACCGTGCCCCTTCCTGAGATAGGGGTCACACGACAAGACTTTGAAGTTTGATAGTGTGCAGCCCTGGTATGTAAGACTTTGAGGTTCCCCTGTTTGTCCTGCCCCTGGTGTGGAAAGGTCACAACCTCTTAAGATACACTCAGAACTGCCATTCCACAGAGGAGTCACCATTTGTAACTTGAAGAAAACAGAATAATAATCATAAAATCTCTAACAAGTTCATTAGAAATTCACCTCTGAGTTGTGAGCGGTTTGGAGCGGACTGTTTTCATGGAGTAAGCCCCCAATTCCCATCATCCATCTGTTTACACTCTCTCCCACTAGCTCACAGCCCCTCGCGACCCCAACCTAACATGAGCGGTGCAAAAAAAATGGCGAGAAATATCGGAGCTATCCAGCTGGATGTCAGCTCAGACGGGGAAAACAAAGACGTACATGAATCTATTTGTCTGCAAGTAGATGCATCAGAACGGAGTGGGGGCAGGGGGCTTCTGACCTGCTGATTGTAGGTTCTACGTCACATCTGCTAGCTTTTTCCAGCAGCAATTTGAAAAAAAAAAAAGCAATTTTGAGCTTAATTTTCTATATAAACGTCCTCCACCATGGGAAACCACAAGGACATGTTCAATACACCAAAAGTGCAATTTTCATTGGGTCTTTAATTGCTTAAATGGTTGAAGAGTTACTGTAACTGAATGAATGTCAACAATGGAGCTAAATCTATTTGAGCTAGCTTAAACACAACTTTGCAAAAATTCCAGCCAAGATGAGGTTGTAACTTTGGAGTCCGACGAACACATCAAATGCATTGTGGGCCATCGTCCACCCACCTCCTTCAAATGCTTTTTGGAGGGTTAGACTCCTGCAAACTGAACATGACTTCTTGAGTTTGTGAAAGTGTCTCTCATCCTTGCTCGTCTCCTGATTTGCTTGCACAGAAGGGCCCATCTGTAGATTAGCAGCTCACAAAACATTCACAGAGCTGAAACAATGAATGTGTTCAATTAAACATCAGATGCATTCAAGAGCACTTCAAGTCAAAAGTGATGATGTTATCCTTCAAATGAACACTGTTTCTTTAGCAGATCAAGACTTCCTGGCTCTCGTCTTCCACCCGAGGTTGCTCTGTGCTCTGGCTGTCTCTCGCACACAGACACACGCGCACACACACACACATACACACACAGCACGTACAGCATGGCTATTTCTCTCGTCTTTGAAGGGTTGCTTTGAAGCTATGGCACCTTATCGATTGGCGCTCAGATGAGCTCGCTTCACCAGAGCCCTGCGATTATCTGTCGCTTTATTTCAAACGGAGCGCAAGAGAGGAAGGCTTACACACCCATCACTCACTCACACTCCCAGAGTCAGCTAAACACTCATACATAAAACGCACACACAAACACGCACACAAACGGGGATAATGAGATGAGCTTTTGCTCTAAATCCCAATACTTAAGTCAAGTTCTGCTTCAGAACTGACAAGTGAGTGGTGAATATTAAAAAGTGAGGACATAGTGAGAAGAAGAGTCGTTAAAGTCAGGTGATGAAACTTTAGAGAAGATGTTTCCCCATAAAACTCAGAGTTGATTTCAAATTGGAGAAAGAAAAAACATAAGTCAAGTTTTTCTGAATACACAACCCTACCAAAAAGTAGTTAATTACAACTTATTTTTTCTGGAAAAACAAAAGTTGCACAGTTGCAGTTGTTTCTATTCTTGCAGAGGATTCTTTGTGGACAGTGTGCTCTTCAAACTAGATATTAAGACCCACTCCAATGAAAATCAAGTTGCTGTCTGTTTTCCTCATCAAAGCTGGCATCTGGTTCAAAACTCCAAAGCTCTGATAGGACCACTGCTCGCCATTTTTGTTGCAGCGCTAATGTTAGCTTGGAGTTGTAAAAGGGGCTGTCACCTAGCGGGAAAGAGTGTAAACAAAAGATGATGCGATTACAGTGTAGGCTTACTTCTGGCACAACAGTCCTGCCCACAACTCAGAGGTGATTTTCTAATGAATACTGCTGTTCTGCAGAAACTATGTCCAAGAAAATGACACAGGTTTTTTTTTTTTTTTGGCTAAAAACAGCATAACCATCACACCACTGGGAATGCTTTCACAATAGATCAAGTCAAAATACTTTAAGCACTTTCACTCCAATTTCAAAGTATATTTGTCAACAAAATAACACACACTGCTAACATTAACATATTCCGAGAGAAACATAAATCTTTTAAATCTTCACTGCAAATTTATTTTGAAAAGTAAAGGAACTCTTGACTGAAAAACTTTGACATAACACAAACCTGTCCCATTGTCTGGAGCCTTTGAGGTCAGAAAACATCTCATTCTGAGCCATTTCGACTTGCAATATGCTGTCACAACGCGATAATGGCTCAGAATAAAAAAGCCCAAAGCCTCCGTTTTTATCTCCACCTACATCTTCATACCATGTTGCATTCTTTCTTCCTAAGGGGTGGGAAGCTGAAACTTCGAGGCGCTTTCTTTTTTTTTTTTTTTTTTTTCTTTATGCAATCGAGAAATCATGAATTTGAGTGTTTATCTAAAAAAGACAAAAAACTTGAAAAAAGTAAATTGATGAAAATAAACTATTTTTTAGGAGGATGTGCTGGAAAACGTTGGTTAAAACTAACAGCTGGTGTTCAGTTTTGTGTTATTTTTCTGGTTTGATTACTTTAAATTAAAAACATGTTATAAAATATCTGATGCTTGTTTTGAAATAGAAACAATTTTTTTTAAGGAAAGAGGTCTAAAATCTTTGATGCACAACATGGGTCAAAAGTGACCCGGCTGAGTTTTTATTTTTGATACCCTTGCAATAAATGAGTATTATCATTCAGTAGTTAAGGTATTCCTCAATTAGCTTGTTTCAGACCATCACACATGATTATTTTATTTTTTAATTTCTTACTTTTTGAATAAAAAATGTTTTTGTCATTACCCCTCTAATGCGCAACATGAGTCCATAATGACCCATATTCATTTCTATGTTTTTTTTTCTTGGATGGCTTAGTATTTACACAATATAACTTTGAAATAGGTGCGGTTTCTGTCCTGGTCGTGAAACTGTGAAATTAGAAATAAATTACATTTGATGTAATTTATGTTTGTTGTAAATATCTTGATTTTGTCTGCCATAAATAATCCTTTTCATTTGGTCTTTCTTAATATGTGAGCAAGCATAGCCTTTCTCCCTCAACTTTTCACACATGGGTCAGAGAAGACCCAAGTGTATTTGCTAGCTCTAACATATTGAGTAAAAAGACAGTTAACAGGTCAGCACAAATCTCCCAATACATGTAAGTATTGTTTTTCAATTGTTCTAACATTGTTATATTATTACCTAAAAGCTGATGATAATTGTAGCCTATATATAATCTTTGATTAGGTTTAGTTACTTTGAGACTGAGTACATTATGTGTTAGAAAGATACAAGTATTTATTAACTAGCTAGTGGTTTAAAACCATTTTTGTCCATAAAGTACGAAAGAAAAAAATTGAAATAATAATCAGTGTTAATAAAAAACAAGATACATGAAATATTCAACCATAAAATGTATATATTTCAAAATATAGAGCAAAAAAAAGAAAAACTCAGCTATCGTGAAATAACATAAAAAATGAATGTGGGTCATTTTGGACCCATGTTGCATATTAGAGGGGGTGTGGATATGTTGCATATCAGAGGGTTAAAATAGTTAAGTTTTAAAAGTTTTAACATTTTAAAAGTTATTTAGTGTTTTCATTAAATGTTTATCCTGTTCGGCCTAAAGCGTGCTTTGGATTTTGGCCCCCTGTGCAATGGAGTTTGACACCCCTGCCCTATCCCCACAAAAACACCCATGAGCTTCTCAAATCATTGCAATTGTAAATCTACTATGAGTCTTTCAGTCATAATGCACAAAACATGCCAGAAACAACCAATACGGGGAGAATAATACTCCAACTCATTCTATTTCAATGACACATAACCTTGTTGACCTGTTTTAAGTACAGAAGGGGGTTTCAGTTGGATTCGTTTTTTTTTATGAAAGAGCTGCTTTCACCAAAGGACAAACTCTGATGTTGATGCACTGAGAATCTTTTGGACTGATGCCTTTTTGCCAAATGTTCTCAGCTCGCTCTCACTAAATGCTTGGGTACACTGAGCCTGTTTGGCATTCTCTTCTGCCACCTGGACCAAAAATAAGATCCGGAAGGGGCTGGGAGTTTCTCCTATTTTTTTTCAGTTTAAGAGGCTTGGGTGTCCAATTGAAATTACTTTTGTGAAAATGTTAGAAAAAGTTCACTAGAGAGAGTTAGGAGAATAAATGGGAGATATGTCTCTGAATGCAACTCTTTATTTTCCTGAAAGGAATGAAAGGGTTAAAATAGCCAGATCTGTGAATCAAAGTTTCAATTTGGTGTAAAGCAGGTTGTAGAAAATAGACGAGTGGATTTTCTACCTTCAAGTTCTGTAAAATCCCAAGAAAATCAGACTACGAAATTCAAATTATTGCACCAATTTTTCTGAACAGAATAATTTATACATTATACAACAAAAATAAATACAGCCTCTATTTAGTAAAACAGTCAGAAAAAGTATTGGCAGTATGGTCCATTTTCTGCAGACTGTAGCACAGATTCCTCAGACAGCAAACTGCAACTTCATGCAAACTGAAGTACAACGAACAGTGAGCCAGGGTGACATGAAATGTTAATGGTGTGCCAAGAGCAGCAAAACTTCATAAAAGACTTGATTTAGAATCCATTGCAGTTTTCCGGGCTGTTGAAGCCTGCCACATCACACAGAGCTGGGAATGCACAACCAGGCATATACGCACGAGCAAGGCAACGTTCAGAGTTTAAAATTTTAAACCTGGGGGCGACACGGGTAGGTTCTTATGAGGGGTAAACATTTTTGCGGCAGTGGTTCATGTGTTCTCTACTACTGGCTGTCAGGAAGCACATCTGAGATAAACACTAGCTTTGTAAATTGGTAATAAAATGACGGATTACTTTGAAGCAGTTTAAAATGGAGGTGAAAGGTTACAGCAAATGGACGGCTGGTTTTATTAACAGCATTATCTGAGGTGTTAAGTCTGTGAGCACCTGAAATACATGAAAGCATGTGTGCACAGCCAAGAACTGGAAGAGGGAAGGTTTGTGTGCTACTTTAGTGTGTTTGCACACTCGTTAGGTTGGT
Organism: Adrianichthys oophorus; assembly: GCA_036245035.1. Lineage (NCBI taxonomy): Eukaryota > Metazoa > Chordata > Actinopteri > Beloniformes > Adrianichthyidae > Adrianichthys > Adrianichthys oophorus. Next base: position 14,120,152 of record BSAI01000119.1, on the reverse strand, counting down.
ATCCAACCATTGCAATCAGCGGTAATCCTGACTCAGCATTAATAATGACCCCATTAGTCACAAACCCCTACTGATGTGCATGCACACACAAACTGCCAAATGGACACCTTCTCTAATTGCTGGATATGTGCGTGTGCTACAGCGTTTAAATTCACTTTGTGGCCGCAGTAAGCAAGTCCCTAGTCAGTCCATCACATGGTTGCAGGTCGAGGAGCAATTCAAGTCACGTTGACAAGTTCAACAGAATCTGATGAGTAAATGCAACAGTAAGTGAGTTAAGACTGGCACCAAACAATCCCGGCAAGAAAGACAGGCATTTTCATCATCTCTACAGGAAAACTACAAGTTTACTAGCTTAGTTCAAAAGGTGTAACTCAAAAGGGTTTTGATGTAATTGGTTGGTCACTTATGCTACGGTTACAAATACAACTGCAACCTTGCAATGGGGAGGCATCAACAGAATCTTCTAGATTTCACGCTGCCGCCTGAATTCAGTGGGTTTAGAAGATGGATGGATTTTAAACAAACCTCCCTGGGATAGATTAGCTACTTGTCCATGTTTTACCTTCCCTTTGTCCAACAGTAGCTGGGATAGGCTCCAGCAACCCCATGATGCCAAAAAGGATTAAGCGGATTTGAAAAAAAGTTAGATTATTAAACCTAGTTTTTAAGTCATTACAAAAACACTGCTTCAGATTGGTACTTCATATGATCTGACCATAAGGACTGAATGAAATGACGCTGAATGAAGTTGAAATATGATAAATAGAGTCTTGCAGCAGATTGTCCACAGAAGCAGACGGCTCCACTAGGTCTAAATTAGACATTGAAAAAGAAAACAAAACCTAAAATCAAAAGGCACCAACCAAAGCTGACGAGATAAAAATAAAAAAAAAATGTATTGAAAGGCCAGATTACACTCAAATTCTGAGGAATTACTTTTGCAGCAACTTAGTGATAGTAAAGGAGAGAATATTGTACATCAACACAAGTGCCTTTATCACCTGTCCTTCCAGTTAAGCTTAGTTTTTAATTCAGCAGATCACCTTGACTCTGGTTAGATAATTGAGTAATGACATAATTAAAAGGCATTAGAGCATGTTACTGTGGACAGAATTTATCTTTAAATATAGTCATATTTATGGTGTGTATAATTTAATGTGCATTAAGTACTCGCAACACCACAGAGTGGGGTCAGAGTTTAAGTGTTTACCGCCTATAATGGCAAATCCAAGGATTTTTGCAGCGCAACGATCCACCTTTCTATGTCATTATGTATAACCACCTTAAGTCTAATTTCACTGTGTTGTTTAAAAAACTGTATTACACATCCATACGCACAAGAAAGTTATTTGACTTTTCTATGAAAAATAATGCTTAAAGAACAAAAGAACAACAACGACATTGTTTCAGGAAGGACATGAACAATGATACTGAAAAACACCATCGCATAGTCAAATAATTTACAATACATTTTGTCCTTGTTTGTACTTGCGCTCTAAACAGTTAAATAGGGGTGCTGTGGCTCATCTTTTGTCAGAGAGATGGATTCTAAAGCTTGGCATAAAAACAACTGCAGGAGAATGGGAATCTAATTTTTACAAGTGCAGAAAAACTCCTGAGGAATAAGGACACCTCACTTATTTGGAGAGAAGTTCGACTGAGTTACAGTACAAAGAGGCGTTGTTATCAACTTAAAAGCTATTTCATTTGTCCTTGTGCAAGGGAACAACACCAGAGCTGTTTGCTAAATGGTTTACTGGAAATGGTAGAATCTAATTTAAATCTTCATATATGATCTTTTTGCACATAAGAACTAGTCAAGACATTGATTTGTTAGGAATCTTGATTGTTTTGGAAAAAACCCTTAATTTTCAAATCCAAATGCTGCACATAAAAACATGGTTTTTATATGAATATATAACATAATTGTCTTTATTTTGGTTTATTTGTTTAATTGTATTCTTCTGAAGTTTTGTTTAAGTTTTTGCATTTATAAAGTTGACCTCCTGTTCCATTTAGCCCTGTAACCTGTATTATTTCAGTTTTTAAGTTATGTAGACACCTAGTTCTAGTTTGCCTTAAACACAGCTGCGTCCCAGTTGTTAGTTATTCCTCAGTGTATTGAACCGCAGCAGTTTGTATGTGCAATGCTACTTCTGGTGTCATTAAGAGCCACTGTAAATAAAGACAAAAAAAAAAAAACAACATGCTACTTTTGTAAGAATAAATCCTTATGAATCCATAATCTAAGAAAATGATTTAAAAATAATTACAATTAGCTTTATCTTGTGACATTTCAGAGCTGTCGAATGTAAAGCTTAAATGTATTGATATCTTCAGCAATGGAACTAAAAGTTTAAAAATGTAGAAAAATGAAACATCATAGACAAAAAAATATATGTAATGATGTCCTGTCCAGTCAAGATGCTGTGAAAAAGAAACTTTAACAAAAGCATTAAAGTCATCCTCATATTCTTTCCAAATGAAAATCACATATAGTAGCTATAACTGCTAACTTTTATCCAACCCAGCCATTGTTCAAGTAGAAGAAGACAGTAGAAGTGGAACAAGAAAATTGTTTTACTTCCAGCTCCAATGAAATAAAGTCAATTCAGTCGCTACTTTTTTTCGTGATACGGACGTCACTATGTTGGAGCCAGACGTCGTCAACAAGCAGTAAGTCTGAGTAGCTCTGAGCTGTTTCTATGGCAACCATTCTCACCAGAGGTGAGCATTTTGAAAGTCTACAACCCTACCACTTTAAAACAGGCTCGGGAGAATCTATCGTTAAGGCGTTTGGCACGAGACCACAGTAAGGCGTCTGATTGGCCAGCTCATAATTTGAATAATTCACACTTAAAAATAGTCATTCTGACAAATTTAATAACTTAGTAATAGCTGTTTATTTCTCAATTGAAGTCTAAGAAATTTTGGCTTCTTGCCTATTTAGAATGTGAGGGGGAGGAGTCAGTGTTAATGCCCAATAATTTTTATTCACACAACATTTTTTATTAACTTTTATTCATCTATGTACTTTTGTACACTTTGTAAACACAAAACTCATGGTTGCTGCTATCACTTACTCGACATATGTGGCTAACTAGCATGTGATCTTATTAAGGAAGATTTGTGTTGCTCTTCTGGATATTTATTGAGTTCTTAGCCCACAAAAAAGGGGGGAAAGACTTTAAAAAACTTACCAGCTTTATCCAGAATCTTACACCTGTTGTGCAGTTTTTTATTGACAAAAGATGTTAATAACCTGTTCAGCAAGGAGGGTAAAGCCCCCATAGGAATTATTGACATGGGTTTAGTGCTGTGCCATATTGTGCAATAATCTGATAATAAAGCCATATAAAGTTAGTATGTTGATTAAATTTTTATTTGAACAAGGTACTTAGACAAGGGGGAAGTGGACCTAGTCAAGTCAGGAAAACAAACCACAAAACAATAATATGCAAAAGCAGGTTTTTCAAAATAATTTGTGTCATGGTTTAACAATACTCATAAAATGGTGTAAAAAATGTTCTTCTTTGCGTAAACATTAAGTTGTGTATTATTTTCAGTGTTGTGACATATGATTAAACACAAAATACTGTCATATGACTTAAGGCAATCATTTGAACAGAGAACTTTCTGAATGGATGTTGGTTGCTTAATGCTACATTCACACCGGACTAGCATTCGAGGGACCACTTCCAATGAAAAGCTGCTGTAAATTTGAATACTGTTTTTGGGTTTGATATACAAAAAGTGCAACAATTGAATGTGCGTTTACAGCTATACCAGTTGAACTTTGACCAGTCAGGGACTCGGATTCGATGTGGACTTTGACGTAGCGTCAAAACACGGAAGAACCAAGTGGTTGAAAATTGATAATGAAGGTGAAATGAAGAACTGCAGTTTGTATCCGGCCGGAATTATATAACACCAAGTCTTCTTCATATTGGAATGGAGCTGTGAAAGAAATAGCCTGGAGAAAATTTGTGAGATTTGCACCGCTTCGACATTTCACACCAAACGTCCTCTAACTGTAGGTCCATGCACTAGTGTTAGATAGAAACAGTCAAATTTGAATTGGCAAAAAGTTAAAGTGGATCGTACAGCGTCTTTCGTTTTTCCAGTTTATTGCTTTCCTTTATGAGCAGCAACTTAAATACGGTCAAGTTTATTTTTTATTTTACCTTCAAAAACCTAAACACTACAGTTACACCAATATTTGAGGAGTCCTACCTTTACAAAGAGCCCCAACTTTTGCATTATATTCCGGGATCTGCATTTAATTTTATGTGGGTGTGTTTAGTAATGCTGTTTTAAATTGCAGTTTAGGTTTCGCAGATTAGATTCACACAGTGTTTGTGTTTTTGAAATTCTATTTGTGTGCATACCTGTTAACGTAAATGTGCTATTACCCATATGTTTGTGAAGGAAAAAAACAGAATAACATGAATATATTATATAAGGGCATCTATATTTGACATACAGAGGTTGATGTGACAGATCCTGGGAAGAGCAACAATGCTGATGTAGGAAATGTCAAAGGTCATGTCTCAAAAGTTAAAGTCCAGTCAGCAAGATCAGACCTTTAGGAGCCCCATTTCTACTAAACTGTGCTTCTGTGTGTGTGTGTGTGGATAAGTTAAGATGATACACGTGAACATTTACATTCAGTCTCATTTTAATGAACGGTTTTTGAGAGCCTATATGCTCTAACACCCAGAGAGGAAGATCTCGGGGATGTTGGACCCTAAAGTGTCCGTCACAGATTCAGACTGAAAGACGAGTTAGCTGCTGCTGCTCTCACATTCACCCACGCCGGCTCTCTCTGAGGACTGCACTGTGTCACGATCTCCACTTGACCGTCTTTCACTCCTTCTCTTCGTCTTCCGTCTCTGTTGTTGAAGCCATGTCTATGTATTTAATTTTTTGTCCACTTCACTCCTCGTGTGCACATTTTTATTCTGTTTGTGACCCCCCCAACACATCCCGCCTGTCTTTCAAATTGTCCCTCTTCTTTTTCTCTGACAGATGGATGCCTACAAACCCTCCTGCTTTGTTTGGCTTTTCTTTTTTTTTATCTTTGATTTTTTTTTTTATTGCGTTTTCTGCTTTTCCTTACATTGAGCGGTGATCACTCATGCTCGCACAGGTCTGTCCAGCATTTGCTTGTGTGCTGACTACGTGACACATCTTTGAACTTGTGCTTATACTATTGCTTTCAAAGCTCCTTCAAATGACTTTCAGAGATTTTCTGTAAAACTGACTCATTTAATTTTGGTGTAAAAGTAGATCGTTTTACTGCATAAATATCAGATTCATACATTCATTTGTATTAATTGAGTTAAAAAAAGATGTAATGAGATGTAATGATTGGTTGATTTTTTTTCAATTAGTTTTAATTTGCTGGGTTTAAAATAAACTAAAAATTGTTTTACGTGTTTGTTTGATTTTCTGAAATGTTGTGTTTTTCTCAGACTTTACCTAAATGTGTTGGACTTCTAGGTGGAGTTTTCTTCGTATATGGTATTCAAGACTTGATTTTTTGTTAATCAGTATCAAGTCATCCTTTTTTTCCTCCCTTATTTCATTCAAGGTTTTTGTGGTTTAGTTTAATCAATCCCTGGTTAAGTAGTTTCCATCAAGTTGAGTCCCTCCCAATGTCCCCCCTCCACGGGCACCTTGCCTGACACCAACAGGGTTCACTCACCAAAAAATGTACACGCATTATTCCACCATGAACATAAGTTAAATATAATATATACAACATATCTTAATCACTGGAGCTATAGCACATATTTTGGGTTTTAGTTTATAGCTGCAATGTGTTGCACTAAAAAAAGCTTCCACAAATAATTTGTTTAGGTGCTATATCAGTTACAAAAAAATCTGCACAAAAGAGCACAGACAAGCTGTAAACTATTACTTTTTTTTGTAATGCAGCAATAAAACAAAAGAAATAAAAACTGAAATATTTTCGATAAACTGTCGTATCTCGTTAATTGTGGGAGAATAACTTACAATAGATGAAATCTGTAAAGTAGTCAGCTTTATTTTTTACAATTATTATTGATGTTTTAAGGCTGAAAAACTCCTCACTACACACTTTATACACTTTTCTCAGATAGACATGATTATTTTCATACTTTTCTCTCTTGCTTCAACTCTTAAAGTTCAAACCTTCGTAGAAAAACACATCCAGTGTTATAGAAGGAAAACAAAGAGTTAATCGCTATTGAAGATTGATGTAAAACTGGCAAACTAAACCCACTCTTTTGGGGGGACATGGCACAGAGAAGATTGATTGCCAATGTTCAACAGTCAGCCAAGTTGTTGAACACAATCGCGGTTAAAAAAAGAAAAAGAAATGCGCAAAGAAATGTGTCAAAGCCATGAGGCGCGAAAGGTGAACTACTGTCAATATTCTATTAGACAGTAATGCTATGTTCACACAAGGTTTGTTCAAGCGACCACTTCCAATAAAAAGTCGATGTAAATGCATGTTTAGACGTGTTTCTGGCTTTGGTGTTAAAGCATCGCTGGGAAATATATATACAAAAAACATATATACAAAAAAATAACTTTTTATGAAAATATTTTGCTGATATTTTCTGCATTGCTCACTTAAAACAAAAGACAGAGCAAAAAAAATATGCTGAGCTTATACTTTAATGGTTGTTAGTTGTTTTTAGTAGCCTCTTTTTTGAGAAAAAAAAAAAAAAAACGAGTCACTAGACGGGTCTGAAAACTTCTAAAATGTAAGGACAAAAATTGCTAAGTTACAAACACTATTACTAACAGGATGGAGCTTTGGCAGCTGAAAAGTTCAAAGTAAAATAAATAAACAAATCAATAAGGTGGATAATAAGGGGTGGGATAATAGGACAGTGATTTAGAAAGTTAAAACTTTTCACAAGGATCTGCAGCCAGAAAATATGCCCCAAGTGTTTGGACATACGTCATATGTTACCTGTGTGTGTGTGTTTGTGTGTGTGAGCCTTGAAACTCCGAGTTTCCACAGAGTTGTTGGACAATCAAAGGAGCCAGGGTCACACTGAGCGTGTCTGTGGTGCTCGAGCGTGGTGATTTATCTACTTCTGTTTCAGAAGATCAAGTCGCACCAGGTTTTAGAAGCCGTGTGGTTACGACCTACCTCGTTGAAAATTGTATTTTTGGCCTTTTTAGCATGTTCTTGTTGCATTTTTCTGATAATGGAGGATGTATATAAGGAAAATAAGCTCAAAATTACACTTTTAAGTATTTCCTTGTTCAGATTGTTGGGTGTGAAGAGCAGACAAAAAAAAAACTGCTATTTTAAAAACAGCTTATTTGTGATGTAGAAACAGGGAGGGGGCCATAGGTACTCCAGGTACCCCAGTCCCACTGCAACTCAGGGGCAAATTTCTAATGAACTACTACTGCTCTGCAGAAACTATGTCCTAGATAACAACACAGGTTTTCTGATTATGGCTAAATATGGCATATGCATAATTAAAAGACCACTTAGAATGATTTTGCATTAGGTCAAAAGATGATCGGAGTGGAACTTTAACGCTCACTTGAGAAAATAAGGGTCATACCACCAACAATTAAGTAAGAAGACTTCCTTTTAGTTACAAAACAACATAGAAGTGTGTTGATTTCCTTCCAGTTTGCTTCTCAAACTCAACAAATTGGAAGCGCTGAAGGAATTTTAATGGCATCAAATGTTCCAATAGGGTTTTCCATTCAAAATTTCAATTCATTGCATCTCTGTTTTTGATTAATCAGGCATGGATGGTACCTGTGAATATAAAGAATGTTTGCTTTGCAGCGGCTGATCTGACCGTTGAATTTTAATGTTTCCTGACAGATGACCTGTCCATGTAGTACCCAGGTCTGGTGACAGCTGGGATAGTTCTCGCACTCCCTGTGACCCTAAAGACGATAAAGCAGGTATAGAAAGCTAAGGTTTCCTTTTGTGAAGATTTTTTAAAAAGTGAGCAGTCCATTTCTGGATGACAGGACCCAACAGCAATTGCTTATTGGGGCAATTTCTTCCCAAAAGGTCCCAAAAAAAAACCCTTGGATTGATTCCCTTTCAGATGATAGGATTATGTTCAGGGAAAAATTGAAAAAAGGGACATTCACTTACATCTAAGGCAATTTACCAGACTCTATTCAGAGATTGTTTGAAACATAGTTCCGTCCTTCGCTCTGCTCTACACTTTATTCACATCTTATGCATTTTGACCCATTCCAAAGAACGTTCCTCTGTATAATCTTCTCTGTTTCATCCCATTCTTTGCCATCATCCTCTGGTTCCACTTCCCGCCCCTCTGGCCTTCTTCATCTTCTTGTGTACTCATCTGGCCCCTCCCCAACCCGCTCCTTCATCGCTTTCCTTTCGTTTCAACACCTGACAGAGACGGGATCAGGCAATACATCTCCTAAAGCATGCTCATCCACCATCGTTCACATTGCAAAGCTGGAGTGCCAGAAGAAAGGCTGTTAGGCGGAAGAGCGCATGCACAAAACAACAAGAGAGCCAAATGGGCACAAAATGACCAAAGATGCGACGTTAAGGTGCAAAAAGTGTGGGAAGGAATTGAGGAAACAAGCTTCCACATCACATCGTCAATCCACACACGCTCTTATGATGGTGGCAGCATGAGCAGCATGATTAAAATTCCCCCTTGGGCCAGAAGACATCCTTTCTGCCCTAGCAGTGAAACACACTGGGCTAAACTCCTTGAGCAGACAGTTCACTTTATGAAGGGCCACCAGTCAGCTTGTGGCTCTTCACTTAAAGCTATGTGAGGGCGCACACAAACGCAAGGCGGTGTGTACACTTGCAAGCTTTGTTTCAGCTTCCACACATATATCTGTCTTTGTTCATGACTCCACACTTGCGGCCGTTTTTCTGCATCCGTGCACTTGCGGCTGTGTGTGTGGGTTTGTGCGGGTGTGTGTGACAGCGGGCCGGGCAGGGTGTCCATAGCCGGTGGTTTATGGTTGCTGAGGTCTGATTACATTGGTGTGACTGGAGGGGCGAGCAGACTGGTGGTTCTATCCATCTTCTGTGTGGCTGACTGCACAGACACACACGCGGCGAATAGAGACGACTCAGCCAGAGACACTTGGCCTGCCTCCCGGAGATCTCACAGAGAAGCAGCCACATTGTGGATTCGCACAAGAATAAACATCTGATTCATGGTTGATTTGCATGTTCTGTGTCTTTTTAATGAATCTGATTAGCGTCCAAGCAGAAAGCGCTGGACGTTGGTTGATGGCAAGTTGTGTAATAAAGGTTTTCATCTTTAAATTGTCCCGTCGGTAAAAACTGCCTTGCTTCTAAAGCCTCTCATTTGTGAGATAATGGATGTTTTCACCAGAATGTCATGATCACCTCTCTTGGTTAATTTATCTCCAGTACATTCACTCAAACACGACTAGTGAAATACTGACTCCTGTTGACAATGACTTTAATTTGCCGATTATTAGTTCTGTTTTACGACCATAAGGAATATTTACTTTACTTTTAACCCTTTAACACCGGAGATGTCACTGGTGATAACTAAATAACACACTCTTCGACATACCATAAATCTTTGACCATTTACAATAGTGGTCACAGACTGGATACCAGGCCACAGAGAACAAAAAACACAGATTCTCCACCACATCTAACTCCTTCTTGATGCATGTCAAGCCTGTCACATGTCAAAAATGCATCCATTACTTTCTTAAAGTCGCTGTGCCAACTGTGCTAAACTGAAACTCTCAAGCTAGCAAAGTTAACAAAAAAACCAACACATTTGAAAAGTTTCTATTAGCAGAAAAGAGTCGGGGAGGAAACAGAGGAGCCTTTGACTGAGTAGCATTTAACAGACAAAAACCAAGTCCTTCATCTAAATATGGATAATAATAATGCATAATATTCAGCAACTGGCTGTCTGATGCTAATAAAGCTACGTGTATTCAGGTGTATTATTGTTTTCAGAAAATACACATTTTTGTGATTTTTTTTTTTTTTTGGTATTTATCTGTTATACCTTAAAAGTTGGATGAAAAGTTGAAGTTGGCGTCTGATTCTTTAGCTTACACCTTGACATTTTTGGGTTGAGGGAAAATCTATAAAATATCACATTTGAACATTTCCTTGATGAAATCTAGTGTAGAAATAAAGTTTAAAGCAGCTGCAGATATTTTACAGTGAATGAAGATACACTTTACTCACAAACATTATGGAAGCTAGAAAAAAAAAATAATAATAAATTGGACACCCACTTCGGGATCCGGGAGTCCCTCAAGTATCGCTTGAAAAAACGTTATTTTAACTGGCAACACTACAAGTTATGGTTTTTCGCATTTTAAGCTTTAATAAAGGTTTCTTCGTTTTTTTTTCTTTTTTTTCCCGTTTTGGTTAAGGGTAAGGGTTAGGATTGGGGTGAGTTTTATATTTTCCACTTCCTGTCAATGATATAAGACGCCATCTTGTCTGCAGCCAGGCCCCTCTCATTGATTCGGATGTGGAGAAAAGAATCTTTTCATGTTTGCTTTGCAACAAAAAAAAAACAAAAAAAAACCCAGCATTTCTCCGAGACAGAATACACTAGAATTAGTTTTGTAATCAGCCAAAGAGTTACGATAATTGATAGAATGTCAATACTTAGACTTCAGCTTGGTGTCACAGGACTAAATAAGAACAAAACCATTTTTTAAAAAACTCAATGTAAGCTTAGCTTTAGATAACCAATAAAAGACCAGCTGTATGTGTGCATTTGTTTTGGCTTTAGCTTCAGCTTATGGTAAAAATACCTTTTTTTGCATCACCTTGCAGTAAAATGTTTCAAATCATTAAGCTGAACCTGGATTTACAAACAAAATCCAGGTCAGCAATATCAGAAATGGACCCAATTCTATTCCTTTTTTTACCACATTCTATTGTCTTCTATTCTGATTAGGTTGGTCCATAGCTACGGAAAAAAAAAAAAAAAACGACCTTTAGAAAGAATGAGACAGTGTTTTATGGTGTTCTTGCCTAATGATAAGCAAGCTGGGATTACATAATACACAGAGGAATAAGACTGAGCTAACGTGCTTTATCTTGTGACTCTTAAGTGTGCACTTTTTGGAACCATCCAAGACAAGGAAGAAGAGGCAGAAAGAAAGAAGGAAAGGTACAGTAGAGATGGTGGAAAAAAAGAGGGCGGAGTGTGAAGAAGAACAGCGACTAGATGTTGCTACATTATTGAGCAGCAGCTAAACCCCATTGTGCCCCAGCAATTTGAGGACAATGATGAAAGCGAGAGGCTACGATGAAGAGGAGGGGGAGCTGTGGGTAGGTGTGAAGAGCGCTGGGAAAGGTGGAAGATGAGAAAGAGCAGAAAGAGATACAAGAAGTAGAAAAAAAACGCTGAGAAAACAGACGAAGACAAAGGAAGACAGATAGTGATCTATAGGTGTGCTGGGCAGTCCACTACAGCGCAGGGTCGCTCCCAAGGGTGTGAGGAATTAGAGGGAACAATGTGGAGTGGCGAGGGAGCCTCGGATGCCTGGCGGTGTCTTCGTTCGCCGTTTCAGCCGAAGGCCCCCCCCCATCCACCAAACGCGATATTTCAATCCTAAACGCGGATGAAAATCACAGCTTTGGCTTTTTAATAAGCCTCATCAGACCCCGAGAAGCTTTCAAATAGAGTTCCTCTAACAAACACACACGTGTACACGCACACACACAGGCACACAAACGCGAAGCATCCCCTCTTGCCTTCTGTTCTAAATTTACACCTAACATGAGAACAGGAAAATGGGGGTAGGAGGAGGCAACGAGAAGAGGAGCGAGGTAAGGGAGTGAAGATGGAGAGCAGGGGAAGAGCGGAGGAGGACAGAAAGATGCCGGGTTGAGAGAAAAAAGACACGAACAGAAGGGGGAAAAGTGCACAAGATGGGCGGAAGAAGTTCGACAAGGCAAAACTAAAATGAAAAAAAAATAACGAAGGCGGAGGACTAAAATTTGATTTAGACAGTAAGCAACAGTCACATAGAAGGGGAGGGGAGGACTAAGTAAGATAGACTGGGAGAAAGATAAGGAGGGAGAAGGACAGCGCTATATTAGTCAAGGTGTCCAGTCGGTGTATTGCCTGCTGTGCAATACCACCCTTCTGATTTACTCAGCCGAGTGACTGATGAGAGGGAGGAAGAGGAGGGATACAGAGATGAGGGGAGGAGGGAGGAGGGAGGTCTCGCTACAAGCGTTTAGGCCAAATTAACGGCGCCTCATAAATTAGACTAACAGCCAAACCGGCAGGTCTGGAGGGGAGGGGGATGTGACTGCATGCAAGTGTCTGTGTGTACACAAGAAAAGTAAGTGCATGTATGAGAATGATGATGCGTCGAGGGGGAACAATTTGAACCAGCGCAAACAGATTACTCTCAGATGAAAAAAGGAATGCCCAACCGCTCACTTATACAAACACAATCTCGCCTTGATTACCACAAAGCGTTTTCGCCCGCATTAAGCCTTCATAAGCAAAAATAGCAGGAACAAAAATGTTATATTCCATCGTCCACCCTTCGAGTCATAAGAGTTTCACATTTTTGCATGAAACCTGGTTAAGTGTCAAACATTCGTTGATTACATCTCAGAGCTGGAACCGTGTTTTTTAGATGTTTGGCGAGGAAATACCCGCAGGTACGACACAGAAATGAAAGGCTGACCTGAAGATGACCTGAAACAGATTACATTGATTTTTTTCTGGGAAATTTATCGGACCGCATCATCATAAATCCAAGAGACTACTTAACGTTAATCCAGTTGATTTGCAATGTAAATACAGTATGTAGATTACGAGACACAAATCACACTCAAGTATCTGTCACAAATTCTAGCCAGGTGGTGATCATATGATCTGCTCTGTGCTGTGGAAATCTAGAACTATCATCCTTTATTTGGGGCAGCAACCCTTGCATATGTTTAAAGAGAGTTCAACACTGTAGATTGCTGTGTTCACATCACCCTCGGCAGTGGCCACTTCCAATAAAAGTCTATGTAAACACATGTATACTGTCTGCATGTTTCGGGCTTGTGCATTCAAAACTCTCGTGCACAAGCGTGGCTACGCAAGTTTCAGGTTTCAAGTTTTGGCTCTACATACAAAATGCTAAACACTGAACATGGATTGAAAGTTAAACCAGATTAAACTTTGGCCAATCAAGGACTCCAGTTCGGTAGTGACGTTTGGATGGTGTCCCTTTTCATTCATGGATGTGCTAACCGTTTGGAAATTGATGATGAAGGAGAAATGAATGATTGCGGTTTGTGCCTGACCAGAATTATATGACATCAAGTCTGTCATATATCAGAGCAGAGCTGTAAAAGAAAAAGCCTGGAAAAAGATTTGCAAGATTTGGACCACTTTGACCTTTCACGCCGAGCCTCTTCCAGGTGGGGGACATGCGCTAGTATCAGGTAGTAATAGTCCAGTGTGAACCCCATATGCTAAACATATGTTCAAGAACGTGCTCTTAGAGAGAACATAGCTTAACAGCAGAGATCTTGCCAGTGACACCTAAACAACACTACTCTTTTACATAACTCTTCAACCATTAACATGATCAACATTAATCATTCTGAAGCGGCTTTTCATTTCGGCTTTGCACCAATTTGCAACACATTTACTAATGTAAAGTAACGGCACAAAGCCGCATTTTTGTGCTTTAGAATCAGCTGATTCATGTTGAATGTGTGAACACTTCATTATTTTATGTAAAGTGTTGCATATCAGCGCAAAACTGCTTTTCTCCCCTTCAGAATGTGCTGGAATTTTACTGATTGCATTAACGGTTGGAGAATTATGGTAGTCGAAAGAATGGAGACACCGGAGCTTTGTGGCAACATTTCACATCCCCATTTGGTGTGGTCTGGCTTCTCACTGAGCCAGCCAGACCACTGGGAAAATAGTTACAGGGTCCAAAACTTAAGGACCTTGACCTCATCAATACATTGTTTTTACCCACACCAATGTATGGTCTACGGTAAATAATACCACTAAAACTGTGTTTATCTTTGTTTGTTTATGCACATAATTGAGCTCTAATAAAATTGTCATCATGTCAGTTTCCAACCATCAATCCTCATAACCCGCCGAATTCTTTTTGGTTTCACAGAGGTTGCTGGAGCCAACCCAGCTACTGTCGGGCAAAGGTGGGGCATACCCTGAACAGGTCACCAGTTTGTTGAAAGACCACACAATCGCACACACGCTCAATTACACATCTTGGGGCAATTAAGAGACACTGAATAACATATGAACCCTGTTTTTGGAAAGTGGGAGGAAGTTAGAGTGGCCAGAGAGAAAGCCCACGCATGTGGGAGAAAATGCAAACTCCACACAGAAAGGTCCCAGCTGGGATTTGAACCAGAGCCTTCTCACTGTAATGTAAAAAAACGATAAATAATAAATCCTCCCTAAATTTAGCGCATCTCTTAGATACTTTCAATGTAAACGTACTGGTATGCTGTAGGGATGCAACGATTCACTTTCTTTGCAATTCAGTTCAATGGTGTAACACATGGTTCAGTTTAAACCAAGACTTGTGGCATCCCTATAACCAACATAGGTGAAGTTAAAATTGCATTTCTGGACAAATTAAAAAAAACATTCCAAAATAACACATTTTTGTAAATTTTGCAACAGATAACTGCAACTGTCCGGATAATGCAAATATAAGAATATGAGTTTGTCCTGATAAGGATAGGTCACCTTCAACTTGACTTATTTCACACGTACCAACCAAATACCTGTTATCAGATTTTCCAGAAGTTTTCACAAACTTACATATTTAACTACTGTATTTTCCATATTAAAAACTTAAAAGCTTTAATTGTTTTAAAAAACAACTGTGTGCCCCATTTGCAAAATAATTCTGGTTGTGTTTTAAGTGATGTTGAAGGGATTTTGAGAGGTACACGGCACTCTGTCAAAATGTCAGTCTGTTTTTTTTTTTTTGAATTGCAAACAAAGATGGTTGTTAAACTTATTAACGCAACTGATCTGTGGCGCGTCAGACTGTTTTTTTAAGTGTGAATAACAAGGTTGGGAGTAGTCATAGTAAGGTTTGTTTTAGCGGTATCAATCAACAAGGTTGAGAATAACAGGTATTGTGAATATGTTAGCGTGGCTAACGTGTACCGGGGTTGGACTGTGTTTTTTTTATATATATATATATATTACTAACAAGTTTGATAGTTAGCGTAGTCACTGTAATGTTTGTTTACGCTAATGCTTGAGTCTTATATATGAAATAACTTTTAAAATAGACCATTTATTGACAGTGTGCCTTATTATCCGAAGCGCCCTATGGTTCAGAAAATACATTAAAATATAACAAATACAAGCCATACTCCACTGTTTTCATGACTACAACTTAGCAGATTTGACTATTTCACATGTTTAACTTCCTTCAGTGGGAGTTAAATAACTGCTAGAAGGTGAACGCACACCTGGCTCCCTACAAATTGCCCTCTCTTTCACAGAATGTATATTTTTTGGTGCACTTCCACCTCAACTAGCATCAATCCTCCCTCCTATATGTTACTTATGTCAGCGCCTCTACTTTATAAAGAAATGTTAACTCTGTCACAAGTGCGAGCACTTGCCAATCGCTGTGTGATTACAGCAGTGCTTGACTGAGTGAGATAATAATACAATCACACACACGGACACACACACTGAAGCAACAACACACCAATCTTGGCAGTGTATGGTAGATGCTGGGAGTGATTAAAGTGGCAGGCTTCTGAGTATGTCACCTGCTGCTGCTGTATCTTAAATCAGGACAGTGGGGCTCAGATTGGGTATTGACTGGCCCACAGAAGTCTCCATCCATCATGCTGAGAAACGATAGGGCAGAGGCCGGCCTGATGTAGCCATATACTACTGATGTAGCTCGCTGACTGGCTGGGAGGGGTGACGTGAGCTCAGGGTTATGGCACAGGCTTTTTTTCCCCTTTTTTTTAAACACAACATGGTGAGCAGGCAGAGAGACGCAATTCAGCAGGAGATGTGGAATGACAGGCCGTCAAGACATGGATAAATGTTCACAGCAAAGCAAAAAGCCACCTGTGACTAACACAGGCTGACAAACACACTTCAACATGCAGCACTTATCATAAGAGTGAAAGCCTCCTTTTGTATCTCTGTTATCGAGAGGGTGAGACAAAAGAAAGACGGTTGCATTCGTACACACTACGGATACAGTGTTGGGATCAGCCTCAGTCATAGTACCAATTAGCTACAACTAGAAATTCCTAAGGTTTCCAAGATTTCTACAGTCAAATTCATTTGAACGTAACAAAAAGGCTTTTGATGGCCTGGTATGAACAGAGAAAAAAGTGCAGTATATGTAGTCTAATGTTCAGTAACACATTGTCTTGTCAAGCCAAAAAAAAAAAAAGAAAAAAATCACCACCTGGATTTAACTAAGCAAGTCGGTAAGAGTCTCCCGTTGGAATACAACTACAATGACTAATGTGTTTCAGCTGGCAATGAGCTAGGTCAGCTTATTACCTGAATATACTGAATGACCAAATTCCACCGTCAATATATTTTTTTTCCCTAATGA
Source organism: Adrianichthys oophorus (assembly GCA_036245035.1). Lineage (NCBI taxonomy): Eukaryota > Metazoa > Chordata > Actinopteri > Beloniformes > Adrianichthyidae > Adrianichthys > Adrianichthys oophorus. Next base: position 14,103,547 of record BSAI01000119.1, on the reverse strand, counting down.
CAAAGGAGATATTCCAGGATGCCAATGGTAAGATTCATTTTGACCAAACTGGGAAGGAGCTGCTTGTGGAACCAGAAGAGGTGAGGCAGAGATGTCCTATATAAACAGTAATCTAGCTTTTCTGACTCTTGATGCTTCTCTGAAAGGATTTTTTTTATATAATAAGTCTAAACTGTACAAAAAACGCAATTCTGAGTGGTAAATGTAGTCATTTAACTGCAAAAACACTACAAAAAGTAAAAACAAACGATTTTTCAGATTTTAACAGCTCAAAAGTGTACAAATAATAAAAATGCAAACATTCAAAAATAGGGCAATAACAAAGTCAAAACAGTATAAAAATGTATTATAAAAACAAGCAAACCTCTACTAAACATTTTATTGATTTGGCTTGTTCCAGTGATAGAAAGAGTTTCTAGAATGTCCTGTATAAGCAGCAATCTTGCTTTTGTGACTCTTGATGCTTCTTGAAAAGGATTTTATTTTCCTGCTGCAAGGCAAGAAAGACCTTTTAGGTTTCCTTAAAACCCACATTGTTTTTAAATCTGGGGTCTCACATGTCTCGTAAAAACTCAGATGGGCTACATTTCAGAAACAAGTCCACAAGAACTTGAAAATGGAGTAAAGACAGAGTAAGGGAGTATTCAGACTCTAAAAGTCTGTTGGTGTAGCCCAAGTCTCCTTAATTTGTTCCGGATCGAGTCTTAAACCTTGCATTTGGTCAGTATTGAGATGGCTGTCGACAGGAAAACAGTGTGAGAAGAATTGTGCATCATGTTAAAAGTTGTCATAATGAGCCTACATTCATCCGACCACATTTCAATGAGTTGTTGTGCCTCATTGTAGTTCCACTACTGTGTTTACATCCCATAATTTTTGCTCAGAACACGGAGCCTACTAAGACTGAGAAAAACTTGGTGCAAATGTGGAGCAAACAAATGTGCCCAGTCCGAATACACCCTCAGAATGCCTACACGATTGTTTTTTATTCTGGGCAACGGATCTTCAGTGTTTCTTCTAGCCCTTGTGTTAGCCTAGGCATGTTAACGCTACACGCTGAACTTAAAAAAAAAAATATTAATACACTGATGTCACTGGCAAGCATCAAATCCTGTTCACCTTTGTCATGGGAGGGATGGGAGGGAACACATCAACATCTGGGTGGAGTCATCTGGACCCCACAGCACAAGCCAACCATTCTAGGCACTGGATCATTGATGTTTGCATCTGCACTTAATAATTCAAGTATTTAACTTTTGCGCCACACCTCCCTCAGTACTCTAGAGTCTTTTTGAGCATTTTTTTTACTACTTTACAATTTGCTCTATGAACCCTCTAGTAACACCGACAATGTCACAGGTGATAACTAAATAACACACGCTCTACCGGTAATCTTTGACAGTTTACGCAATCAACATAAATCTTAGCGTTCATAAAGTGTTTCATATCGATGCAAAGCCAAATGAAAAGTCGCTCTGATTGTCAGAGTCAGCTGATTTACATAAGCCCTTCACTACTGTAAAGTGATGCATATTAACAAAAAGCTGCTTTTCTTCACTTCAGGATCAGCTGGAGTTACGTTAATTAAGTAAATGGTTGAAGAGTTATGGTAGTCAAAAGAATAGAAAACACTGGAGTGAAAGCTCAAGTGTTAAAAGGTTAAGTTACCTTTAATTTGTTTTTGTTTGAAATGCTTGATATCCATCTTTTTAGTACAATCTTAACTTCTTTTTTGGGTTATAGGCCTAAAGCATTATAGATCTAAAACTGTACAAATAACTCAATTCTGAGTGATAGTCAAGATAGTAAAGTTGATGTCGTGACCAGTGGTTTTTGCTTCAAAACGATCTTCATTAGCGCCAACCAGGACTCTCTTTGTTCACACACAGCCTGTGAGAACATATTTGTGTGCTGAGCTGAGCGGTTCCATGAGTAAAGTCAACTTCTGCACTAAAAAAATAATAATTATTATTATTCTTACAGAGTCCTGGCCCAACGCACATGAAGAACTATTCTAACTGCATGGACAGGGGGTCCTAATTAGGAGGTTTGTGTTGGAAAACACCAGTGGCAGCAATGCATTTACTTGCGGCTGAGTAAAGTCTGCTGCAAGAGCTTAATTCCTCACACTAATGTTTGTGACCTTAATAAGTAGACAAATCAATGATATTGCTTGAACATTCTGCATTTTTTATAACTGATCTGTCTGATGGTGTGCAAAGAGCTTGAAAAATGAAAAATCAGAGATGCAATTAAATTAAATTTGATATAAAGTGCATTAAACTTGGAAATATTTTCCCTTGAACTTGGAAAAACGACAATAAAAAAACGTTGTTTCTTTTTACTTTTTAAATTGGTTAGTTATCTAATTCGTCTTGAAAATTAACAAAATATTTTGAAAATAAAATGCTAAAAATATATACATATACATTAAATAGGTGATGGTTGCTTTGGTTGTTTTACTATTGAGAAAAAAAAAAAACTGGAACCTAAAGACAATAATATTGGCAGGTCAACATTTGTAAATCAGAAAATCTGCACATCTCCAGTACATGCCAACACACACTCAGTCTGGATGGCCTGAGCGGCATCTTTTGACTATGTGCCTAATGATAATAAATGAGCCATCATGAGTGGGGAGGGAGACACTAAGTCATCGCTCCCATCGACAGGAGGAAGACTGGGAGCACCAAGGTCACCCCACTGTCAGCATCACTCTCTCTAATGACTCCTCGCGTTCTCCCACGTGCACACACATACGTGTGCATACATGCGCAGATGTACGAACAGTGCCATAACAAGCCCTATCCGTACCAGGCTTACACCAACAAATCGTCCAACAGAAAACACCATATTGGTTATATGTCACCTTAGATGCAACCCGTGTGAAAAAAAGTTTCTCATCAACACATGAGAGTTCTCTCTTTTAAAAAAAAAAAACATTAATGTGGACATTTTCACATCTTACCCCGAAACGTGTTTTAGTTGACTGCATGGATTCAATTATAAAACATAATCAACATTGTTTTTTCTGTCAGCACAAAACAGTTGTAAACACAATAAGCTAGAGCACAAGAGTTTGAAAGTGGACATGATAACACTAGGAGACAATCGTGACCTTTATAAGACACCTAGGGTGCAAATATTCACTCAACACTTTGATAATGGATCTTATACGAGGAAATAAATAATGTGCCAAGTCACCAGCATGAATCAAAAATACTATTTGGAGCTGAGGAAGTAACCTGGTAGAGCATATTTCTATTTCTAGTGTGGTGGGATTCGTGAAGCTCATTGGTAACAGATCTGTACAAAATGAACACTGTTGAAATGTTTTATCAAGAATTAGTCATTTTCTTCAGTTTGTTGGAAGTTCTTAGTTGCCTTTGTGTTTGGATATGTTCTGTCCTTCTGCTCAGCCCTGTTGATTTAATGCTTCATACCTGGTTTGAGTTATTCGCAACACCTGCCACTCGCTTTTATAACACCAACAGTGTTACAGAGAACCGTTCTCTGCTTGTCTTCTTATGTGTTAACCTTGTCATTTTTTTGGAGCAATAGTTCCATGGAGTTTTTTAATTGCATGTGCCTGATTATTTGGGTCTTCTACAAGCTTCCCTAGAAAACACACAAAAGAGACAGAATGTCAAATAAAATGATGCTAAAATTGAGTTTTGAGCAGATAAATGCATTGTTTGGGATTTTATCTCAATTTAAAGAAGTCAAACATTTAAATTGGGGCTTCATGGTGGTGAGCTAAAAAGCATTATGAAAGAAGGTTCTGGTTTAAATCCAAGTTTTTCTCCAGAATCCAAAAAATTCGTTTTTCTAAGCCAAATTGCCCCTGTAACCTGACCTAAGTTCCCTTTTAGAGTTTATGTGGTCGTCTATGACAAACTACCCTGACCAGGATACTGTATATCCTACAATTGCCCCAATAAATTCAAGTTCTGTTCTGTTTTCAGGTTTTGTATCCCTCCCCCATCACAGTCTTAACCTTGTTTTATCGGATAATCATCAAAGCTTCTCTTTTAGGTAATTAGTCCTCAGTCTACTTACAAACACGGTTTACAGTTTGACGCTGTCAGGTCATCTGTATTCTGTCATCTGTTTCCATTTTGTTCTCCTTTTGTCTAGTTGGTCCCGTTTAGATTTTTAAATGTTCCAGCGGTGCGTTTGCTTCACATTTAGTATGAACGACTCCAATGACGATCGTATAGCAAACAATTTGAATAACAATCGTTTGTTAGAGGATCGTTAATAGAATGGTCTATACCATTTCAAATACACTTCTATGGGAAATTCTGTAATCTATTCCACGTTGCAGCAAATAAATTAACCATGCAACACCAGAGGTGTAGCCTAGTGTTGATTTTCTTTGGGTTACCGTAACTCTTGAACTGTTTTCGCAATTAAGATAATTCCAAAGGATTCTGAAGCTGAGAAGAGCAACCCTTTACTTTAGTGAAGTGTTTATGGAATCAATATAAACCAGCTGATTTTGATGCAGAGAAAAGCAGCTTTTATTCTGCATCAAAATCCGTTGGACTTACATTGATTGCGTAAATGGTTTAGAGAGTTACGGTAATTCAGACTGAGTGCTATTTCGCTGTTGCTGGTGACAGCTCTAGTATTTAGACGTCATGGCAAGTTCTTCAAAATGAAGAAAAAACACTCATAAAGCGAAAACGAACCAAAAACTGATGTAAATTTTTTCTATGAAAACTCAATTTTTATCTCCAAACGTGCGGTTTGTTATGTGATGCTAGTTTTTTTTTTTTTTTTTGTTAGGCATGCTAGCTTTGGCTGCGGAAATCCTTGTACATGTTCATTCTGTAGGCCGTTTGATTAGAGACGTTCACTGTAATGCTTTCTTATGAGAAAGGCAAAAAAATTGAATCAAACATTGGTTTTCAGCTGCGTTTGTTTCTAAAAGATTGCAGCGTCTGTATCACAAGTTTGCTTTTGAAAAATGTCAGCTTCTGCGAAAGTTGGAGATTATATTTATCGCTCATTGGACTTCCACCTTATTGCAAGAAGGTTTGTGGTGCATAATTCAACCAGGACCTTTCCGTGTGATCATTCTGGCATTTTCCCTCCAGTCTACGATAGCTAAGATCTTTTAGTGCAAAAAAGAACAAAAAAAAAGAGGGGTCCTTTTGTCCATCATGACCTTTCACTTTTACTCAGCAACTAACAGTTGATAGGGATTTGTGTTTTTGAACTCTTAAGCCTGTTTTCTTAAAAAAAAACCTGAATGTTTTTTTTTTTTTTTTTTTCTTAAGAACAGAAAACTTAGCGTAAGCTGTTAGAAACACTGTTGTCTGCTGTATTCCAAAGTTATATCTAACATTTTAGCATCTTTTAAATGAGTCATACTACTCTGTGCTCTAGTCATATGCCAATCCTCACACAGTACTCTGTGCAGAATATGAGAAACCAGGTTTGCCCTTTAGCAAACCAACACATAGTATCAGAAAAGAAAAGCTTCACCGGTGCATCTCTTTATACTTTTCTGAGTATTTTTTAACCTAATGAGCCATCCCGCTTGAGACAAAGACCCCAGCTCTAACCCAAAGACGAAAACCCTTCAAAGCAGCTTATTTCATTAGAGCTGCACTCAAAACACAAATTTGAGGAAAAGAGGCGTCATCACATAAAAAAAAAAAATGAACAGGAAGGTAGTGCCTTCACTTTCAACAGATTTTTTTTCCTCAGACGTGCACACATCCGCGTGTGTGCGTTCGCACACGTGTACGTTGCAAGTTCAAACTTGGGCTGTAGAAAGCTAATTTGCACCGCATTGAAATGCATCTCAATTAAAGAAAAACACATCGAAGTGCCAGGGGAGGAGAGAGAAGAAAGATGTGAGAGAAGGAAAAGGAGGAAGGGGGGTGAAATAGATAGTGTGCGTGTGTGTGAGTATATGCGAGTAACAGGGGCTGGGGGGGCTCAACTATAACTGGCAAGGAAAAAAGAAGAGAGACAGAATTGGAGGGTTAGGGTGTGTTTTTCATCTCCTCTCCGGGAAAAACATCTCGTTTTGGGATGAATCGAATTTAAGGGGGAATATAAGGGTCTGGGAAAGTTTGAGGTGGAGAAAAAAAACTGACCGACTTCAATGATGTTTCAAGCCCACTTTCTTTGGTGTGATGCTAGCACACCGGGGCTCTTCTTTTATTAATGCCACGTTTGTTTGCACGTTTGCACTCGGCTATTTTTAAAACCCAAGGCTGTCTCGCGTTTGACTGAATGGACGGAAGAAGAAGCAAAGCCATTTTGCATAATCATCTGAGCAAATACGGAATTGGTGCTTTGCACTGGACGCCCCACTTGTCCTATTTGTCCATATTAGACGGAGGATAATGTGTGAGAATGCATTCTGTGATTTATCAGATGTGCAGATGAAAGAACAAACAGAAACCGGAAGACCAAAAGGAAAAAAAAAAGCACTTGCAATCTGTCACACACACACACACACAAAAATCTGGATTTGTTTTTTCCTACCATGTTGTTCGGATGCTATGTTCTCATGATTACTGTGGTGCTAACTCACCATCGTAATAACTCTTCATTCAATCAGAGCCCCTATTAGGTACAGAGCGCCAAACTTGTCTGAATTTTCCCAAAAGCTCTTTGAGCCGCTGCCTGCCTCTGGTCTTCAAATACACAAATACACCACAGAAAAGAAAGTCCTTGTAATCTTATTCTGATGGAAGATGAAGCGACACCACTGCTGAGTGCAGCGGTGGTACGGCGCTATGGCATGACGTAATGCACCTGCTTACAGACAGATTCAAAGAGAAAGGACCGTCAAGCATCATTAAAACATTTTTTTGGCAACTTTGCACGCACAAAATTTTCACTCAGGGCACACCGGGTTATAAGGCTCACCATCAATGAATGGCTTATATTTGAACTTATGCCATATATAAGATGCATCATTGTCACAAACGGGTAGACAGCTGGTTCCACTTGCAGCAGGCGTATTAGTTCAGACAGAAACCAAGCACAGCTAAAGGTCCACAAAGCTAAATCTGAGTCAGACAGGCAGAGGTCAGGGCAGGCAACAGGCAATGAGAGAATAAGCAGAGTCAGAAACAGAAGATCAGGTCAAGGTAGGAAAGCTCAGTAATGCAGGCAGGGTGGCAAAAAACAATATTTTGCAGTGAACGAGGCTGTGTGTGCTGCTTAAGAGACAGGTGGGTGAGGTGAGCGTCATCCGGAGACTGCTGGGAGGTGTAGTGAGTTTAGTACTCTGGAGACGGCTCCCGCCAGTGACCAAAAGGGGAGGCAGAGCTCTGACTTCTGACAATCATACTATAAAGTGCACTTAACCAGACATTAGAGTCAGAGATAAGTTCATTCGATAGTCAGACTTTATTAACTGCATTCACAGAAATTCTAGAACTTGTTTGCAACATGCTACAGATTAGCCATGTGAGAAGCGTTAGCCACGTAGCCATGTTAGAAGCATATTGCCAATAACTGTAACTCCCAATCTTTTTTCCAACACGTAAAAAAAACAGGTTGATACCGCTAAAACAAACTTTACTGTGACTATGCTATTGCCAACTATGCTGTCCTAACTAACCAACCTCGTTACGACCTTCTGAAAAAAAAGTACACAGTCCAACATTACCACGTTAGCCTCCATAGGTATTGACAACACATGTAACTCCCAAACCTTGTTTGTAACATGCAAACAAACAGACTGATACCGTTAAAACAAACGTTCCTTTAACGCTAACTCCAAACATTTTTAGTAATCCATGAAAAACACAGTTTGACACCGCTACAAAATAGCTGGGTTAGCATATTTACTTACTGAACATTTTAACTTGTAAAAGAAACAAAAAAAGACATTTTGACAGAAAGTCATGTACCTCTGCTCCCCTGCCCCGCTTGTCCCCTCTCCTGCGCCGCCACCGCCACCTCTCACCTCCTCTACCTCGGCCAAGGCCTTCGTCCCCCCAAGTGCAGACCCTAACCCTAACCCTTAACCCTAACCCCTAACAGTAACCCTAACCCTACCCTAACAATTTTCTTTGCTCAGTTAACCTGAGCAAATAAATTTGTTTTTTTTTTTTTATTAAAAAAGATATCTGAGTAGTTACAACTTTTCCTAAAAGCTTAGTTTTTTTTTAGACAGAAATTATATCACATTCACCACTAATAGCTCCTAGCAAGCGTAATCTCTAGTTATAGAAAGAGGTTACCTTGTCTGTTTTGTCTATGTCCCCAATCAGATCAATGAGAATAGCTATTGACCCCACATAAATATAGTTTGATTTTTTTTTATTCCACTCCGATAATATTTTGATCTATTTTAAAAATGTTCCTAGTGGTCTTTTGATTTTAATTTTTATTTAACATCCCCAAGACAACTTCTGCAAAACGGCATAGGCTCATTAGAAATGCGTCTGAGTTCTGGGAGGGACCATTGGAACAGAAACACCCCCCCTGTTGCTGAGAGCTGGAGGCTTGTGGCCCGCCCATCATATTTTTTCAACTGGCATTTTTTCCTCCATTCCTGATTCACAACAATTTCAAAAAAGAAATACTCAGAAATGCAATTTGGAGCTTAAATTTCATAATAAAAGTCCTTCATCATCAAAAAAGTGCCATAAGAACATAAGAAAATACAATTTTCATTGGAGTGGGTCTTTAAAAGTTGTAGTGGGGCAAAAAAACTGGTATTAATGGCTGACGAATAAAGAATGAATGTGGGAAACTCTGAAGAGCAATGCTTTTTTTCCCCCTAAACTGTCAGATTCTTCTGAGAAGCACAACATACTAGAATAACAAGAGCGCGCGCCAAGCCTTTCATGTGACTGCATGCAGTTTTACCCTGCGCTGAGTTAAAAGGTCCCGCTCTGATCAAGAGAGACTGCCTTCACCATTTGGAAAAGAAAAAAAAAAAAGAAAAAAAAAAACAAAACAATGAGGGCCTCTGTTCACACATGAAGCTGACATGTTCAGTTGAGATTAGAATAATGGCAAGGAGTAAGGCTTCAGGGAAGCAGTGAAAGATGCTTCAGCAGTTTTTTAAAACCCCTCAGTTGGGATTATTTATAGAAAATTATCTTTACAAATCAAATTTTAATAAAAATATCCCCACATCCTCGGGTGTTGACATGGTGCTGGGGTTAGCGTCCAACTCTCTGATGTAAAAGGCGCCACTGGGTTGCTTTGATTCATATTAGACATGCACCAATTGCAATTATCCTGGCTTATTCCAACTTCAAAATTTTTTTAAAATTATTTTGCATACTTTTAAAGGTCTAATTGGGTAATTATGGCTTCAAGAGAAACTAAATGTATTGTTCGGGGGGTTAAAAAGCATAATTGACCACATAGATTCTTTTACTATTACATAGTCTTTTGCTATTTAATGCAAGTTTGACTTAGAGTGACCATTACAACTTCTTTTTTCATTTAATTAAAAAAATGTAAGAAGCAAGAAGGTGTTGAATCAAAGAGAGCAGATATTTCTCACTGAAAAGTTAAACTATTTATTTTGATTACAAGGTCTTTCATCTTGTTCTCTTATTTATTTCAAAATAAAAGAAGAGAAGCAGTTTTCTATTCTTTCTTCTTGCTCAACGTTTAAAATAAAATTCCAGACCCTAGCAGGGTAGAAAATGTTCAAATAAATATATGATTCCGCTGTATTCTTACATTACTTTTGACGAGCGTGAGGCTCTGGCACGGCTCTGCTCTACCCTCCCACCTTTTTTATTGCTTAGCAAAAGGAGTCAAACTTTACTTTACAACTTCTTTTCATGGCGGCAGCTTTTATTTAGGAAAAAAAATACACCTTGGATGAACTTTGGCTGCATTATGCTATAGTTCATTGGTTTTCTGCAGGAGGGGAAGCTTTACTGTAAACTGCAGGTAAGTCAAAACCAAGTGTGCAGACAATATTTCCTTCTTAACCTCAGATTGTTTATTTTGATTGCACAGGAAGTGGATTTTATGAAGCAGAGGATAATTGGTGAAGTATCTATGAAAAGTTCCAGATATTACTCACAACTAAGTCCTAACCGACGATCACTTTTCCAGGGTAGCAAAACCAAAACATGATTCCAAGCATCAATAACATGCCTCCATCTTGGGCGTCAATGGTTCAAGATCTTATGAAGTGACATGTTATTGCACAGAAACACTTCTGTCATTTAAAGAAAAAATAACTACTGTCAGCTTTGAAGTGACACGAGCACAGCTCACCATCTGCAAATGCATCTCATTTTCACCTGACAGGAAAAACTGATGTGTGTGTGTATGTGAGTGAAGGGATACAGAGGCTAAACATTTGGTTGACTGCATGATTGCCGGCGATGTCTATTTGCATGAGTTTTTGACTGAAACTCATCTAAACAAAGTGCAGGAGATAAATAGACGCCGGAAGGTTTACAAATACATTGGCAGAGTCTTCAAGACTCCATGCCGCTACGCAAATGTTTTTTAATCGTTAATGTGATCATGAATGTAGATGGTATCAGTCAGGCATGCAGAATCGTATGTTTTTTATATACCCCCAGGATACCGGGCAGCCGGTGGCACTACATATGGACGGCTGCTGTCCACAGACATTTACACATCTTACGGTCAAAGCTGCTGCCGGGCCGGCGATCCAGCTGCCACCGACATGATGCCGCCCAGCTGTCGCCCAGTTTTGTAATGACGTCATCCTCGCCTGCCACTGGACTTCCACTACACGACCTCAAAATGTGCCCAAGCGGCCACTGAAATCAACTTTTAGAGAAAAATCATCCCTAACCCTAACCCTAAAATTGTAACTTTGTCTTAAAGCCGCAGCGTGCAAAAATGCGATTGCCACCTTCTGATTACAAATGGCGCTGTGCAGCCACCTGCCAAATATGCTAAAAAAAACTTGCATTTCTGTTGCCATGTGGCGGCATTTTTGGATATGTGACCGTAGTCTTACCTGACTTATATGAGCTAGCCAATATTTCAACAAAAGTTGTCGGTGTTGCTTGGAGAAGCTTCTTAGCCACTGTGCTTTAGCTGAGCTAAAATAAGCCGCGGCTTTCAATCGTATAAACCTCAAACTGGTAAAAAAAAAAAAAAAAAAGACATGTAAAAGCTAAAGGATACTGCTGCAAATGACTGAGGACTGTGACAGCCAGACACATAAGAATATGAGCTAAAAAGGCAAAACTGCTTACACAGGTTTTCCTCTCCTTTCAGAACTTTGAGTTAGCATAATCCCTCTCTGTCCTTCTTTTCCCCTTTTTTCACTCAATCACTCTTTGCCGGTGATGGCAGCGGCACACAAACATTGTGCACGCATTTTGTTTTGGGGGGGTTAACAGGGGGGATGGCCTCATACTGTACTTGGGAGCACCAAAACACATTAGGAAACTACTCAGACAACCTCTGTGGGCATTCTTGTCTTGTCTTTGGTGTCTTTTATGGCCTCTCAATCTGCCCTTGATGACACCGCTTATGAGCCTTTAAGCAGCGCTCTGTTGTGCATGGGCCTGACAGATCGAGATGTCATTACATTAAGTAGGAACCCTCTATTATCTCCAATGGTGGAACATAACCAGATAATCGGCTGCGGAAAGCAAGTGTGGCTATGTGGGAGGTGAGATGATAACGGATGGCGTGTGGGAGAGTAATGTTTTATGTTGGAAGAAGTGTGGTATCTCCATTATAGACAAGCCTAATTGATAAACAGGACATTAAAAAAAGCACCAAATGGCCCATACATTTCTGCAGCGCTGTAGTAGGATAACAATGGACAATAATGGTAAATTAGGAATAGGTATCAGATAATGTCATCATTGTGAAGCCATAAAAAGTGTAAAAGTACCCCCCCCCCCTTTAATATATGAAAAGAATCAGGGGTCCCCTAAGGATCAGCACCCCCCCTTGTCCCACTCTCTCTCCAGCCGCAAACCCCCCCCTTCGTGATGTGAATTATTACCATAGTGGTAATTATCACAAATGGACACGTTTAATTCGTATGCTTAATAAGGATGGAGATGGCTAAGCGAGGGGGTGGGGGGTCAGCGTTCCCACACTCTTCTGATACACTTCACTTTGGATTATTTCACACAAAACAAACAAAAATATAAACAAACAAATTCTCAAACAAAAGTCAATAATCAATGAATGGATAGAAAGTGCGCGTGCGCGCTTACCAGAAAGCCGAGATCAGCGCGCGGTGTGCGGAGAATCCCGAGGAGTTTCTCGCTTCTTTCTTCGCTCCAAGTTGAAGGCGGGAGATCGGGTCGGATCGGATCCCACAGTCCCACAGTCTGCGAACACAGAGCACAGTTGAGATGGAATACTGGGGAGGGGGTCCTCTACCTCCAGTCTCCGGGGCTCCAATCGAGGTCACTCGCTTTTTTACCCGCCCACCTCCTCTTAAAAAAAAAACATCAATATTAACACGTGTTCCGCGCGCTCAAGCGGGGCTTTACCTCTTAATGAAGACGGAATGACAATCGGGGAGTAAATGAGACGGGCAAAGGGAGCTGGTGAGGCAGCGGCTGTCAGATTTGACTTCAAACTAGTGCTGACGATGCGCACACTGATAAGAAGAGGAGGAGGAGGAGAGTGAGAGAGGGAGACACACGGAGAGGAAGAAGAGGGGCAGGGAAGAGCCAAGCATCCACTGAGAGGAAGGAGATCTCCACGGAAAAGTTATTGAAGTGGATCAAGACAGACCAGCTGGGGAGTGCAGGACAAGCCATTTGAGACTCTTCAGAGGTCCCAGTGTTAATGAATGAATTTTTATCACTTTTATTTTAAGCCTTGAACACTAGTTATGCACACAAATACTACACACAACACCATGCATGTGAAACTGATAAGGATATTTTTCTAGTAGTTTTAACCGATTTAGTTGGGGTGTAACAATTCATTGATGAATCCATTTCTATTCCTACGATCCAATGAGATCGAACTGTCTGAGGTTAATCGCATCGACAAATACCATTAAAAAATAATTTCAAAATAAAATAAACGGGGTCTCCCTGTACTGGTCCCCAGCATGGAGAAAATACAAGGTTGTGTCAGGAAGGGCATCTGGCACAAAACTCTCTGCCCAACTGTGTGAATTAGTGAAAGCTGATTTGTTGTGTCGAGCCTTGATCGAATAACCCGAAAGGTGACCAACAACCATTTGTACTGAGACATGGTAGCTCTAGTTTACTGTGACGTAAAAACAACCAAGTGCTATCACAGCGGACAACACACAGCAACAAATGATCAAGTCATCGTTACAGTCCAGTGTGTAGAATCACTGAATTTTGCAGACATGTGACTATACAGTGTTGTATGATCTTCTAAAAATGTTTCCTCTTTATTATTTTGAAGTGTAAAAACAACAGTGGGCTGAACTTTCTGAAACTAAATTGTGAATGGATTTGCCATTAATTCTTGTTTACTTGTTTGTTTGTACACATGTTTAATTTACACTTATATAAATATCTTTAAAATTTAGGATTTTGTAATAAGTATCACAGAAAATGCTGAATAAACACAATCTAATACTAACAAAGTAATTTACTTAACACTCTATTTACAAGTGTTCTGGCAATATTGTTACTCATCATGAAGTATTCAAAATATCATCACATTTCACACATATCTGAGCATTTTTGTTGATTTTTTGCGTTTTCGTTGATCCATCTTTGCCTTTGTTCTCTGTTGAGTCACTTAATCTCAAAGTTCATGACGCTGACTCAAAACATTCACCGGAAGCAATTCCTAAAGATTTGTTTGAAATCTAGACAACACTTTGAAATGTACAAAAAGAAAAAAAAGTGGAGAAGCATTACCTTGTGACTCACTGGGTTTTTGGCTTTGAGGCTGAGATGATGATAAACCAGATCAAGCATCACAGTCTGCAGTTTAGAGATGATGCCAGAAACTACTTTACCTTGAATTCATATTTTTGAGTCTATCATATGCAGCAAAAAAAGATTGATTTTATAGTGATGACCCAGTGAAAAGACTCACTTTGGTCAGTTTTCTTTCATTGCTGCCATTTTACTGATAAACTTTAATAGTTTTGGACAAATATAATGTAAAATGTCTAATAATTTAATAGACATCAAGGAATTATCTGCAAATTCTTGTAAGTTTTTTTTAAAAAAAGAACAAAAAATGTTTTCATATTCATTCCTTCATTTTCCAATCCGCTTTATCCCTTTCGGGGTCGCGGGGCTGCCAGAGCCTAACCCGGCTACTCATGGGCGAAGGCAGGGGACATCCCTGGACTGGTCGCCAGTCTGTCACAGGGGCCACAATCACACACCCATGCACACTCACATCCACACCTAGGGACAATTTAGAGTAACCAATTAACCTATGAAGCATGTTTTTGGACAGTGGGAGGAAGCCGGAGTACCCGGAGAAAACCCACGCATGCACGGGGAGAACATGCAAACTCCACACAGAAAGGTCCCCATTGATGACACTGTTTCAAGTCCCCCAGCCAACACTTGAACCGGGAACCTTCTTGCCGTTAGCCAAGAGCGCTAACCACTGCTCCACCGTGCAGCTTGTTTTCATGTTTTCATATAACAAAAAAATTGAGGACACCAACATGATGATGTATAAACAGGTGTGAACTTGAAATTCATACATGGCCCCTGGAATCTTTTATACTAATCTTTAAGATTGCATTAAAACACCTAAAATATTACATTTTATGTGTAATAGAAACACAAATACTTTTGGAATAACACAAAAATATCTACTAAAATATCTAATTTTCACCTATTGTGGATATGAAACAAAATTCCAAAAGATGGCATGGATGAAGCCACATATAGTCAATAGCATTGTCTGTCTAAGGATTTTTCTTGGTTTAAATTTAATAACCCTTTAACACCAGAGATGTTGCCTTTGACAGCAAATAACAAACGCTCTTCAAACTATCACAACTCGTTGACTGCTTAATTATTTCCATTGGATTCTGAAGCGGAGAAAAGCAGCTTTACACCAAAATGCACCGCTTTAGTTACGGTAGTTGCTTTTCTTATCTTATCTTATCTTATGAATGTAGTTCAGTAGGCTTTAGACCTACAAATGTATAAGCAATCTTTGCTTAGAAGAACGTCTGTGGCCTAATAACCCAAAAATGCTGCTTATTTAAAAATACACTTGGGCTAAAGGATTACAAGCATCAAATTGATTCACCTCACTGGTTGAGGATCCTGGCAGCCAATTTTAATCTGTAAAAAGATTTAAATGGGATGTTTTAGAGAACTCCAAACCTTTAACATCATTACTTTATCTAAAAATGGCCTTCATTGGATCATACACTATTTTATTATGAAACCAGATATATTATTAACATTTTTCACCATCTAAGTATATCTTTTTATACAATTGAAATATGTGAAGGCAACAGCAAGCACAGTGTATGTACCCCATTAAAAAGTTTTAAATTGCTGTAGAAATTCAAACCCTTCAAACAAAATTGTCTGTAAATATAGCGCGATTTTGGGCAATACTTTTATTTATGCCACAAAAGGATTTTCATACAACTGACAAATTAATACTGAAGTAAAACTATGACATAAGGCTAGAAAGAAACAGTATATATTCAAGTAACACTTTGAAACAGATTCTTTCCTGAGCAAAAATGACAAGGCAAATCACTGTCAGTATTTTTCTGGCATTGTTTGTTTAACTGTTGTGTCGAAATATCAAATGAAAAAAGTTTTAGAGAGAAGTCTCATCTGCTTAATGTTGCTTTAGGAACTGCATTCTTAGCTTCCATCAAAGAAGAAGGATGAAATAAAAGAAAAAGGAACAAGAGGATACGCCATGGAGAGGTAGATTGGGAGGGAAGGAGATCAGGTTTTGAAAAAGGATGAGATACATGACTGTACCTGATGTCTGAGAAAAGGAGGGGAAACGGGGAAAGAGATTCCAATTGCCAATTTCTTTTCACATCTCATTCCTGAGTCACCACTTCATCTGTCCACCTACCCTCTGTTTTCCTCTCACGTGTGTCTCTACCTCTTGCTTGTCCTTGTGCTTGCTTTCTTTCTCTCATTCTTTCTCAGAAGGAGCATATCTCGCTTGCCCATGCATCCAAATGTCTGTAACATCCTGCTCTGTATTTACAGAGCATGTGGGATGAAATGTGTCCATGGGATGTGTGTATGTTTGTGGATCTGTTTGTACTTGTGTAACTTTGTGTGTCCAATTGTTAATGCACGTGGGCTCATTCGAGTGGTTTTTTGTGTGTGATTCGTGTATTGAAATATTGATTCTTCCACAGTCCAAAACATGCAACCACCTAATGTTTTGCTTTTGCACAAAATAACATGAAAGTGGTAATCAAAAGGAAAGCAGGTGATAAAAAAGACATCGTATCAGTCCGTGTGCTGGTAAATATTAAATCTGATTATTTTCATTTCTACCTAAGAGAAAACCTTTTGTAGGAGCGATTAAGCATATATTATAAAGCCTTTTACTCTCTGGATTTAAAGTTTCAAGCTCTTTCTTTTAGTTGTGAAAGCTGTGTAGGCTTCAGAGCGGTTTATTTAAGACATTCTGGGACTCAACTCTTCAGTAGATTTAGGTCTAAACCTGGATTTCAAGGTGATGAATCTTATTGCTCTGCACTCTCTGTTGTACTTTTATCCATCTGTCAATTCGGAGACTCTTTCATGAAGCACCCTTTTTGCTTCTCAGCTTGCCAGTTGAAATGGGAGTAGTCTAAGCAAGTGTTTGGCATTGAGTTCAACAAAGTCATCTTTTGAAGAAGTGCCAATAAAGAAACATGGAAGGGTGACCCTTTTCACGGAGCTCCTGTTGACTTCTGTAAACATGGGTAAAGCAAGGTGCAATCGTTTAACTTCTGAATTGAAGCATATCTGAAAACTGTGAAGCTACTAAGAAAGCACTGAACGTGAGTTTTTAAAAGCGTTTTTAGCACTTTATGTTAACACAAGTTTTCGATACCCGATATATGAAAGACTTAGTGTCATATAATTAATTTCTCCTATATGATCAATTGTAAAATGGTTGGCACTTCCGTGTATTGAAAAAGACATCACTACCAAATCAAAGTCCCTGATTGGTCAAAGTTTGATCTGGTGTAACTTTCAACGTGTGTTCAGTGGCCATGGATTTTGAATGTAGAGCCTGAAAATTGACTACAAACTTGTGTAGCGATAGGTAGACGTGAAAGTTTTTAAACTTTGAACACAGAAGCACACAAATATATAAGTTTACATAGACTTTTCATTGGAAGTTATTGCTCGAACCGACGTCTCTGAGCCTGGTATGAACATAGCATGAGAGATTTATTGATTTAGGAAGGTTATAGCCAAAGCTGAATTCTTCCCCTAACCCCCCAACTTCTCCGTACCCCTGCAATTGTAGGGGCATTTGGAGCGGTAGGTGTTCGAATTTGTTTTTGCAAAAGAACACCATTGGGACTTTTGAATGAATATTTCTCCACTGCGAGGATGATCCATGTTGTGCTGTGCACATGTGGGTGTGCTCTAAAGCACAGAAGTTAGCCTTCAAATGTAAGTAAGGACTCTTTGTTGTATGACTTTTTAGACTTTTTCAGCTCAGTAGCTTTGTGGTAGAGTGTCCATCCTGAGACTGGAAGGTTGTAAGTTCAAATCCAGGCTGAATCATACTAAAGAAAATGGGACACAATGCCTCCCTGCTTGACACTCAGCATAAAGGGGTTGGATTGGGGGGTTAAACCACCCAATGGTTCCTGAGTGTGGCTCTGACTGCAGGACACCACACCCCAGGGGACTGGTTAAATGCGGAGAGCAAATTTCACACACCTAGGTGTGTGACAACTGATAGAACTTTAACTTTTTTTTTTTTAACTTTTAGTTATAAAACCAAGCGCTGGTAGCTCTGTGTTAACATTGTTTACTACTGATGACATCAATGAGTGGTAGTAACATACAACTTTGAAGACTTTATTTTCAGAAATTTCCATTTGGAGGGCTAGGGAGAAGCAGTAGGGGTCGGGTAAGAACTCAGATTCAGCCTATAGTTGTAATGTCCAACATGTCAAATCTTCTATTTTCTAGATGAGAAGTTAATAGCCATTGAATTTAACATTATTACCCAGTTTACAGCTGCATATGCAACCACTATGCTGGTCTAATAGGAGGAGAGAAATTATCCTTGGTAAGATAGTGGTTTAACACTTACTGAGTATCAAGTTGTTTAGCTTAATGAATAAGCAAAACCTAATGGAATTCAAAGAAGACAACACATTTCGTTGCATGCCTCATTGCTGTGTAGAGTCCGCAAATGGACTTAAAAACTTGTGTAGCAGCGCGTGAACACAAGAGTTTAGAATGCGAAAGCCTGAAACATGCATTTTTGCGTGCATTTACATTCTCTTGATTGGAAGTGGTCGCTAGAATGCGGGTTTTCAAGCCAAGTCATTTCACCATCTAACTTTTTCTAAAGTTCCTATTCACTGTCAATTTTAACCCCATGTGTATCATCTTTGATACACGCATTTCTGAGCTATCTCGTTGTAATGATCCAAAATTTCCTTAAAAATACATTGTATATTACTTGGTCCATGTTTACTAACTTGTATTATCATTCCATTAGGGGTACTAGAAGGGCTTTTCCTGCTAATTTCATAAAAGCTGCTTCCATGAACTCTAAAAAGCACTTTTGGCGGGAAAGGTTTTGCTAATTTTCAAAATGTTCATGTTTCCATGATGTAGAAACATGTTTACCAATGTTTTTTGTAGAACTCTGCAACTAATAATAAAAAATAAACCTGATCTCTCATAATCCGCGTCTTATGAGTTAAACTCCTCCCACACGTGGCAGGAGTGTCAGATTTTTTAGACACACTTTCGAACAAGCATCATTTTGATGCACTTTAAATTATAGATGGTGGACGCGAATTGCTATTTGATCGTGATGCGCGCCGGGGGCAGGGGGGTAGGGCCACAGTACACCTATTAACCGAACCATGGGGTGTAATCCGATCCTTTAAAGCCCTAACTGACCTGCTATTTTTGTACCACGAGCACATCCTCCGAGGTGCTGCTCTCAGCTATTGCAAGTCTGGTTCAGTTACATGTCAGGGAAAAAAAGTTTTTTTTTTTTTTTCATACTCCCGCACCTTGTAGAAGGCGGACATCTAGCATTAAAGGGTTCCAGTGATTGGTCAATGACACGAAGAGCTCCATATAATTGGTTATTTGCATAAAGGGTTTTATTTGATTTGTTACTTCAAACTACAAAAAATAGTTTAGCATGTGTGCAACCAGAGATCAATTATCGCTATTTATGCCTCCTTTTGTGGTGGGCATAATGTATGGCGTCACATCTCTGCCATTGATTGAATGGCGCGTATTTGATAACTGAGCGAGTGTATCTTACAACTGAGTGAGCGTATAGCTCTCACCGCGCGCAGAGTTTGTCAAAAAAAACGTCTGACACGCCCGGAGAAGATATGACACCATCTCCCGTGCTCAAAGAGGAGGAATGGCCATAAGCAGCAGTTAATAATAATAATCATTTCAGTATTATTTTACAGTATTTTGCATAGCTGTTATTAATTAACATTACTATTTAAAAATTATTAATGTTAATTAATTTACTATTTACAAAGAATTCTGGTTAAATGGTGTCATATCTTCTCCGGCCGTGTCAGACGTTTTTTTGACGTTCGTTAAGTTGATGATTATCGGCAGCTGGCCCCGTTGTTTTTTCGTAGTGGTTTCTTTCCTCATTTTTTTTTTTTTTTATGTAAAGCACGGTGCTCTCGTTAAGTCCGTAATGGCGCCCAACCAACGGTAACTAAAGTTGACATGTATAGTTACCTAATAAGTTATTTACACTTGAGTCAAAATTAAAGCACAAAAAACAGATGCACTTTCTTACCATTTTCTTGGCCGTTCGTTAACATTTTATTCCGCGTTTCATTCGCCTTTTTTTTTCCTATTAAAGCAGATAAAAAAATGAAAGTCCCGCCCCGCTGCCTTGCCGGATTAGACCTGAAATTTCAGCCAATCAGATCAACCAGAAAGGTTACCGCCTCCTGAATGACAAAGCACCCCCTGAAACTGAGCAAGTGCAAAGAAAACTGAGCAGGTGAAACGAAAACTGAGTGAGCAAAAAGAGTGTGCAGTCAGAGCTCTGTGAGCACGGTCAGAACTCCACGCGGGTGAGGTGAGAGCTCTGTGCACGCTCAGTTAATACTGCACGGTGCAGTTGTAGGATGCGCTCACTCAGTTGTAGGATACAGTCATTCAGTTGTAGGATACGCTCACTCAGTTGTAGAATACAGTCACTCAGTTGTAGGATACAGTCATTCAGTTGTAGGATACAGTCACTCAGTTGTAGGATACAGTCATTCAGTTGTAGGATACGCTCACTCAGTTGTAGGATACGCTCACTCAGT
>BSAI01000119.1:14031235-14082906 GCA_036245035.1 Adrianichthys oophorus | reverse complement strand
GCTCACTCAGTTGTAGGATACGCTCACTCAGTTGTAGGATACAGTCACTCAGTTGTAGGATTCACTCGCTCTGTTATCAAATACGCGGCGTTCAATTAATGGCAGAGATGTGACACCATAATAACGCACTGGGCTGATACCGCAAGGACGATGAATTTGTGGTTTACTGTGCAGGTCTAACTTGCATATTGATTTTCCTCAACCCTTCTCATCAGAAGACGCTCCGGTCAAGATGTTAACTTCTGTGGCTGGCCTGGACGTCTCTGTAAGATAGTTGTACTTCCATCTTTCTTCAGAATCTTTTGCTGCATTTAACTGATATGTAAAGCTTTGCTGATCTTCTTGTAGCCCTCACCTTTTTTGTGTAAAGAAATATTTCTTTTCTCAGATTTTGTGACATTTCTCTTCCATTAGGAGCCATTTCTGACAGCATGAAATGGGAAGGGCTTTTCTTTGTTAAGTCATGCTCTTTTATAGTCACCTGTGTGCTGAATACATCTTAATGAGTCATTAGACTAACCTGGGGTTGAATGCTTGTTCATTAGAATTTTGTAGTCTTAAATGTGGCTTTTTTTCCTAAGACTATACTTGGGGTGTACTCATTCTTGCAACATGGGCTTGAATGAATTAGTTGTGAAAATCGCTTAATTCTAAAATGACATAGCTGAGTACGTTCTAGCATCTGTCAGAGACTTGTTTGCCCCACTTTTTGGCCCCTCAAGATACCCAACGATTGTGTAAACTGTCTGTTTCCCGAGGGAGAATTCACCCAAGGGCACATTCCCACTGGCAGGCTTGATCTGCGCTGAAATTTGTTCCTTAGACAGTTCACTTTGCCAAATGTTGACGCTCACCTGCAATGTGAATATGATCTGCTGTGAGAACGATATGGTAAAACTGTAGTTTAAAAACAAGAATCAAGGTTCAGACAGAAACTACTCACGATAACTTAGGAACATTGTAAAAAACTCAGTGGATGTCGCACACACAATTTTTGTTTCACGTCACAGATTTTGGGGATGTGGAGCCAATTGTGTTGGACTGATAGACATGTCTTATTATTATCCGGCAAAGTTCACCCCCACTCCACCGACGCCCAGTCAAAGTTTGGCTCTGCTAGACGCAAGTTCGTGGACCCTTGGGTCCACTAGACCAATGCAGAAATCTTGAACACTGGACCACCACTGCTTCGCCAGTGTTGCACTGGCGGCAACTAAATGTTGCACAAACGTTGGTGGAGCGGTCATTAGCGTCTTACGAACGGACACGGTGTTGCTGGAATGGTGTCGGGCATTGAAGCAGCGGTCCATGGCAGCAATGAACTTTGATGTGTTTTTGTCATAGAGGTGCCGGAGTGGGACCGGTAACTGGCCAAAAATACGCTGAGAAATAGACATGGAATTAGCCCAAAAACTGCATCACCATGGATCCTGAGAGACACCCGCATGTGCAGAATGCCTTATACCTATGCTGTAGCAACCAACGCTACATCAACGCTCGCTATGGTTCGCTACCACTAAACCAATGCTAAAGCTACGCCGGCTTCAGCGGTGCATCGCCACGTCAATGCCTGTGTGTTCGATTTTTTTTCCCATTTTGTGCGCTGTGACGAGCATTGTCAAAATTCGGCGCCCCTCCCTGCCCTGTTCCAGCAAAGTTCGGGTAGTGTGACCAAGCCCTTAGCGGATACCTAGTGTATTTCTAAAGCACATTTTTAGAGGATAAAAAGACTGAATGAATCACAAACTGGTGCCAATGTAATTAGAAAGATGGCGAGAAATAAACAATTTAGGTAATTTTAAAGTAAAGTGTCTTTTATGATGAGAAAAAAACAGAATTAGTAAAGCACATGCGTCAGCTGCAGCTCCAGTCAGTGTGTGCAGCGCTGGGGAGACACAGGCTGCTACTGCCTCACCCCCCGCCATCTCGCGTACAGGAAACTGGTAAATTTGCTAAAGAAATGTTGAAAACCTACACAGAAAAGACACCTCTAAAAAATAATTTATTTTTAATTTAAAAAAATATTAATTTTATTTCATTTATGCATTTTTAAAGCTATATATTGCTGCTGAGGCACAACCTCACCTGCCTCCCCTGACTGCACATCACTGACTACTTGCTAGCACCCACTTTGGCACAGACTTTACGTTTCCTCTAATAACTGATTTCTCTCTAATAAAATGTGATTCCTATCTTGTGATGACTCCTCTCGATCAAATAATTTTGTTATGGTGGTTTTTGCAGTTGACTACAAAACATTGCGTAGACTTTTGTGATTTGTTGCATACTTATTCGAGCCTCCTCCATTCTTCACTTGGGAAGACTCAATACTTAAGCAATGCCGCATGTCTGTCACGTCGTATGCCATGTGACGGCCAATCCAGTAATTCATATCAATTCTCCAAAGACACCGTCGTTGCACTGGGCACAAAACCATGTGACCTGGTCAATGCAGTTTACCGTCCTGTTCACTGATGAGTGTCGGGTCAGATGATGGTCGTCGGCTTTACTGAAGAAGATGAGGGGAGAATTGTTGAGGTCAACACGGTCCCCAGGGTTCACTTTGGGTGGAGGAGGTACGACAGTCTGGACAGATATCACCTCTTCAGCTTCGTCGGGGACGAGCTGAAGAGACTGGAGAATCGTACCTCACCCCCAAAGTGAAATAGCAGAACTGCATGTCGCATTTGTGGATGAGTAGAACACATTACCTCAGAACAACATCATGAGTCTAGTGAGGAGCATGAGTTGTCACTGTCACTGTCAAGTTGACGATACAGCAAATGGTAGAGACAGCTACTACTGACGTGGTCAATATTTATTATTTGGATCTTTCTTTGGGGTAATAAATACCAAACTAATGAAAATGGTGTTTCCTCTCATTCATTATTGGTAATATCAAAGGGATTCTTACAATAAATAATACCAACAGGGTCACAGTATCAGAATTCTATTCAAGGTGACTGAATTAAACTCACTGGGAAACTATTAAAGCATAGAGTTTAGAAGCAGGCTCCCATCCCCGTGTCTTAATTATCCATCCCCCTGGGCTGTAATGATTAAAGGAAGCCAGACAATGGGACATATCTGGCGTTACATTTTTAATGCAACAGTAACCGGCTCAGAAAAAGAAAAAAAAAATATCACAATGTGGGATTTTGGCAAAGCTCCACATTCTGTGTCAACATAATTATACTCGATTACTCTCCTCTTCCCATTTTTGTTCTCATCCTCTTCCCTTCCTCTTAATGAACATTCCCTTCTTTTCTCCGTTGCTCCTTTCTCTCCTGAAGAGCTCTTTCTTCTCATCCCCCCCCAGGAATATAATGAGAGAACACAGCATTGTCATACATGTTCTGTCGATTTGCTCGGAGGGGCTGTGTTGCCTTGTATGTGCCCCGCGAAAGTAGGGCTGACGATGCATTGTGTGTGTGCCAGTTGTTTGTGTGCAGCAGGAAATTCAAAAACTAGGCCACATCGACCACCCAGGGGTTTGAGAGCTCAGGGGGTACCAGAGCACCATGGTTTAAATAAGAAAAAAAGAACGTTTCAAAAGCTAAAAAGAGGAAGAAAAAAAAACACACAATGTACACATGCGCGTGCACGAACAGACATTCATACTCAATCAGAGACAGGTGCTCCTCCCATCTGATAAACCCTTGGCTTAAGTTATATTCAGAGGAACATCAAACGCTTAATCACAAAAACAAGTGAATCAACCTTATCCTGCTTGATGAACATCCATACATCATTTAGAAGTTCATTCCTCAGCTTGTGATGGTGGGATGCCCTTTTCTAATGAATCCGGCTGGTTCCTTTACTGCAAACAAACTACATACCCCTTCATGCTCAGTCCAGCTTGAGAATCGCCAACTACTATGTGATGCTTCCTCAAAAGATGAATAATTCCATTGTAAGACAATTGAAAGAATCCACTGCAAAACAAAAATTGAAATTGAGTTCTCAATATTTTTGTTTGTCGAGATCATTTGTTCGAGCTTTTTGGATGAGAAGAGTTGAGTTTTTTAAGTTTGCTGTTCAGCTTCCAGTTTTATTTTACAGAATGTCATCCTTTATAGTTTGTTATCTTAAATGTCCTGTCGGTGTTTACCTGAGTTGTGTTGATTGCTACACCAGTGTTCAAAAGTTAATCATTTCGGAAGCCTGTGGTTACCATGGTTTCCAGTAGTCCATTGGATTTTTGTTCCTCTTATGCTTCATCTCATGTGATTGCATTTTCCTTTTTTTGTTATTCCTTTTTCCTATGTGCCGATTTTTCCTTATGACTTTCTTTTATTTTTTTCTGAACAGTATTTTTAAAAAATTCTAGTTTAGTAGCTTTGTTAGTTTTTTTGTCTGCTTCCGATTCCTCCTGACTTGAATAAAGAAATGTTCATAAATGCAGTTTTAGTCTTAAATTCTTTTATACATGCCCTCCATCTTGAGAAAGATGCTACAAGAACATGATAAAAACACTAAAAACATCATTTTCATCGTGGGTCTGAAATTTTACCGTAAATAAGGACTATGAAATCTATAAGAAAGGGTTAATCTGTTGACACCTCTTGAAAATAATTGGGAAAAAAAATCATGAAAAAAAATCACAATGATCTGTAAGAAACCAAGTCCCAAACTGAAATCTTACCCTACACCTCTGGCTTCTCCCTATCCTTCCAATTGAAGGGGCATTTAAAGCAATTGGGGTGTCCAAAATTGTTTTTTTATGGGTAAGTAGTGACTTTTTGTTTTAGCAGGATCTTTTTAAACTTATCAACTTACCAATTTTTTATATATATTTTCAGAGAGCTGACAGCTACGCTCTAATGTTGACAGCTACCGGCGAATATTGATGACATCATCGAGTGGTAGTTCCTGTTTGGGTCGTCTGAATTCGAAGACACTAGTTTTCCATGTTCCTCCATTTGGAAGGCTAAATGTAGGAGTAGGGAGATGCTATAGGGGTAGGGAGAGAATTCCGATTCGGCCCAAGACTCAGCGACGACTACGGTCACATCCCAAATGCCACCATGTTCGGCAAGTGGATCAAAAACAATATGGATGTGGATCCACAAAGTGAGATGAGACAACGTGTTTGTATTACATGCATTTAATTTATTGATTGTATTTTTATTTGTCAAAATATCATTCCTCCAGTTTAGTATCTTCTTCTACTTTGCATTTATTTATAAATTATTTTATTTTTTATCATGTTGTGTGCGTTGGGAATTGTGGGCATTGTGTGCATTTTATAATTTTATGTTAATGAAGGTGTTTAGTTTGATTTGATTTAGCATTAAACTGTAATTCTATACATTATAGAAATGTGCAAAACAGTTCTCCAAATTATATGACATTTTTTGGAGGTTTTTGCTCATATGTTTCTTTTCTTTTAGGTGATGTAAGACCTTTGTTTAGTTCTGTGTCATAGTTTGCATGATCACACCAGGTTTCAATTGCTAATCAACTCACCTGCTTTGTATTATTGATTACCCTTTAGTCTAAACAAAAGGGCCAGTTTCTCTTGATCAGTTTGTTGGAGAGGAATTCATATTTTGTGTTTTCATGTTTAAATTAGGAGCTTATTTAATGTCAAGTCATGCTTTAGTTTTCCAATTATACTGTGTTTTGTGATTTGCTCCATGTCTCCTGCATTTATCCTTAAAAAAAACACGACTTTTTTAATTAAAATGAATCAAAATGAAATCGTTCTTCTCCAGTATTAGTACAATGTAAAACCTTATAAAAACATGTTCCCTCCTTTTCCATGTCATGTAATTTAATTAAAACTCACCAGCTGTCATGTTGCTGAAATAAGTAAATAAAGGATGTTGCTGGTTTACAAGCTTTCAGAATGGACTAAAATAAGGCAGAAGAATTGGGATGTTTAAATTCGGTCTGTTAAAGAAAATCAGCAAATTGGGGGGGAACATAAAAGCAGGAACAGGTGACTTTTGGAGATGGAGCAGACTGCTCTGTTGCCTCCCCCAGCCTTAAGATGTAATGCATTTATTCTCCAAGAGACACCAAGGTCCCAGTTTCCCATCTTAATTGATATCCCCATTAAAGAGATAAGTAGGACTGGGAAAGACGTGAGAGCACGGGGGCAAAGAAGTTGCTGCAAGCTGTGGTTGAAGTGAGTGGCTATACAGAATAAGAACACAAGATGGATGGAGGAGTTGGAGGGGGGAAAATGAATGCACCACAAAGCTGTTTAGATGACCCCAAAATTTGTGTGATTGTAAAGGCAAGTGTCTCTGAAAATGTTTTAGAATAAACACTACCCAAAGAGCGAGAAAAGTGGTGCAGTCGTCAGACTAACAGGGCGCTCTCACCTAGTTTGGGATGAGTCACAGTTTGCAAAAGCCATTAATTACAGCGATGGCTGACTGAAAACTCCCAAAACGAGAGCAGCTGTCTGCGCATTTACATATCACATGGCCTACGTGGAAAGGAAAGTAGGGGAGGCATGAAAGACTGAGAGCAAAGAGAGGTAGAAAGTAAAAAGACTGGAAGGAAAGGGGGAAAAAAACTTAGACAGATTCAGAGAAAATGAAAGGCAAGGAATCAGGCCAAAGCTACAAATGTAAAGGTGATGAGCAAAAGCAGTGAGAATCATTTATTTTAGAGCTCACATATCTCAGCTTATGCTAGCATTCTGATCTACAACTTCTGACTTTAAAGATCCACTCCAATGAAAATTATGTTTTAACATGTAGCATTTTTCTTATGATGGAGCTCATGTAACATAATTTAAGATTACAACTGTTTGAGAGTTTCTTTATTTCTATCATGATGGATCAGGAGCAGATTAAAACCGGCAGTTTGAAAAATCTCTGGTTTGTGACGCAACAAGTGCCAAAGTCTCCCCCCTCCGCTCCAATTTTAAATCCCCCACTTGACGACAAATAGATCCATTAATGTAACAAAAAAAACAAAAAAAAAACCTATTCATTGAGTAGCTTTAAATTCATCAGCTGGCACAAAAACTGTCAGGAAAAAAACACAAGTACTCTGCCCCAAACCCGACACTGACCAGAGCAGACTTGCTTTGATTTCAAAGCTACAAATAAGGCAATCCATTAGCATACAGCTGCCAACAGGCTAGCCCGCAGCAGCACCCAAAGTCTTCAGTTTCCTTCCAAAAATAAAGCAACAAAATAACTGCAGGAGCCCAAAAACCAGGTGGCTGTGTTGCCTCAGTTCACACTCGAAGCATCAAATATAAATAACCCACAATGCCATTTAGGAGCAGTACAGTATCTGCTGTGATTACATTTTTCTACAGCTAGGAAAGATCTTAAACTGTAAAGATAAAAATAAATATGTCTTGTAGGCCGCATTGATAACCAGTGCTAATGGTATAAGTTACATATTGATGTGCTTGATGGACAAATTAAGTTGTTAAATTGTAATTTCAATGCATTAAAAAACCCTGACTGTGATGCATCACAAGATTTCTGTTTAAAACATTAATTTGATGACTTGAGCTCTAGCATATGCACATCATTATCATCTTGACTTGTTTTGTTGCTATACTATGTTTTCCACTAGACATGCCGATAAAACCTTATGGTTAAGTGGTATGATTGCAGATCATTATGCTAAAATGTATACAATAATAATAATGCATGATCTGCAAGCTTGAAAGCATGTAAAAACAGGAAAATTGAGTGGAAAAATGATTCCTATTTACATTTTTAAGGAAAGTCGTGAGTCAATGAAAGAATATAGTCAATGTTAATATAGAACAAACTTAAATGCAGCGATTTCCAATAAATCTCTGGAAACATTCTTTTATAACCCAGTTTATGATCCATTTCCATGTAGCAGAGTAGTTCACCGCTTTTTGGTCTGTGTTTACTGGACGTGAGGGGAAACCAGATGAGACAGTTCTGTCAATCACAAAGACTTCGTTCATGACAAGCAGGTGGCTGTGGCGGTGGCAGAGGGATGTGAGCGGGGTCTCTAGTGAACAGTCTCTTTCAGTCTTACTCATCACAAACTGCACTCTGCTGAACTGCAGAGCAATGAGAGGACAGCACTTCATGCTAAAAGACAAGTAGACTTATGTTTTCTGCAAAGAGATTTCAAATAACATTTTTAATGCGTTTGCCCTCTTTAGAGTTCTATGAAAGCTTTTATTTTTCTTTCCCCAATGTGTTTATAGCAGGGCATGGATAAAACAAACAACAACGCACTTAAGAGGAGGAAATGTTATGCTTCTACAGAAACCATAACCAACCAAGAAATGAATGAAATGAGGTCAATATGTGAGCATTTCATATCATGTTATTTCCCTATGCTTTGTACAATTACTGCACTATTTTTTTTTTTTTTTTTTTTTACTGCTAAGTTTTTGTCTCTATTTTGTTTTCTTTGACTTTTTTTAGCCAATCAGATAATGGAAGAAAGACCAACCAAGAGTGTAAACAATGGGTTGAAGGGAAATTAGCCGAGGCTAACTATACGGCCAGCTACTGCGCCAATGGTCTCGCCCACAACAAAGAGGTGAATTTCTAATGAGCTACAGCCCTGCTGCAGAAAATATGTATTAAAAAAGAAAACTTTGCCAAAAAACTGCATCATCATAATTAAAACACCACTGGGAACAATTTTAAAATTGAAAACATTGTGTTGGGTGTGCGACTTCAGTGATTTTTTACTAGACAAAATACACCTAAACAACCAATAATAAACACATTAACAGCTCCTGTGACAAATGGGCTTCGTCTATCTAAAGGTACCAACTGTTAAGTAGAAAATTTGTACATTTCTGCTACCAAAAGTCAGAAGAGGGCCAAAGTGTTGAATGGTGGTCATAATTTTTCACGATTTCTTAGTTGGTTTTTCCCAACACTGGTTACGGTGCCTATTGAAGACTATTTTATTATAAAGATATGGTGGTATCAGAGCGATGTATACACAGAACAAATGTTCTCCAGCCGAACCCACTGTATTGTGAAGGGCAAAAATTAAACCTGAATGAGGTGCAGCTTGTTGACTAGATTTTACTTCACTTAACAGCAATAGGGTGAGATGGGAAAAAATAAGTTCTGTTGGGTTCACCTGCCTGCCAATCAAAAACACAACTCTGAATTTTTTACAAATTTGGTCTCCAGTAAAATCAGACCCCATAATATTAATAACGATGATGATGATGATGATGATGATGATGATTAGGGAAAAAGTTCACCCGTCTCACTCAATTATATATAGGAAATGAAAAAAAATAAAAAGGTTTTTGACACAAGGCTGTGCAAAAATTTTTTAAACATGGCTCCCTGTTGCAACCAGCTTCCAGTGGTCATTTGAGGAACTGCAATATTTGTAGTTTTTCTTATTTTTGTTTTGTGTGTCACACGGAAAAAAAGATGGGGGGCTTTGATGGCGATGATCCCTTCTTTTACATGCTGTCTGGGAAATATCAATGTACACCTGTTCATTCATTAGAACAGATGTGGATAATTTAGCAAAATGGATCACATTGTGATCTTGCTAAAAAAAAAAAAAAGGGTTCCCAAACATTTTCTAAACTAGCAAACTTTTGCATAATTTTCCCAAAACACAATGGACCATGCATACTTGTGCAACCTGCACAGTGTGTCTGGATACTACTGATGCAACACATACCAATCAGAGGGCAATGTAAGCTGGGGCAGCTCAGCAGGACTAAGGTCACTCTGTTGTGACTTTTTAAAGTGTTTTTATTGTGCAAGCCAAAGGATAAAGAGGGAAAATGTTAACTTTAATGATGCACATGTGCACCAACCAAACCAACTGGTTTCAATGCATCAGTACTACATGAAGCTCAGCTTACCTGTCCACATGTTCCCACGGCTCCACCAGCTTCCCTGGGTGAGGATGGCTCAGAGCAGCCAATGAGCAAACAGGACAGACTTCACCAAGGAAATTGAACACTGCAAAAAAGTGCAGATGTAAATGAAAAATGAATCAAAATCCAATCAAATTTGACTAACTAAAAACTAAAAAGTTAAATCTGATGGTGATATTGGAGTTCTAAGGCAGCCAAACACGCTAAAATGTGATTGGATTTGCCATTAATTTCTTGTTTACTTGTAAATATATTTAATCAACACTTGATTATCTTGCAAGAAATACAATGAATCTGGAAGACTTCACCTGCACTGTTCAGTACCCTGGTTTTTATCTCTGAGTCACACTGGTTGGATTTTTGGCAAAAGATGTCCTGGATCCATTTTAGGTGAGTGAATCAGATCAAATTAGATCGTTCAAAATGAACCAATATCAACTATGTTTCAGATGCCAACCACAAATCATACCACGAATGAAATTGTTGTTAAAATGAATCGTAACACCCATAGTCTTTATTTACACTAACTCGGATATTTTGGTGTCAATTTTTCTAATTTTTAAACCAGAAAAATCCCCTGTCACAATACTAATAGTACCCCTCTAAAATAGCTCCAGGCTTATAAAATAGTTTGGTTGGTTTTTGACCTCCAGCTCCAAGTAAAGAAATATTTTTGCTTAAATCAGAACCCAGAAAATCCTGGGACCTGCAGTGGAAACCCCCACTGTGATCAAAAAGTCTTAAAATGTTCCTCATTACAAAAAAGGAGGACAGTTGTATTTTTGTAGCACCTTTCAAACAGGGGAAAATATATATTTTTCCCTGCCTCTTTTACTGATTTGGACTTTAAAACCAAAACATCCTCACATTCAGCTATTTACCAACCTAATAATTACTGGTCTGCGCCTCCCGATGCCCACCCTACCCTCTCTCCTGGGGCCATGTGTTTATGGTTCACCTTAATTGAAATTGTTTTGAGTTGGAGCAACAGTGCTGCTGCCTCTGCTGTAAGCCACTTGGGTGTCATAAGCAACATTTCCTTTGTTATCCCTCCTCTCTGCATCCTACTCGCTGTTGCAAACAACATGTAAACATGTAAATTGCTATGTTTTAAACAAGTTAAAAATGTTCACGTTCTACACTTTAATACTGGATATCATTACTCAGAATTGGTGTTGATCATGGTCACTCACACATTCTTTTGCCATTGATGAGCTTAAGTAAGTTGGTCACATATCCCGAAATGTCACCCCGCGGCAACCAAAATGCAAGTCTTTCAGCAAATTTGGCAGGTGTCCATGTGGCGACACGGGAGACGGCTGTTGCACTTTTACACATCATGCGGTGGCCGGAGGTTTAAAGAAAAGGTAAAAATTTCACGAAAGATTTTTCTCTAAAACCTGACATCAGTCAGTGGCCACCCAGGCACATTTCGAGGTCGTGCAGTGAAGCCATTATGAAATTGGGCGACACCAGGACAGTGGCAGTTGGAATCGCCAGCTTGCAGCAGCTCTGACTGGCGTTGCGACCCCTGACAGGCACACCTGCCTCAGTCTACGGGAACCAACCACAAAGTGGCCATAGCACATGAAATATGGACACCAAAGAATACAGATAATTGACATACACTTCTGTGCCCTTTAAAGAATAAGCAAAATGAAATAATTAGTGTGCTGGTTCAAAAACAGACAAAAATAAAGGGATTGGAACCTTAACCAAGCATAAAATAAGAGACAACGGACCCAGCCACATTGTCCGTCGGCAGCTCCTTGCTAAGGCTGTCTTACCAAAATCTAACAATTGCGGAAAAATAGCAAAAAACAGATTACCAAACAAGACTACCTTGCTTTTGCAGAGCTCTTCAATCTCAGGCTTTTATGCATTGTGAATGAGATATACAGTCAATGCTTCCAAGTAGGAATGAGGCTAAAAACTCAACAGTAGCTTCTCCCATATGTCTAGTTTGTGAACACTTTTGTGGACAAGCATTAAATTTGATGAGTGTGAAAAATAAAAAATAAAAGGAAGCAGACGCAAATCTGACGAGTGAATTGCGTTGGTGTGAATGCAAAATTATGCCAGGGTGGTGTTAAACTTTCACTCAAAAGTACGACTTATCCTCTGGAGTGACTTTTACTTGGTTTTTCTTCTGTATTTTATTTTATTTTATTTTTTTTTAACTCCTGCAACTTATACTCTGGACAATATGGTAGATGAAGTATTATAAGTCTAATGTCCTCCGAAGTGCACTTCTCTATGAAGTGCTGTCGTTTCTTTCTGTCAGAGCAATCATGTCACAGGAGCAGCTTCTTCTCCTACTTCGTCCCATCTCTTTTACCTTAAAAAAAAGTCAGTAGTTAGCAAACATTATTTTCTGACCATTCTGGAGTAAAACATTATAAATTATTATAACATTACATGATTTATATTTAACTATGTTACCATTATAAATTTAAAGTGTAAAAAATAATCGCTTTTTGCCTGCAACTTTAATTTTTTTGGTACAATTTGCACTTTAGGGCCACCGTACCCAAACACCATATCTATAGATGTGGCATTTTTTAAAAAGAAGAAAATGCTTTTCAACTTCTAAAACTACATTTACAGTCACATGAAACATGTATGGGGGTTGACCTACACAGGTGAAAAACCTTAAATTTCTTTATGACTCACCTGTGTCTTACCTAGTTCACCATTACTTATCCAAGTGGGTTGTGTGAGTGTTCTCTACAACTTGTCGCTCCCAGCATAAAAAAGCTCATGACTGTTTTTACTCTATGGGCTCACCAAAAGTTCTACAATCTTGATATTTATGTGGGCTTCCTGCGTGCCTTCGAACTTTACTCCCAAATTATTTCCCTAAAGTAGCTCATCAACCCAGTGAGAAAAAGAACTTTTTGTTTGATGCTCCATCATTAGTGAAGCTGATTTATTTAATTTTTTGTTGCCATCTTTACAAATGACCGCCATTTTGAAATTTTCACACGGCTAATGTGCTTTTCTTAAAGAGGAGATCCTAATACGGTGGCCCAGAAGGGTCACAACACAAATACTCACAACATGAAAAAATCAACTTACAAAACAGAGGGTCACAACATTTTAAATTCACAACCCAACACAATTAGTCACAACACGAAAAAATCAACACAACACAAACGCAACGAGTCACAAATGAAAAAACCAACTGACACCGGTTCAAATCCCAGCTAGGACCTTTTTTGTGTGGAGTTTGCATGTGTGGATTTTCTCCAGGGACTCCGGCTTCCTCACACAGTCCAAAAACATGCTTCATAGGTGAGTTACTCTAAACTAACTTTAGGTGGGGGCTGCACGGTGACGCAGTGGTTAGCGCTCCTGCCTCACAGCAAGAAGGTTCCCGGTTCAAGTCCTGGCTGGGGGGCCTTTCTGTGTGGAGTTTGCATGTTCTCCCCGTGCATGCGTGGGTTTTCTCCAGGTACTCCGGCTTCCTCCCACCGTCCAAAAACATGCTTCATAGGTTAATTGGTTACTCTAAATTGTCCCTAGGTGTGCATGTGAGTGTGCATGGTTGTGTGATTGTGGTCCCTGCGACAGACTGGCGACCAGTCCAGGGGTGTACCCTGCCTTCGCCCATGAGTAGCCGGGTTAGGCTCCGGCAACCCCGTGACCCCGAAAGGGATAAAGCGGATTGGAAGATGAATGAATGACTTTAGGTGTCCATGGGTGTGCGATTGTTACCCTGTGACAGACTGATGAGGGTTTAACCTGCCTTCGCCCAACAGTAGCTCGGTTAGGCTCTGGCAGCCTTGTGAACTCAGGGATGCAATGTATTTAGAAGATCAATTTTCAAACAGTTGGTAGTTGTTTTTTTTTGAAAAAGGGTGTTCAAAGGCCACGTGTTTTTTATGTAGAGCTCAAAAACAGACTTAAAAACTTGCGTAGTGACGTGTCAATGTGAGTTTTGGATGCAGACGCCTGAAACGTGTATCATTCACAGACTTTTTTCTGTGGAAGAGGTCTCCCAAACGCAAGCTATCGAGCTTGGGGTGAACGTAGCATGAGAGATATTAGCAACTCAAGAAGATTATGTATCATCAAATTCTTTGTTCTAAATGAGAAGATTACAAACATTGAATTCCACGTTGTCCCCCTCGTTTACAGCTGCATCTGCCAAACTTGTCAAAAACAATTGGGGCAGCTCAGTAGAAATTAAGATTGGGTCGAAAGTGATTTTTACTGAGTACCTACTTGTTTGGCTTAATGAATGAGCAAGAGCTCAGGGACTTCGAAGAAGACAACATATTTCGTTGCATGCCTCATCAATCTCACTGATAAAGGTTGTTTTTTTTTATTCTGAGGCAGACGGGAAAGCACACACACTATATAACAAATATTTGCAAACTCTTTTGAGATTAATGTCCCCATAAGCATTGCAATGAATGATCATAATTTGAGGAGTGTAATT
Organism: Adrianichthys oophorus; assembly: GCA_036245035.1. Classification (NCBI taxonomy): domain Eukaryota; kingdom Metazoa; phylum Chordata; class Actinopteri; order Beloniformes; family Adrianichthyidae; genus Adrianichthys; species Adrianichthys oophorus. The sequence goes on along the minus strand of BSAI01000119.1, from coordinate 14,068,630 downwards.
AATCAGTGTAACAAGGGTAATTGAAATTTTACAGAAACTGCTGTTAATCATTCTCCTGTCCCTGAGGCTGAATCAGACAAGTTCTAAACTAACTAGATCACAGTGAAACGCTCTTTATCTTGGAGAAAGCCTTTTTAAAGGATGGGCATATAAAACTAACATCAGAAAAATGGTCTGAATGATTTTAGGGTACCAGGAAAAAAAAACATACTACTGTTTATTTGATTTAGCAAATTTTACAGAAATGTTCAATTTGTAAAAATGGATGCTGGTTCAATGGCCTTTCCCACCCCCACCCCACACACACGCATAAAACAAAATGAAAACAAATGCTTATAATAGCTCAAAAGTGTTATGATTTATCTTCTAACACTTTTAAAGAAAATAAATACCTTTTTCAAGGGAAAGCATTAAAAAAGCCTCCTTTTCAAATATTTTTTCACTGTTTCTGCTGCTTGTTCCTCTGTAAAAAAAATATGCATCCGTGTTCATATTGGATGGAAAAGGGTCGTTCAAACTCTAAATTAGTTTCCACACCTTATGATTGTTCATGAAGCTTTCGCATGGATGAATAAGGAAGCTCTAGCTATTTTCTTGGTATGGTGGGTTGCTGACAACTTCACTCTACCCTCTCCCTCATTGATTAAGTCTTCACTCAAAATGGCCAATTTTTCTTCGCAGCACAATCAAATTATTGCCTTTACATTCACAGATGCTTGCTTATTTGCATTTCAGACATTTTTTCGCTAGCCATCCTTCACGCTGTTCTTCACTTGAATCTTTGCTTTGGTACGATCTGGCCTCAACCACCATCAGCGTCGAGGGTCTGGGGTTTGCTCTTTGTGGTCTGAGCTCATCCCATGCATGCAAGAAAGACATTACTGGCCCAAAGCCAAGCCACCAAAGATAATGGACATATTTCATGCACATTTTCTGTTTCACTAATAAATCTTGCAGTCGCATCACCAAGATCCCTCCTTATTGAAATGTTTATAGGGACTTGTGCATCCTGTAAATGGCCATTAGTTATTGTAACAAAACAGTATTTACATTTTTGGTGGCCAAGTCTTGGAGCTTAATATAGTTCATCTGATTTGCTTCCATACATACTAAGAAAACATCTAAACGAATTGCATTTTTTTTTCTTGTTCTTAAAGAGTATTTACACTAGACAGCAGTGGATGCACTTTATTTTTATTTTTTTTTTATTATATTGTTTTATAGACTTACAAATGAAGACCTAAGCTTCTCCTTGACTCCATAATGTCTAGTTTGCCCAACTTATGAGAGGTAACAACGTAATTGAAAACAAGCCAGATACTTTCAAATAAAGTAAAGATGTAAACATGTGAGTGAATTGACACTTTTATATGAATGGCACCTACAAACACAACCAGTTTATCATTGTCAGTGTGATGTTGACACTTTTTAGAAATGCATAATACTCTCTATCTATAGTGGAATTGCAAAGATGAAGATAAAAATCAACACAAAGTAAAGCCTTAATCACATGCACCCATACAAGGAGTTAAGCCACATGGGAGTTGCAGGTTTTTTGGTTCGTCCAGGCCTGTGGAGGGGCGTAGACGGAAGTGGATGCCTCTTGCAAGTGTGTCTTAAGTGTAGGTGTCTTGTCCTTGAGGCTCATGCAGCTACCTGAAGGGATGTCAAGAGAATGTACACTTGTTGTGAAGGGAATGTACGATTGTTGTGCAGGTGGTAAGTGTATTGAAAAGATAACAGTAGTTACATGAACTCAATGAGGCACTAGTGGTGTTGGGTTTAGAGGGGTTAAAAAAGAATCTACATAGAGGTGAGCCCAACTATATCTAGCTGGTGCTTCTCAACCTTTCGCACAAGCTCAGCCTCCTTCCCTCCAGAGAGGTGACGTTCCATGACCGGGATTTAGGCCGCTGAGGCACTCCCCCTCGACTGCCATCCAAACCACCTTCCACCAGCCCCTTCTGAGCTCTCCTGCAGGTGGTGGGCCCACTGGAGAGCGATCCCATGTTGTTCCCTTGGGTTTGACCCAACCTGGGCCTGTGGGAGGAGCCCCAGCCTAGCTCCAGGGAGGGGCTCTGGTGACGCCAATCCGGGTGACATAAAGGAATCTTGAATGTCAGTTCTCATAAGGGGTTATAAGAATAATGAGATAGGCCCTTTAACGTTTAAAGAAGATCCACTGGTTTGATCCAACATTCTGTCATTGACCTTTGCAAGCCAAAAAGAACTTTAATTAATGTTAAAGAAGAGACAGAATGTTGACTTTTTTTTTTTTTTTTTACTAAAGTAATAAAAGGAATAACAATCTTATCAGTCATCAGAAATAATCCCAGGAAAAAAATAGCTAACTTGGACAAACTCATGCATAGCGTTATTCCACTTGTCTTGAAAACTTGTAGAGTTTACAGAAATTAAACCCTAATTGTTGGAGCTATGCAGCTTATTACAAACTCTGGTTTTGTAATAGAAAAAAAACTACAAAACAAAAAACTCTCAAGGTGACAGCTATTATGCAACTTCAAAAACACAAAGAAGTTGAAAAAACTAAAATGTTCACATATTTTAACTGCAACCTGTGAGTGTGTGCTGTCTTTAAACCAGAAATTGAGTGATCTGCTCTCACTCTCAAACATAAAGCCCATATTATCTTTGGGTGGCAGATGGGTTTATTACATAGAAACATCTGGACAGTTAGATGGCAGATTCTGTAAAAAGTACAGGACACAAAAGCTGCATGGAAGTGAAATCTGGTAACAGCTGTTTGTGTGGGAAGGTTTTGTCATCAATTACATCAACAATTGGAACAGTTGGATTAATAAAAATTGATTTAAATTAAATATGAACTAAAATAAAAGATGTATTTTACACTGAATATTATAAGTTTGCTTTTCCCAATTCCTTTCCAGCCATTAATTAAACTCTACATGACAAGAATTAGATTTAATGAATTTATTGTGTCGCGTGTGTGTGTAATGAATGTACAAAAATTTGTATTTTTGATCATGTAATTATACGTTTAAGAAGATTACATCATTTTCTTTTATTTTTCAATCAATTTATGAGCAAATCCTAAAATATCTGATATATTAATATGTATTTCTTTTTCCCTTGTTTTGTTGCTGAAATTGCCTTAATAAACCAATAAATCAAATATCTTTAAATGTATATTTTAACAGTATTTTTAGTTTGAAATATTTTTCATTTTCTTTCAAACTTAATGAGCAAAGCAGCTCAAAAACTTGTAAAAACAAACAAATGTGCAAACTGGGGGAAAAAAACTGCAAGCTGTTGTGGGAGGACATGGAAAGCGTAGAGAGTAGGCAACAATGAAGAAGTATTTGGTGGGCTGCGTGGAGTGCTCCAGGAAAGTTCCTGAGTGGGTGAAAGTAGAGCTGTTGCCTGAAGAAACGCTCATTTCAGCAACCATTAAAATGCTCCATGGGTTCTGTGATCTTTAAGTTCACACTGCTCCTCAAGGGAAGAGTGAGAAAACTCAACAGTCAGAGATCCCAGAGGCTAGACAACAACCTCAAAACAGTGTAATTACACAGATCCCATTAAGGAAGGATGTGGAACACCAAAAGGCTGGATGTCAGAATTAGTCTCTTAAAGATGGATTGCTCATCTCCACAATGATCAAAGTCTTTTCTTTTGGATTTAAGGAACCATAAATTTAAAAAAGTTACTTATAAATATCAGAATTGCATAATGAATGTATTTTGCATGTTTTCTGTAATTAAAAAGTGCATTGAATGGCCAGGTGAAGATCTTCCTTTTGGGTTTTGTAATCTTTCAAAAATCAAATTTTTTTATTCTAAAAAAATAAGGCATGCATTAGATAACACAGCACACATAACCCAGGGCCAGAATGACAAATAACCAATGAGAAGAACCAAAGTTTCTCACCAAAAACAAAGACAAGGTCACTCACTCTTTTTGATATTTGCCATCTTTATTGGATTTTTAATCCAACTTGGATTGTCTTTTGATCTATTTTGAAAGCGTTCCCAGTGGAGTTTTCATATTAATGAAGCAGTTTTTTGGGGGTTTTTTTGTGTTTCCTAGGAAATAGTTTCTGCACAGCGACAAGAGTTCTTTAGAAATTGCTCTTTGAGTGAGCCCACTGCCTCTTCCCATAATCCATTTCTTTACTTTCTCTCGGCGCTAGCTTACAGCCCCTTACACTAACCTAACATAAACTGTGCAGCAAAAGCAATACTGGAGCTATCCAGCTGTACAGTTTTGAGGCAGATGCCAGTTCAGATGAGGAAAACGTACGTGGATTTACTCACCTACAAGCGGATGTATTTGTTTCTATGTAAACATTTTCAAACTGCTCCTTATTCACAACAACTTAAATTAAAATTGTCTCATAACTTATTTCAAATGTGACTTTAAGGTTGAGCATAGCAGTCAAAGGCTGAGACGGTGTTGCCATAGTAATATGAAAAAAAATAGTTTAATCACCTGGGAGAGAAAAAAATAGAAACATTTGTGGTTAACCTTTTCAGTGTAACAGAGGACACAGAGTTTCTTGGTTTAAATTTTGTTGAGGCCTTCTGGCTTGTCTTACTCCATCCTCCCCTCGCTCCAGTTCAGGATCATCGCTGGAGTGTGCAGCGTCAGACTACATCCTTCCCCTTTTGTTTTGCCCACTTCCAGCATCTTTGCACCCTTTCGTGTTTTACTTTTCATTTTTTACAGAAAATCTTTTCACAGGTTTACCTGTTATATTTCTTTCCTTATATCCAACTTTTCACTAATATCATGTGCATACACCTATAGATGTACAATCAAAGCAATAAAATCCCAAATTCTGCGGTGAGAAGAGAAATCAGCAGGTTTTTGTTCTTTTTTTTTCTGCAGAGAGAGTCTGGAGCAGACAAGAATGCCGTCATCTTTTCTCTGCTGGTGACAGGATATATATAGCAAGTAGGTTCTCTTAAAAGTCAAGATGAAAACATTTGCTTTGTTTCCAGTGCACGGCTGTGATGCCGCTTTGAAACCTGAAGCAAGGAAAAAGATGCTCCTTTATGTCTCCCTCTGTACGCTGGAAAATAATGAACGACAGGAGGGTTCCTCTGAAATACCCGACCTGACAGACAGCCAGGAGATCTGGATCCAGGGACAAACATTTGAAAGAGAAGATGAGCTCATTTTGTATTAGTGCTACCATATTTTTTTTATTAAGCACTATGTCTGAAGCACAAGTCCAAACACAAAAACCCCCTGAACATCAGAGGGAATGTTGGCACATAACGTCCCTAAATGTTTCGATATTTGATTTTGGAGTTTTTTTGTGCTCTTGGATACATTTCTTCCTTGTTTATTGTACAGTAACATACAGTGCTCAGCATAAACGAATACACCCCACTACATCTTTCAGGAAACCTTAAGTGTTTCAGAATTAACATTTTCTATGAGATATTGTACTACAAAATACTCCCACAAATGTGGGCCATTGATTGCAAACAATCAATGGCCCACGTTAATTGGCACACACAAAAAAGCCCTTCCCATTTCGTGCCGTCAGAAATGGCTCCTCATGGAAGAGAAATGTCACAAAATCTGAGAAAAAAAATAATTTCTTTACACAAAAAAAGTGAGGGCTACAAGAAGATCAGTCAAAATACTATAGCAAAAGTGATCCAAAAGAAGATGCTGCCATCACTCTGTGCACTTTTCCAACACGACAATGATCCAAAACTCACATGGAAAGCTACTGTTGCATTTCTGAAGAACAACAGGGTTAAGGTGATTGAATGGCAAAATATGTCTTCTGATCTGAATCCAATGGAACACCTGTGGGAATTCTAAAGCAACAAGTTGAACATCACTCTCCATCCAGCATCCAGGCCCGAAAAGAGGTTATTCTTGAAGGATGGAAAAAGATAGATGTTGCAATATGTCGCCAACTTGTTCATTCCATGACTAGAAGACTTGGTGCTGTCCTTCAAAATCCCGGTGCTCATACAAAATACTTGATGTAGTAGTTTTTGATGCAATTTTGCTTCAAACAATTTGAGCAAAACTGAAGATTTTTTGATCTAAGTTACATTATTCACCTTCATTTCATGTTTTGGAGTTAAATAAATGTTCAAGAAGTCATCCTTGTGGAAAAGTTGGAAATTGTCCCTTTGTTCATCGCGCTACTGATTAAATCAGTACATTTAAAGAGGGTGTACTCATTTAGGCTGAGCACTGTACATGATTTTGCACTAATTTGCTAATGTTTTTAATAAAAATAAGCAAACAGGCGTTAAGTCTGAGGTAACGTAGCGTTGAAAACAGAGCAGAAAGTGTAAAATTATGTTGGTGGGTTGCCTGTAGTGCCACATTTGAATAATTGGATGTATACTGTCTGCGCTGAAGAAAAGCATGGGAAAGAAGCAATGACGCTGTAATGAAAATAAAACGAAAAAAACTGTTTCCAATACAAACTGTAAATAAACAAAAATGAGAACATAATGTAAGTTTTTTTTTCAAGCTGAAGATGTTTTCCACAGACTGTAAGAAGAAAACAAACCTTCTCAGGGAAAATATTTATTTCAACTTTTAAGTGGTTTCATGGGTAATTTTTTTTTTTTTCCACATAACTTTTATAAGGAGAAAAGAACCAAAACCAAAAAACTATTTAAAAACAACAACAAACAAATAACTTTTTAAACTAAACTGCATTCTGTCCAGACATTAAAACATTTAAATCAAATAAATACAAACTTCTATGTATTCAAGAAAAAAACCCAAACAAATACATGTAAGCATGTTTGAGTGGAAAAAATGAGGTTTCAGTTTTATTGTCATTCCTTTTTATTTCTTCAATTCCACTACTACTAAGAAAGGGGTTGAAATGGCATTTCCAAAATGAGTATCTGTGTGATTAATGCTTGCTCAAACAAATGATCAATTAGTGTATTACTTGATATTGTATTTTTTTTGTTTGGAATTTGACACTTTTTGTTTCAGATTAGATTTTGTTTCAAATACAAAAAACAATACAAAAAAAAACTTCAATACAATCACCATCTTTAATGCTTAAGAAAAAAATTATGCTAGACTGAACTAAAAAAACCTGTTTGAAAAGGGGATAGGCAGGACCCAATGCTTGTTAAATGCTTATTTAAGCCTTTATTACTTTTTTGCATATTATCAAAATATTCTAAATAATTATATTTCTTCTTTTTCTTATTCTTTTTACAGAATGAACATTTCAGAATCATATTTGGATATAGAGTAGTTTGTCTAGCTTGTATTTTTAGAAGTTTCTCTTTAAACATTTGATACTAAATTATGTAATATCTGAGGCATTGTTTGTTCTGTACACCCACACACATGAAAATCATGTTTTTGGTGTTTTTAATATGCTCGTGATATTTTTTTCGTGATGGAGGAAATATGCAAAGAAAATTAAGCTCAAAATTGCATTTCTGAGTATTTCTTTATTCAAATTGTTGTGGATCAGGAGCAAATGAAAGTGCAGTTTGATAATAAGCGTATTTGTTAAGGTGAGCGGAGCACAAGTTTCCTGCTCCTCTCTTTTTCTGACGCATCTAATTGTAGACGGCTAGATCCACGTCTGTCTTTGTTTTCCTCGTCCAAGCTGGCATCTGGCTCCAAACTTTACGGCTGGATAGTTTCAATATTGTTCGCCATTTTTTGTTGCACTGGTAATGTTAGGTCGATATTGTGAGGGGCTGTAAGCTAGCGAGAGAGAATGTAAACTGAAAGCTCTCAGCAAAGGAGAGGGGCAGGGGTTGCAACTCAGAGGCAAATTTCTAATGAACTCCTGCCATTCTGCAAAACCCAAGACTGAAACCATGTCCTGGAAAACGATACAAGTATTTGATTTTTGTCAAAAACTGCATTATTAAAAGACAAAATATCAGTAATTTACAAAACGGTCCCCAAAATGTGTGAAACCGCCACCAGGAACTGCCCTTTTTAAGTCAGGACCTTTATGGACTTGCAGGTTGTAACCCTGTCTTCCTCCACTGTTTCCATAATGAGATGACTTCTATGCACAGTTTCATGCCCCCCATAAAATCTCTGAACTACAAGCTTCTACAAAGAAAAAAAAACATCTGATGTTCTCTCTGGGCCTAATTAATTCCTGATATTGTGAATAAATCAACTCAGAAAAAAAAAAAAAACAAATAACAACAATCATTAGATGTGGCTAAAATGTGGCTAAAATATTAAATATGAGGAACCTCCGCCATGTGGCGGAAAAAATATATATTTTTTATTATATTGGCATTCATCCTTTTCCTAAACCGGTTTTGTCCCTTTTGGGGTCACAAGGGTGCCAGGGCCAAATCTGGCCCCTTGTGGACACAGGTATGTTACACCCTGGACAGGTCGCCAGTCTGTCGCTGGGCCACGATCACACACCCGTACACACACGCATGCACACCTAGAGACAATTCAGAGTGATCAATTAGAAGGTGGAAAAGCACTATACAAGTATATGATTGAAATCACAAACTGCAATTATTTTTTTCCTTCATGATTGATTTTTTTTTTGTATATTTAACTGATTGGCACCTCTGCGTTTTGAAAAGGACGCTATCCATACGCCTCTACCAAATCTGGTCAAAGTTAAACTAGTTTAATTTTCAACGTGTGCTTGATTGCTGAGTTTTTATTTTTGTACGTAGAGCCCAAAAACATACTTAAAAACTTGGGAGAAGCCAAAAACACCCAAATACACGTGTAAACAGACTTTTCATTGGAAAAGGCTGATCAAACTCACTTTTATGAAAATTTTTGGTACAACTCAAACTCTTTCATATTTTTATTGGCTACATTTTTTAGATTAAATATTGCAAGCATAACCACATATCTGACTCCAGATACTAACAGGAGGTATACATGCTACTCAGTGTTGTCGTAAACATTATTAATCCTTTTGCCATAGGACTTTATGTTTGACCACTGCTGATGCTGTTTTCTTTTTACCAATTTTTTTCTTGTTTTGCAAACAAACTTTAAAATAAAAACATATAACTCTTCTTTTTTCTTGTTTCCTTTGAAAATGATTTTTTTTCTACACTAGAGACAAATTTAGAAGACCCGTCTTATTCAAGCCCTGTAATCTAAAGTACATTCTTTTCTTTTTCTGGACAGGGGTCTGCACAGTTCAGATACACACACAAACAAACAAACAAACAAAATGACTCGAGCAAGTGAGAAACGACAAACTTGTGTTTGTTATTGACTGTATCAGGAGATCAATTATATTCCAAAGTTTCAAGACATCTAAAAGGGAAAAAAAAGCATGAAATCACTGACCTTTACTTTGCCAAATCAGGAAGTTTTGGCTGTACAATTAATCTGCTCATTTTGGCGGGCTCCTTCTCTCTTTTTTTTGTTTGTTTCTGTCCATTGGCAGCTGTCTTGCAAATGGCAGGTAAGGACGACCTAAAAATATTGATTCTGGACACACGAGTACAGCTTTCCTGACTGAGCAGAACTGGTAACAAATAAGAATAAAACATAAAAATACTGATTGTTTTTTTTCCAAAGGAAATGTAATCCAATAACCAATATTTTGCTGAAATTTCATTTTAAAAATAGCACATTTGTAGACTATTTGGCCGTCTTGTTTTGCATACTGACACAACAATTCTGTCTCTGTCTTTACCTTTCTGAAAGCCTCTTCTCTTAATAGGAATAATCCTTGGAAGCAATGCTAGAGGATGTGAGAACACAGACAGGGAATTCTTGGCTTTAACACTTACAAATGCACATCCCTAACCCAAGACTGCCATGTGCGTGCGGCTATTAATCCTTGCTTGGGAGTAATCCCAGAGTGTTTATGTACTGAGATAATCTTTCCCTCTTCTCCAACGGGACCAAGGACACAGCGTCCACTCGCAGGTAAGCTTCACTCCAACAGCTCGGCCATAGCTGTTAATCCTGGTTCCAGATGTTAAGGAGAGCTGCAGTAAAGACTGATCGTTTGGATGCTAATTTGTGTTTTTGTTGAAAGAAAAGAATGTGAAAAGCCCATTAATGTCTTAAGAACGTATAGCAGGTGAGGGGTTTCGTCCTTATATACACACACGTGTATCTAGAAAGCCTTAGTCACGTGGACCTGTATGGTTATGATTGGGTAGTCGGGGACCGTGGAGGGTTGTAGAGAAGTATGCCCACTTCTTACGGGGAGCACAGGTGTGTCTTGCAGTTCACTTGAGGCTTGTATGACCATGTCAAGACAAACCATGAAAATGGAAGGTACGACTGTCGCACATGGGGCAAGCGTGTCGTGAAGTATTCGTAAGGCCAATGTATGTTGCATGCACTTAAGATGTACTGGTGATGCCGCAGTACGGTACCCTTCTGCCACACTCCAGTCACTAGGTGCGAGGACTGGCCGTGCAAATTCACATAAAGAGTGTGCAGGTGATACGTAAGTGCCCATCGGCACTTTGCCAAACATGACAAAATTCTTTTACACAAAATCCATAACTGTTCTTTTTTTCCAAGCTCTAATGTCTGAATTCTTCTACCAACATCTCATTTCTCCTCTAACTTCCTTGACCTTAAACATCAAGTATGAGTTGTCACCTTCAAGTGTTTAATTTTGACTCCATACATCCTTATCCTCCCATGAAAAGTCTAAGAATCCTGCGGCGTTGCTTTCCGTTGCCTTGATAGGAAATCCTTGCACTTTCTACCATTTTGAGCAACTGTTTGTTCATTTTTGATGACGTATGACATCTGCTACTATCCTTCAGCCAATCTAAACAACAGACCCACATCTTTACCTCTTTTTTTCCCACTCTAACCTTAAAGTCCTGCACCTTCTGCATCTTCACACCCTGTGACCTCCCCGTTACGATTAGCTTCTTTCATTCTTAACAAGTATCTGTTGAGGTTAACCTTCATTCTCCTTCCTTACTAAGTAAACCTGCATCTCTTTAGAATTTTCCTCCGTCTTCTCTGCTCTCTCTACAAATGACAATGTCATCTGCAAACATTGTAGCCCGTGGAGATTTCTGTCTAACCTCATGCATTAGTACGTCCTTCACGACAGCAAACAAGGAATTCAGTCTGTCCTCGATGAAGACTCACCTTCACTTTTGCTTACAGCAGAACAAAAAGAGCATATTTTGAGAACAGATATTAAATACCTAATTTATTGTTGCCAGCAGTTTTTTTTAAGGGGACAAACTTGTAACTTTAACTGTCTTCAACATCCTAGACAGCTGCTATGAAATGTACTTGTACTTGTATTTGTCAAATGGAGTATCATGGCATGGTTAGACAGCACAAATCCTTCCTGTTGCTCTGATGGATTCGAACTGTGTTTAGGTATGTGTGGGATACCCAGCATGCCTTTCAAAAGAAATGCATTTCAGCAGGAGGTTCCATGCTTTCACCACATTTGTGCCTTTTCATCGCACAAGACGTATGGCAGGCCAGAAGAATATCTCCAGCATGAGATCCAACACAGTCTGATGGAAGTTTGTGAAGCTGTCACAAAATATAAAAATCATTTCCTTTAGCCTGCTTTTATGACAATCCATCAGGATCTTTTTTAGTATTTACCTCTTAAAAAAATAATTAAAGGCATGTAGCTTTAAATCGAAGACAATGCTTCTCACAAAATATTCAGGCTTTGAGAGCTTGAAGTATAAAGTTGTAAAACAATATTAAAACATATCGTAAATGTCCTTTTTTTTTTTTTTTTTTTTTGCTGAGCAAAGTCTGTGACTGAGCTGGATGGATTGCTTCTGTGAGCTATTGTGCCAGAAATCAATGTTGATGTGAAGCAGTGGAAACACTTGAATAAATATTCTTGGACGCTCCTGCTTTCTGACATGCCATCCAGAACTTTGAACCCATTTATCCATGAACGTTAATCACTTCATTTGCAAGGAGTGCTACATCTTCTAAGACAGAGGCAGCAGTAAAATGCACATTTACAATACTTGGTTTAATCTATACAAAAACAATTAAAAAAATTAAATTAAAGCAGCGAGGATGCTGTATAGCATGCAGGCGCTACCCGTCCCCATCCTGGCGCCCTCTTCTAAGCCCGCCCTTCACTGGTTGAGTCCAGTCACTCCTCCCTCTGCTGCCGCCACCCTGCTCAGGGGCAGATTCATTAAAAAAAATTTGTTTTTTTTCCCAAAATGGCGGCTTTTCTGTTGATTTGATCTCAATAGCAACCCTTTTATTTTGTGGTCGCCTTAGTGTGCTGAATAGGTCTGTAATTTTCAGAAGAAATGTTACAAGTACATTTTTGAATTTCCTTGGCAACTGAGGTTTTTCGTTAACCACACCCACATTCCTAATGTGTTCACATGGTATGTCGCATCATTTTGTTCAGCTCAGGATTCATGTAGGAAATTGTCACAATAATCTGGCAAAAAATGTGCAAGAACCAGGAAAACGCCACTTCTGTGAGCGCACCGAGCTGTTCAAAACTTACATTTATTCCCAAGCAGCTTCACAGTGATGTTTAAGGAGTTAGAGATCAAAATCCCACGAGGAGCTTAAATTTGTAGAATGTACAAAAGGTGATTTTTATTTTATTTTTAAAATTTTTTTTTTAATTCAAGATGGAGTCTGCTTCCCGAGGTCAAATGTCAACTAAACTTGTTGCAGACCGAAGCTGTAGACTTATCCCTGTTTCAAGTGTGAAATTTCATGAAAGTCTATCAAACAAAAGTTTGATTGTGCAAAAATGTGAAAATCGCTTCAACATGGCTGCCAGGGCCATCCCATGATAACTTTAACACTTCCTTTGGAAACCCCTTGACACGTATGTTTTTTTGGATTTGTTGATGGGTTTTGAACTTTTAAAAAAAAAATAAAAAATTTACGAGCCTCCCCTTACGAGGAGATTTTGGTCTTGTTCCTTTTTTTTTTTGGATGATTTATCTCACTGTGATGTCATCATCTTTGGGGTGGGCAAGGTGTCATTCACTATTCCCCAAATCCTTTTTACCTAGGTTCTAGGTGCATGATTTTGATGAGTTTTTGAGTATGTGGTCGGGGCAAAACATTTGCTCAAAGACACCGAATAATTCAAAAACACTGATCTATGAATTAATTTCAATAACCAACAAAATAGACTCTTGTAAGAAAATTGCTCTGAAATTATACCTAGTTTAAAAATATTACCAAACAAAATGATTTATTTCATAGAAATAAGCAAAAAAAAAGACAGGCTGATAAGAATATTTGCTAAAAGAAGGTGGTGAATGACATATCGTGTGTTCTAGTCAGCAACTGAAACAAGAGAAGGAAGCAAAACTAAGGCGACTGCAGAAAGGATAATGATCTTACAAGATCCAGTAGTAAGCATAAAACCAGAGCTTTACAGAGGCAATCAATCTAAAAGAAACCAGAACTAAACACAAGAAGGGAAGCGATGCTGATGTGAAAAAGCTGACATTGGCATCCATAAACCATAGCATACTTTTAATTTGTCACTTCTGATCCAGACATCTCAACTAAATCTATAAATATGAAAGTTTTCTCCTTAAATGGTCACTGGAGAACTGTTCAAACCACAGCCGGATTCAAAGTTTAGTTACATTCTGGTTTACAGGATCCGATTACTGCTCAGAAGTCCATTAGTTTTCACACACCTGGATGTGTGAAATTTATTTTCCACGTCTGACCCATACCCTGGTGCAGTGAGCTGCAGTCACAGCCATTCTTGGTGACACAACCCCCTGCCCAATCAATGTTGACCGTACAATCTTATTCCTCAGAGACTACCAAGCAAAACAAGAGACTTTTTCCAACATATTTTTGCATCCTATCGAGCTGAATTTTTAACCCAGAATGACTCACTGGAGGTGTTTTTGTGCATTTTGCACGTACAGTATATCCTTGTGACTAGACAGTTTGTGTGATGAGCGTGCGCACACGTGCATGTGACACAGACAGAGATGGAGAGACACCAGCCCTCTTGATTGTAGTGGCCCAGAGGCTCGCTGACCTATTTCTGCCTGTGAATAGCTGTTTCATCATAAGCAGTCACCAGCCTCTGCACCTGCACTGTGACTCTTTGTGTGTCTGTGTGTGGAAAAAAAAACAAAAAAAAAACATGTCTGTGTATCTGAAGTCCTGCTGTACATCTCTTTGCTGCTCAGCGATGTGCACGCACACTAACTCCCTCATCCCGTTCTTCCCCTCTGCACCCTCCACCTTTTTCATCAAGCAGCACTTTTTCCCACCACACAAAGCACACCCTCTCTCCATCCCTCTCAGGTTTCTGCCCGCTGCGATGTCCAGTGCTGAGTGTAGCTGTATCTGCGTTCGCAGCACGACACTCTGGCTCTGGCGCTCACTCACACCAACCCACACACATGCACACACACACCTACGCAGGTCCTGGAACACTAAACGTGTTCACAGCAGGCCAAACCTGATTCAAACAGCCAGAGAGAATGCCTAATGATTGATGATGACACCCAGAATCTATGTGCAACCACAGCAGAATCCCACAAACAGGTTAGCTGGAACCTCAGGTCCCCTGAGCTGCAGCTTTCACGTGTCAGATGAACAATTTGGGATCATTAGCTCCCACTTAAATCCCATCTTGCATAACAACCCCAGTGCAGATTAAAGCAATAAATATAGTAATAACATAAAAAAGAGCTTTTTTTGCATCGTAGCTCTGATTCTGGCATTCTGCTGCTTCCATTTTTTTTTTTACCTTCCCCCCCATCCTGCTATCTTCTCCCTTGCTTGCTGCTACTTTGGGACAACTTTCTGCTGAACTGCTGAGGAGGCAGGCAGGTAAGCAGGCACATCAGCAACGGGGCAGAGGTGCTGTTAGTCTGATGAGCAGTAAAGCTGTCAACAACTAGAACAGCAAGGAGGGGGAAGCATTTGCTCTGGTGTTTACCGAGCTAAAATGAACTCCGCTCACATCGCCTAAGATATTCCAATGTTCGTCCCAACCCCGGAACTTCGGGATCTGGGAGGATTTTGACTCTTGCAAATTCACGCGTCTTCTGCTGTGTTCCAACTATGTGTGTCCTCAGCTGTGGAGGACTGTATTTGTTGTTGCAATATAGCACTTCAAAGGTGTTGCTCCAGCACCAGAAGTGTGTTTGGAGTCTTTCCCACTGACGTAAGCTGGAGAAGAGTATTCTCACAGAGAACAGTGATGTAATACACTGTGAAGATAGTCAGTCTCTGTCTTTTTTTGTGTTCATCATCCTCTCTGTCTCACTCTTCCTCACTTCCTCTTTCTCTGTTTTCACATCTGTTGTTTTTTTTGTTTTTTTTTCCTCATTTCCATTTTGGTCCTGGCAGGATGGTGCTGCTGTTCCTGTGGGATATCTAAAATCAAACCCAACGGCTCCCTCATTTGGCCATGTTGGAGAACTGCATTTCCACCATGTCACCTGCCACTTTGTGCGCCCCTTTTTTCTCCATCCGCCCAAAGCTGCTGAGCACGGCGCTCCTCCCTGCACTTCAGTCGGAGGGCACTCATTCCGTTTTGTATCAACAGAAGCCAGCTGTTTGGTTTTTTTTGAAGGATTTGTTAGATGTTTTCTAGACAGAGACAATTTCTTTTGTTACATTAACCATCAGACTGTGTTAAACGTTCATCAGACTCAAGTCCCCGCCAAGGAATTCCCACACTGGTGCTTCTCCTCCTCCTCTCCTCCTTTTCCTTTCTTTCATCCTTGTTCTCAGTCTTCATCAAAGATGAACCAACAACCCCTTCGGTGCCTCTGGGAGACCCCCACAAAACATCCCAGCAGCCTCTCTGTCTGACCAGCCCACAGTGATGAGAGCGAGAGAGATGTGAACGCACACTGAGGGTGGTCTTCTCGGCTTCCCGCTTCCAACAACCGCAAATAAACGGCAGCACAAAAATATATGTGCAGGAATGTGCGACGTCCATATAAAGACAAAAAAGAAGTAAATACACCCCGTACCTCCACCCCTCCCAGAACCAAACCCACCCACAGGCAGTAGGGGTTTGAGAGAGGAAGCCCACAACATAAATATCCAATTACCAAACACATCAAACAGACAGAGGATGAAATATTGATAACTTTGAGATATTTATGTAATCCACAATGGTGCCTTATATAAGTGCTCCATTTACAAGGAGACATTGAAATGAGCAGGGAAGTATTGTTTTCCTTTTTCTTTAACTTGTAAGGATAAAAAAAACGTGGACTTCAGCTCAGAAAGGTTAGAGTCGAACAATGCTGGATGATGATGCTCTCCTCCTTTAGATTTGGTGACTGCAAACACCCCTACAGCTCAGAGGATGCTGTGAACGCAAGTCAAATACCCCTACACAAGATCAAGAGCGTGAGTTTACCCCACAGTGTTCACACTGGACAAGCAGGGAGGGGCTTCTGCTACTTTTTATTTTTATACCTTTTACCAGATCATGTTCACCACCTACGAAGAGACTTGGTGCAAAATGACTTTACCAAAAATCTTTGTTGTAGTAGGACCGTAAGCTAATGATAAGTCAGTATATATATTTTGGTGACTGTAGATTCAATATCCTCAGAGTTATTGAACTTTTTTGATCCAATATGATCCATCTTGCCCCTGCAACAGACTGGCGACCAGTCCAGGGGTATCCCCTGTCTTCGCCCATGAGTTGCCGGGTTAGGCTCCGGCAACCCCGTGACCCCAAAAGGGATAAAGCGGTTTGGAAAATGAATGAATGAATGATCCATCTTTGTATAAAAAAAAATACTAAAAATAAACAAAATCCAATAATACGATGGCATGACTAAAATGAATCATATCTAAATGTTTGGTCACTGTGACCAGAGTATTTTCAGAGCTAACAAGCATTTTTGATTGATTTTGATTCATTTCTTTAAATACAAATAATAATAAAAATGGGAGGAGGAGCTTATGTATTTTCAGAACTATTGAGCATCTTTATAATGATTAATATGTCTTCTAAAATTGATAATGAATAAAATAAATGTAGAATTACTTTCTCCCAAAATAGTTATTGTAACATTAATATGGTGACGAGTCTTCATTACCAGCTCATATAAATTAAGAATTGTATTTGTTTTTGAGAGATGACTGATTTTTGCAGGATGGTCTCTTTTGAAGCTTGCACTTTGTAGACGCTCCCTTGGCAGCCATCCCTCCATCTGCAGCTCGAAGAGAGCAACTCCCATTATCAATCTTTTTTCTTTTGAAATGCACTTGTAGGTCACTCTCTGCGTTTATACAAAATTATTGAGATACCTGCAGTCATGTCTGAACATTTACCAGAAGAGTTATTGAGCCCGGAATTCTGAATCTGTGAATATCTTTCAAACTTTACAGAACTCATTCATATAGACTCTTCATCGGAGGTGGCCACTTCAACACTGAGACACCCACACTAGTGAAAATGAAATCGAAGGGGGTGAAAAAAAATGAAGGATGAATTCACCAGAAGAGATGCTTTTCCGGTATTGGATGTACATTTATGCGGGGGAGTGACTGGGCTGTTTATGTTCATGCGCGGCTGTCAATCGTTCAGCGTTGGATTCGACTCCGAGCATATGGAGCTTAAACGAAGGGTGGTGTCAGTGGTGGTGGTGATGGTGGTGGTGGGGTAGTTTTTGAGCTTCTCACGTCGCTGGTTTGCTTTGAGCTGCAGATCATAGAGCAATTGAAAAGACACAAACACACACAAGGAAGTGCGGATTCCCTCTAATTAATTGTAAATTGTCACCACTTGAAGTGAGTGTGCTTACTGATATGAGCGTTTTGTGGGTGTGTTTGTGTTTTCATGTCTGAGAGGGAAATGAGAGGTGGGGGGGTGTAGGAAAACAGAGGGGAAGACTGCATAAATTGACTTAACTTTCGTGCCTTATCAACAAGCCACTCACTCTTCTGGGTTTTTCCTTTGAAACTGATGTTCCCCACCAAAGCTGAATAAATTATCACTTTAAACAGGAATAATAATAAGAGCATACATTATTTCTGTTGTTGGTACTGGCGGTTGTTGTTGTTGTTGTTGTTGTTGTTTGTGTCAGTGGGAAGGCTCAGATCTTGACATATGAAAAGGAGGGGGGAAAAAAGGTAACTATCTTTGCATCTTTTATAAGTCTGTGTGATCATTTTAATGGTGACCCAAAAAATGTCCCAGATATGTGTGTGTAGGGGGGGTTGGGGCTTCCTTTTGAAATATTCTTGAAATACAGACAGAGAAACAGGGGGTGAGGGGTAGAGAAAGAGAAAAGAGGAAAGATAGAGGAGAGGGAACGCCAAAATGAAGCCTTCTCTGTGATACGAATGACAAATTCAAACAAGTCTCAAGTCACCCAGCCAAACTTTTACTTTCTTCGCCGTTTGAGCTCTGCGTGAAATCATTGTTAACGCGCACTGATGATGACAGTCGGATCCCAGCTCAGTCAAGTCTGTTTTTTTTTTATTTATGATGCAGAACAAAAACGGCCTTTACAATTTACAGTATGATGCAGTGAAACGGTCAATCACATGCAAGGTCGAGTTGAAAAGCGTTTGCAGTCGGGACCGTAAAGGTGCGGCTCTTATCCTTGATCCGAAACGCTCTGTGACCGGAGATCAGACGAGGGGCTATTCCACGATCAACCCGACGCCTCCGGCCTGTGATGGAGTGCAGTAATTTATTAGCCGACGTGTTCCCTTTACACATGTGAGGGTCACCAAGTAATCCTGGAAGCTTGAAAAACAAAACGAGTTAATGTGTTTCCTTTTTTTTTATTAAATAAATGTCATGACAAAACCTCTCATTGTTTACCATCTAAAGATAGGTAAGTTTAATTGTATTATGAAGTTTTTTGGCTCTTATGACGTTGAAGTCATTTAAAAGATGGATAATTGTATCAGGGGGCTTAACGTCGGTGGTTCGAATCCCGGCTTGGGACCCTTCTGTGCGGAGTTTGCATTTTCTCCCTTTGATGAATTGTAAACGCTGGATACATTGGTGCCTCACTAAATAGTGGTCCATCTTTTGTGGCCTTGCTGTTTTGTGGATTTTTTTCTCATTGCAATTTTGCATGCTTTTTATTTCTCTAGCACACTGTGTCCTGATTGACTGTTGACCTTGTCAATCAATCTCCTCCGTGGTGTGTCACTTGTAGAGATGCATGCAGTTTGCCACTTTTACATAAATCTTTGTTTTCATTTTATACTACTGAACTTATTCTTCTGCAAAGGTTAGAGTATAAAGACGAGAAAAAAGAGTGAACATTTGAATTGATGTCTGAGAAAAGTGTATAAAGTGTGTTGTGAGGAGTTTTACAGCCTTAAAACTTTGCGGATTTCACCTATCGTGATTTTCACCCCACTGCCAAACACTGGGTCCAACCTGTAACTGCTAGGAGCAATGTGGGGTTCAGTGTCTTACCCAATGACACTTCGAAACCTGGTTGGGCGAAATGGTTAAGGTGTGAACTGAATCTGTGATCTTCTGATCAAAGGTCCCCCGCTCTACCTCTGCACTGCAACTACAACATTGCACATAAAAAAAAATAAAATAAAATAATAGGGATGAATGCATAAAGAAAAAGATATAAAGCAGAAATTAAACAGAGACGAAAAAAGCTGATCGCCATGTCTGTGCCGGAGTCCAGTTAAGTGGAGCTACTGCCTATCCTTGCCTGTAGGGGGCGTGTATACACAAGCCGACACCTACAGTTCATTGCATTTGAAGCTGTCTTCTACGTACAAGAGGCCCAATCTGGGCGAGAACTGCAAAAAACCACAGTTTCACAGCACGGTTATGTTGATACATAAGGGCAGGGGTCAAAGGTCATTCTGATTGCTTACTTTGAACTCTTCTGCCTAATGGAGAGCTCATCTGAAATTCCAGCATCCAGATGTGAAATACAACCAGCAACTCCTACAACCAATTATCCCCTTCACACACACACACACACACACAAATCTGAGAAGTTACACACTTTTGTGTGAATGACACCTTAGTAATTCCTTTTTGTTCTTTGGTTATAACTTTTTGAGAACATTTTAAAGCAAGAAACTGTTTTCAAATAAAACCGAACCACAAACTATTGTGTAATATTAACAAAAAACACTAGCACACATGCATGCGCAGTATCTTTGTGATAATCCCCTTCTGAATCCCAGTCACAAGCCAAGTATGAAGTATTGCTGCCTGGTAGCACAAGCACAACGTGAAGCTCATGTGACTGCATTAACCTTTTGGCCTTAATCTCCTGCAGTCACGAATGAAAAAAGGTCATAAAAGCTGAAAAGTTGCCATGCAGCTTTCAGAAGCATTCCACACAAAGACTGTTCAGATATGAAATATGAATAAATTTGTCTTTTAGAATCTTCAGATTCTGTTCTTTTTAGTGGTTTACTACTAACACAAAAAACAGACTCCTGATAAGCAGAGGCTTAAAAATCCCTCTAAACTGTCAAGTAAAATCCCACTGGAGCAGAGATCACAGCGTGGCACCTCTTGTGCATCCAATGTCACACAAAGACTGCAGAGACTCAATTTGACGTGTTCTTTCACTTGCATTGAAAGACAGAAAGTGTACGCTATTTTTTCCCTCAGATAGTTTGATAGGCCGTTATCCTGCAGAGAAACCAGAAGGCTAATAGTCTCATCGGAGAGAAGTGTATTCAGTCGCGTCACGCTGGTCTTTTGCCAGGAGTTTCAATGGCGCCTGTGGTCAGGATCAGCTGATTTCTCTGAACAGCACAATGCAAAAAAATAGCTGTTGGAAAATATTATCTGGACAGGTCACAGCTCAGCTATTGTTTGTATTACTAAAGAAAAAAAACACCTTTTTTGAGATTGAATAATTGTCATCAAAACAAGATGGCACAAAGACACCTAGGAGGAACTGAAGTCTATACCCAAAGCGACAGGTGAGAATAGCTTTTTCATAGTAAAACCTGTAATTCCATCAATTCATTTTACTTTGAAAAGGTTTTAGCCTCTGCTAATCTTCTCTTGGGCCTTGGCAGCAGAATAGAGCCATTTATTCTCAGAACAAAATCCCCCATTCATGCTACTGCTACAGATGGTGTTAAGAATTTGCCTGACTGTAGTTATTTGCAGCATGATGACGAAACTGAATAGTGGAAAGAGTAAAGACAAACAGAACAACGAAGATTTTTTTCTTACAATAAGTTGCAGGGAACTGTTGTCATTATGGCAGGTTTGTAGCTTTTCACCCACGGTCTTATTTTTAGAAAACAATAGTCATGTTTGGAGTAGTTGACCCTATACCTAAAGAAATACATACCGTATTTTTCTCATTATAGGGTTCACCAGATTATAAGGCGCACCATCAATTAACAGTTTATTTTTTAATTTGTGTCATATTTAAAGCGCAATGAACTATAAGTGACAAAAGAAGTTATTCAGTCAGACTTAAACTGCGTTCACAGTAACGCTAGTACTTGTCTGCAGAACGCTACACGTTATGTTAAAAGAGTTGGCTGCGTAAAGCTGGATTTACAAATGGTAATGGGACGTAAGACAGGGGGAAAAGGGGTGGCTTAAAGAAATTGGAGGATGATTACGGGGGGGGGGGTAGTAGAATCGTTAAACAGGCAACAAGATGCTTGAAGTTTATAATCATTAAAGTTAGGTGTGAATGTTTGTCTAAAATGGGCGGGGCCTGTTCAAACACTCAGATGTTACAAAATACCTGTTGGCTCCAAGAGTCTTCACATACAAACCTGCTAACATGTACACAATACAAATACAGTTCACATGCACACTCATGCAACCAAACCAACACATGTAAAGCATTTCATTCTGTCACGTAAACTATTTGTGCAAACTTGAGCTGACACCTGTGTTCAGGTGAGTGTTTATATTTTGCTGAGGTGAATGATGGAATGTAAAAAAAGAAAAACTTGAACTTGCACAGAGTGCAAGTCCTAGCCCAGCCAGAGGAGCAGCTCTTTCACCACGCCAGAGGGCCCAGTGTGGGGCCCCAACTCCCAAGAGAAAAAAAACAGCTTTTTCTGAACTAGAAAGGTAGATGTGTCATTGGTGTCGTTATTTCAAACTGTAAAATATTAAATGTCTCCACATTTCACTATTTTAGAAAAAAAAACATACAAACAAAGCAAAAAAAATTAAAAAGCACTTTTGGTAATCTTTCATAAAGCAGAAGTGGCTAACTATAACAACATGAACTTTTTAAAAAATGCAGCAACAACATTAGAATAAAAAAACATATTTTTAAAAAATCCGACCAAACTGGCTCACGTAATTAAACTGAACCACCAAATCCAGATTGATGGCAGATTTTGAATCCAAATCTAATGTGACCAACAGATGATATCTTTTAAACAAAAGCCTAAAATAATTCAGCACTTTAGTCTATAACCAAAAGGTTCAACATAACTTCATTTTAGAAAGAGCAGCAAACCTTTTACTGTGTCATGAACAGACCCATTGTAATTCAGACTATAACCTACAGTAAACTTTAATGAATAAAGTCTGGGGAGTTTGATAATTGTTGCTGTTTTGAGTTATCTTGGTTTTATATCAAGACTTACATTTGATGATGTCTCTTCAGGTAGGATGTCTCTTTCAGTCACAAAACACCATAAAGTATGGGTGACCGAATCCAAGCCTCGGGGGCCGTTCTCCTGCTGCTTGATTACCTGGATCAGGTGTGTTTACCCAATCAGGAGCTTCATTGGCTGATTAGTTGGAAAACATATAGGGCACTGGCCCTTGAGGCCTGGATTTTGACATCCCTGCCATAAAGGTTTCCATTCAGACAGATGTTGTTCCCAGATTTTCTGTTACTTCCAGATCTTCACCCAGTTTATGTTCTGCTCCATCATTTTTATTCATTTTTTTATTTTTGGTTTCTTATTTTTTAATATCAAAACAGATTTTGCCAACAAGACAGTCTCCCACAATGGGGTGTTCTGTCAAACTTGATCCCTGACAAAATCTATTCATTCACAAAATCTTGCACAGTATTTTGCCTTACATTGAAAGAAACTTTTGTCAATTTGTGCCACATCTCTTTTTGGTTTACTGAGATTATGAGATGTTTAAGTTTTTAACACATCACTGCTGGTTTGAAGGAAAATCAAAACACTCCAAAAAAGCAAGTTCTAATTGAAGAAAATACTTTTTTATGTCAGTTGTAACTTTTTTAAATTTATCTAAAATCACTTTTTCCATGTCATGTCCCACTGGTAAAATCACTCCCGCTCAAGTTCAACAGCTCGCCTATAATTGCTCCTCCAGAGTTGACTGTGTGTGTGACACGTGCGCAGCTGATACTTCACCACTGTCTGTCCTTGCTAGTTTCTCAAAGGCATTCGACACTGAAGTGCTACTTTATGTAAAGACACCTGGTGGAGAGAAGACGCTTTAGTACTGGCAACACTTAATATTCTTCTTCTTGTTTTGACCCTCCATCATTTCTTTGTCATCTGTTAACATGACCCTCCCTTTGACAAGCTGGCTCCACTGTTCAGTCATCGATTTGGAACACTCGGTTCATGTTTGCAGTGGTGTTTACACTTCCAGAAGACATCTGAGAAGGCTTGTTGGAGGTGGTAGGAAAACTGATGAAGCCCTTTTTTTTGTTTCTACCAGCATGAGATATTGCAATTTGAAAGGATTTCTGGTGGTTTTGATAATGCAGCACTCTGCATCTGAAGGTAAAGTGCTAAATTTCATATTTATTTCATGAAAAAGGTTGTATGGCTGCAAATATCTTGTGATGAACTCTACATTTCAATGGAACTAAATAAAAATAATTTAGGGAAAATAAAATGATTGAATGTCTGTTCTAGAATGGAGAAATTTTACCATAAATCATGTACCATAAATTGATTGTGATGCCACATATGGCAAGACATCCAAGAGTTACCCCTTAATTGGCTTGCCAGTCATTTGTTCCATATGTTAGTAGTATCATATTGCATAATAACAACCAGATTTCTTTTGAATTAATGCGACAAAATTAATTGTGTCTGTATTATTAATAATTTCTTGGATGTTTTGTTATTAGACACGGGATTTCATTTGATTGAACACCAAAATGTTCCTATTGTCTCTTTAGATGTGTCTACCCCCACTCGGTCTACCACTGAGGTCACCCACCCGAGCTTAGCACAAACACCCAAGCTGCCTGCTGCAGAGAAGGGGCCAATGATATCCCCTCCTAGCTTAAAGGATGTGCAGCAGGCTGTGCAGAAAGCCTCAGAGCAGGTGGAGGGTCGTGGGGCAGAGGAAGTGCTGAAGGAGTTGCTGGAGAAAGTGGTGGAGGCGGCTTTCAGCCAAGCAGGAGAGGAGACCACGGACATGCAGGAAGCGGATAAGGAAGACACTCCGCAGATTCTGACGGGAAAGACAGAAACCAATGAAGAAATGGAAATGTTGACAACTAAGGGGGAATATTTGGGGTTTGATGGGAAGATGGAGATAGAAACTGTTGCTTCATTTCAAGATGTAGATGGGAATGGAGACGAAGGTCCAACAAACGTTAGACCAAAGAATAAGTTCATTGAATTTGTGGGGAATAAAGTCAAACAAGAAGCTAATTTGAATATCACTACAGAATTATCAGGAAATAGATTTAATCAAGAAGATAAAGATGAAAATTTAGGGAAAACTAAAGTACAAGTGAAGGACAATCAAGAGCAGGTTGCTTTAATAGAAGAAAGGAATGCAACTGAAAGAAAAATGCGAGATTCAAACAAAACTTCAATTGTTTCCATGGACTTCTTAAAAGAATCCAAACAAAACAAAACTGGTGAAGGCTCTGACCTTACTCTGGTAGGAAAAGATGAGGAACAGTCAGAGAAAAAGAAAACTCAAATGAAGGAAGTCAAAGGGGAGACGATTGAACTGTCAAAAAAATCTGAGACAAATGTAGAAGAGATGACATGGAGGGAAGCTCAAGAAGCTGAGGGATATGGCTATTTGTTGGAAGAAAGAACAAGACATGGTGCAGACTACACGGGAGCAACAGAGGAAAAAGAAACCGAAGAAGAAACTGTCACACTGATGAATGAGGGCAATGACAAAAAAGTGGGTGAAGATGAACAAATGGTTATGGAGGACTCACATGGGTGTGAAAAAGAGAATCAAGGTGAGAAATGTGTAGCTAACAAATGCAGCAAAAGTTTCACTCGTTTTATTGAATCCTAAAACAAAGAAGTGGATGCACTTTGGCGCTTTGAAAATTCTGCCCCATAAAGTTATGGCATAAAAATGATCCTGTCATATGGTGCCCTTACACCACGCTAGTCATTACTAAGGTACTGGCTAATTACTGACTAAATGCTGCATGCATGGGGTGTGCAGAGTAAACCCAAGCGCCCTTTAGGACGCCTGAATTTACACTTGTCTGTCTGTGGTGCATCTCTGTTGCATTGTGTGGAGTCTGCCTCACAACCGTTGGTTAGTCTACAATGTCTCTGTTGCGTATCCGGTCCGTCCCAATTCCCCCCAGCTCCCAGAGGAAGGGTTTGTACAGCTACCTCCATGTCAGTAATACCCAAAATTTTGACATTTAAGCCCTATGTCCTCTCCTTCCTCACTGAGTCCTTTGTGAACTGCATGTTTTGTATCATAAATTATATCTCGTTTTTGTACTTCTAAAATTAAACTTTCATTTTTCATGGACAGTGGTATTTTTTTCGCAGTATCGTGTCTTATCATGTGGGACGTCACCTTAAATTTAAAATAAAGTTTTATAAATTTTTATTTTGATAGTACAACTGTTTTGAAACACTGACCTATTTCTCGTTTCTTCAGCTTTTTGTCGCAAAATTGACGCATCAATGGACTGGAAATAGAACTCCTGCGTAAAGCTTGCGTTGCATTGTGTTGCAAAGGAGCGGACTTTAGACACTGACATGACAGAAGTGATGCAAACATTCCAACTGATTAATGAACGTTTTATTATTTTGTGTCAATGAGACAGAGACACACCGCAGATGGACCAGTGGAGAAGCCTATAGCCTGTGCACACTTAGGGATTGGTGATATAATGATAGCTACTAATATCGTGATAGCACTTTTTCTCTATAGTAAAATTGGCCTATCGCGGTAGACTTTTATTTTGAAGGGTCCTAAATTAACACTCGCCAGTTGCGAGCATTTTCTTGTTTTGGCGAGTAAAAAGTTAGAGGATTAGATCTTCTTCTGATGAATTAATTTTGTCCTCTTCTCCTCCGCGGTCTGCACGCAAGGTAGACAGAACACATGCGCCTCGAGACACATCACTCCACCCCTGCATTCACTTCACTTGTGCAGCCTTTAGTTGGTGAAACAGCGGAATATGTAGTTTTATAACAGGACCCAGTCAGAACTGGGGAACAAAGCTGCTTCACTTAAAGCAGCAACAGACAGAAAAATGTGTTGATTTGGAGACTGTGTTGTTGTTAGACGCTAATGCTATGGTGCTAACTAGCTGTTTTGTGTGTCCTGTGTGATCACGGACCGGTTTGAAGTTGGACAGTATTTTCACGGACTGGTCTTTAGGACACACAATGCAACCAAATGAATTCATAGGACATGTTTGTCCATTTATCAATGCTGATTGCCTGTATCTACCTTTAAGGGCAGTTGTGACTAAAACACAACACTGATTTGTGCAAACCTCAGAAACGGCTTCCCTTAAAATGTCCCTCCTTCATCCATAGACTATGACCCCTTGACTTCATTTTCAAGTGAGTGACAAATGTCATGTCTCTTTTCTAGAGATCCTGGAACTCTCCAGCCCCCGGCTTGTGGACGGAGCAGACATTTTCATTGGGCAGAGCCCTGACAACCAGCCTCCTACCCTAAATCCATCTCTTTATGATGTGAAACGAGAAGACAGTACCTGGTCTCATGAAAAAAAACATCAAGGCAACAATATAATCATTCCCACACATAACCTTTTGCCGCATGACCTTGACATAGCCCAACCTACGCTGGAGAACTCTGAGAATGATGTTCTGGCTGAACACCCTCTGGCAGAGAATGAGCCATTTGGAAAAGCTGATGAGCTGAAGGTGGAAGGTGGAAAGTGGTATGAGGTGGAGGAAAAACCTGAAACCAGAGGTGAGATATCATTAAGGTAAAGTAAATTGGTAGTCATTCATTTTAGAAAAGAAAAACAGGATTTAGTAAAGATTTGAAACTACAAAGATGCAAAAATAGTAGCTGTTATGATGTCTTTGATTGGTTCTTCGTGAAAACGCAGGGCTCCCATTCATTCTCTGTCCTGCCTTTCTGTCTCCTTTTTTCCCTCTAATGCATCTGTTCAGAGACAAATGAGCAAGGCCTGAGGGCATGGAAAATTGGAGCTACGTTTGCAGCCGTTTTTCTGATTGTGGAGACTGCTGTTATCATTATCTATATCCTCAAATGTCAAAAGAAAAAAGGGTAAGTGCACCAGCCACCAGCTCCTTCTGCGGTGGTGGGGATATAGAATAGTATTAGGATGTTATTCCACTAAACCAACACTTCAGATGCAGACTTAAAAAAAGACGCTTTTGGTTTGATGATCAAGTAATAAAAAAAAAATAAAAAAAAATTGCAAGTGATTTTTTTGTTGGGAAATTGAATGGCACAGTGACTCATTAGGTTGGGAAAAAAATGTATAATAAGCGACTATTCTTTGAAAATGTAAGATAAATGTCAAAAGCAGCCTTCACGCAGGCATTTCTGTGACTTGAAGTGTCGAGTAGCGTCAGGATAACCTGGAGCCTCATGAATGACGCCAATAAAAAGCTGAGCTATGCTTGTTGTTTAAGACCAAAAGTACCTCTAAATGGACCATAATTGAACTTTTAACATACCAGTACCCTTACCTGCTTTACAGTATTTATGAATACATCCTTGTGTGTGCAGCAATCACCAGGATTGAGGGACGTGCGGTCTTCCTCCCCTGCCATGATAAAATGTTTGTTAATAATACACATAACAATATGCCCACTAATCTGTGCTACCAACACAATGTATATGAATGATTGTAATCATTTTAATTAGTTTTATACTCTTTATTTTGCATATTTCCTGTTCACTTGTACAGGGTGCAAGGTGAGGCAAAAGATTGGTCATTCTTATGCAAGTTGGGTTGAGTGCCTTTAGCTTTCTCATTGTATGCTAATAACATTGTGCTTGTTAAAAATATTTTAGACATTGTTGACATTTTCACTGCATGCCCCCCCGAATGTGATGCCATTCAAAGATTCAACATTTCTAAATTATTTAGACAAATGGAGCTCTTTGCTTTCTCTGGCTCCCATTCAAAGTAACTGCTGCTGATTGGTAGATGAAAGAGAGGGAGTGGCGGCCTCTCCCTTCACTCTCGCTCCTCATCTCTGTCACAGATGGTTCCTCTGTCGTGCAGTCCCATCAGAGCACTGACAGAGCTTAGTCGCTGTTCAGAGTTTCATCTGCCGTTATTTTTTATAACTATTTGATCTCTCGTTATTTTAACAATTTTTTGTCCTCTATCTATCACTCCCTTCATTATAGTACTTTGTTATATATCCCTTTGAGAAACAAGTTGATTGCGCAGGTTTCTGTTTGCTAAAGCTAGTGCTAGCAGTAGCAGCAAAGCTTTAGCGGCAGCAGAGACCGACTCGTCGGGTGGTTCTGCAAACTTGAATCCCTGTATCCCCAAAATATCTTATGAGGCTCAAAAATATTTTGAAATCGAGTAACAAAACCAAAAGAATGTGTCGAGGATACCCTAAGGAAGTTTTGAAATTATTATGGGATGGTCACCTCATCTACAACTTGGCAGCCATTTTGTAAAGTGTGAAAATTGGCTATTTTCACATCATATGGGAAAAGAAAACTTGCTTAAGTGATCTACACGAAATTACACATGCCACCAGGTTAAGTTAACAACCACAACTGAAGTTTCATTGACCTTTGACCTCGGGAAGTGGCTTCCATCTTTCAGTAAAAAAAAAAACACCTTTTAGCCCCAACTAGAAGCTTGAAATACCCCTAAGGATTTTGATCTATCGCCTCATCAGTCCTTGAACATCATTGGGAAGCTGGTGGGGAAAAAGTTTGTGGATTTTGAACAGCATTACCGTGGCGAGCTCAGAAAAGTGGCATTACCCTGACGCACGCACATTTCTCCCCAGAATATTGTAACAACTTAATATATGTATTTGTGGCTGATCGTTGAACAAAATGATTTAACGTACAATATTAATACTGATATATCATTGGAAATTGTTTGTTATGTGAGAGTGGTTAACAAAAACAACTGCCTGTTGCCATGAAAATCCAGGAATTTACTTTTGCAGATTCTTCTAAAAATTACATAAACCTGTTTGCCACCACAACATGACCAAAACCTAAAATGGTTGCTATGGAGATAAAACCAATAGAGGGGTGTGGGCAAGTTGTGCCTGTGGGCCATTCATTGCCTCTTGTGTCTTTAATGCTTTTAGTGTTGAGTATTTTTTATTTCTGTTGCAAAGTTGTTTCGAAATTTAACTGACTCAGTTGTATAAATAACAACCTAGAGCCGAGACGGCTTTGAAAACTTTTTCATACACGTTTCAAACAGGAAGTCACAATGTTGCCCCTTGGTAATAGCATCGGTTGCTAAGGCATGTTGTAATCCCCAGCTTCATGTATGCAATGTGTGCTTTAAAGACATACAGGATGTTTTTGGAGCAACATGTGGTGAACAACGCAAAACTTAATTTTCACTTCACAATTTTTCTGTCAGTCTTCCACTTTCTACTATTTTATTTGCTTATCTGTTCCTTTTGATAATCCAAAATTACATAAATTATTTTATTATTTAGACTATAAAAATCACTACAATAACCTTTTAGCAGCACTTTCTCATTTTGCCTTTGCTTTAGTTGGCGTGCAGCGTCAACGCCGTTTGAGTCACAGACAAATCACACAAAGGCTGTGCAGCCAGCGCGCACGTCCTAGCCTCTTAACATGGGAGCTAAAATAAAAAACCAGGACATTCCACACTTGGTTGGGCAGCTGATCAGAACCTGGTGTCATGCTGTTTGGGTTATACTTAGCCCTCACAGCTGAACACAGTGAATACAAACCAAAGTCTAATTAAGCACCAACACTAAACCAAGCTTAAATGAATCCAAAGTGGGGGGATGTCTTTGTGTTTTTTCCCATCACTGAGCCTTGCTTTCTTTACAGGCTCCAGCCATGTTTTTATTCTTTCCTTCTAATAATTTCAGAGGGGAAAAAGGGACTAATTCAACAAAAATGCATCTATTGTTCTGGTATTCTTCAAATCTGCTTTGGTTTTGATGGCTCAACTTATAATACGCAGTATTGTTTCCTATTAGCTGCTATTGGTAAGCATTTTTAAGACCTAATTGCACAAGAAAATAAAATATTTTTTGGTGCGGTGGAGCTTTAAATAAAACATATAAGAAGAAATGAACAGTAAGATCCAGATGGTCTTCAGGGACAAAACACAGCAACTCATTTTTGCTTTTAAGATAAATTGAGTGAAGCTCCAGATGATAAATTCAAGAAAAATGTTACAATTTCAATTCCAGTATGTCTGGTTTTATTTAACCCTCAAATTGTGTTTGGGTCAAGAGTGACCTGATTTCAAGTGTGAAAATGGGTCAATTTTGACCCACATATTTTAAGGGTTAAGGAAAAAGGCTGAGCACACGTTGGCAAGGGCTGCAAAAATACAAAAAAAAGAAACCTGTTTTCTCAAACAAATAAATAAATAAACTAACATCGACCGGCAGGGCGGCCGCTTTGTTTGCGAGGATTCCGCTGAGCAATCTGGACCCAGGATGCTATCAAAGGGGATCAAAATAGAGACATTTGACCATGAAGCACACTGTCGTGTTTGGCAAAGAACTCAAGTGGAGGAGTTACTCACTTCATTTTATCTCAAGACTTTGGCAAACAGGGCCATCTGTCTGACAAGTAAAAGTCCAGATCACAACCTGGCAGGAAGATATCTGTGGATGAACACGCACCCACAGTCCTGAATGAAACGCAGAGATTCTGTATTTTTGAAGGAAAAAAAAAAGCAACATCTGATGTTTTGTTCATTTTCCAAACCTAAAAAAATATTTCAAAAATGTTCTCTCTTGAAATGATTGTTTTCATTGGTGTTACCTTTTTATTTAGTAAATGATTCATTCATTCATTCATTTTCCAATCTGCTTTATCCCTTTCGGGGTCACAGGGTTGCCGGAGCCTAACCCGGCTACTCATGGGCAAAGGTAGGGTACACCCCTGGACTGGTCGCCAGTCTGTCGCAGGGGCCACAATCACACACCCATGCACACTCACATCCACACCTAGGGACAATTTCGAGTAACCAATTAACCTATGAAGCACGTTTTTGGACGGTGGGAGGAAGCCAGAGTCCCCGGAGAAAACCCACGCATGCACGGGGAGAACATGCAAACTCCACACAGAAAGGTCCACCAGCCAGGACTTGAACCGGGAACCTTCTTGCTGTGAGGCAGGAGCGCTAACCACTGCGCCACCGTGCAGCCCTAGTAAATGATTTCTTGTGTATTTCTCTTGCTTCAGCCTCAAATGATATCTTCTATCCTTTCAAATCTACAAAGAGGCGATGAGCAGATGACTTTAATTATGCCAGAAAACAATCAAATATGAACAAATGTGCATTGCATTTTATTTGAAAGAGAACAGTCTGTGTTTTATTCGCTCTTCCAGGAACTGGCATACTGTGATCTGTTGAATGATTGGGGCCATTGTTCTTCTGTTTGTGTGCAGCACCCCGGGCCTGCAGCGGGCATGTGAGGAGGCCTGTGCTGAGCCTGAGGCAGCTACAGGAGGCCTTTGCGGTGACGACACGTTACCCGCTGAAAACGGAGAGCCTAAATAGTACGACTCAAGCTGTGTGAAGAAAATATACACAAATACGGAGGCAAGAGACGACAATAAAGGATAAAAGATTGATTTATTACACTTGTTTCCCAGGTGTGCCAGTAATCTCATGATGCTTAGGGTTTAAAATAGAATCATAAATTAGTCAAAAATACTCAATTAAATCTTGTTTTGACTATAAAGGAGCACAAAAGGATTTGATGACTAAGTAATTATCTGTAATCACAGCATGTCTTTACTGATTGCTTTTGTTTTGTTGAGTTTCTCTGATGTTGTTCGTGTTGACACAGTTTTTTTGGTCACAGTACTGGTCTTTTTGGCACCAGTCAAGAACAGTCAAGAAACATCTGACTAAACAAACGCTCGGCTGACCAGATCATCGCGAGCTGACCTGAAACGTTTAGTTCATAGAAGCTACCAGTCAGGCTTCTCAGAAGATTACCTCCAAGCCGTCTATGCGCAGCAGCGTTCAGCTCACTGTGTCACACGAAGCAGGAAGGATCTCACCCCACTGGTGTTATGGCTGGTGGAAGTTTCCCTGGAATTGGCGGTTCTGATAGTATCAAAAACAGATGAGTCAATGTGTCAAAACCAAATTTCACGGTGTCTTTAGAATGGACACATTCGGTTTGCTTAAAGTGAATCAGAGTTCGGTTCCCTTATAATCCGGAACAAATTTTCAGTCTGAATACCTGCAAGTGGACCCTGGAACCACACGCAGACCCATCTTTTGAGGTGGTCTTGGTTAGTTTCTAATCAGACTGAGCTCCGGTTTGAGTTTTTTCAATTTGAACAGACTCTGGACCAAAATGGCCGGCGTAGCCGGGCATTACGAGATGTAAACAGAGTAGCGGAGCAACGATGAAACACAGCAACTCATTGAAATGTTGTTGGATGAATGCAGGCTCATTAAAGAAACTTTGAACATGATACACCGTTTCTCACTGTTTTCCCGACAATCTACATGTCATAAACACTTATCAGCGTACCTTCATGTGAGTCCCTTCTTCAATAACCGTCTTGCAGCACGCCTCTGCGTTCTGGAGACTGTGTTGCAGTCGGAATATACCCTCAGGTAAAGACGTGTCCCCCATTAGGGTACAAAAAAGGAACAACAAACCTGCTCAGAACCAATGAAACCAAAAAGCAGTTTTGTTTAAAGTCCTACTCCAATGAAAATTGTGTTTTTTGTAGTTTTTAACACCTTCTTAAAGTGTTAAAACACCTTCACTACACCTTCTTGTAGTATTTTTCTGATGATGGAGGACATATCCAAAGAAAGTTAAGTTTAAAATGGCCTTTCTTAGTATTTCTTTATTTAAATCAGTGTGAATCAGGAGCAGGCAAACAAAAAGACAATGGAAAAAACTTTTACACGGGAAGTAGACGCATTACTCAGCAGGCCACACTCCATGTACGTCTTTGTGTTTCTCTGAGCTGGCATCTGGCTCAAAACTGCACCGCTAATGTTAGCTTGGTAATGTGAGCAGGAGAGAGTGTAAACAGAGCGCTCTCGTTATGGATGATGGGAAGGGGGGATTTGTGCCAATGACTCAAAAAAACATCATGATCAGAAATAAAAGACTGCTGGGAAAACTTTTAAAGTAGATGCAAAGATGATCAGAGTAGGACTTTAAAGCAACATGTACAATAAAGTTATCGGGAAAAAAAAAATCTGTAAAATTGTGTGTAAAGACAATGAAAACCTTTCACTCTGCTATTTTAGACAAGGATTTTTCTTTTTGCACTTTAGCGTTAATTCTATCTTTACTATATTAATCAGTATAATCATATGCAAGGTTGCCTGTGAATTCCCCTTTGGGCAAACATCAAAGCTTTAACATTATTATTGTAGTTAATGTGTTCATTGAATTTTTTACATTTAAACTGAGCATAAATTGGCTTGTGAAATAGAAAATGTAAATATAAGACAAAAAAAGTATTTTTGTTCCTACATTTTATGTCAATGTTAATCTAATATTGGATGTTCATCATTTTTTTCTGGTGTATGGAACAAACCAAAACATAATTAAGGACAGAATGTTATTTTTCCCACATGGTATCATTTGTGTTTCTGGGACAATAGAACTGCACAACCTGCCTTTTACTAAAAAACAAAAAACAAAAAAAAAACTAAGTGTGCATTATTGTTTCAGCTGAAGTATAATGCAGTTCTAACCTGGTCCTCACTGATAGCTGATGTAGGTGTATTTTTAAAATGCCTTCAGCACTTTCTGAACATGATCCAACTCAGAACAGCGTTTCTTGCAAAAAGTCCAACGTGTCAGGAAATCCACATATATCCAGGTGGATCATTAGTGTCTTCTTCTATATTTACATGCTTCACTGTGTTCAGTGCATATCTTTTGTTAAAATATTAGCATTTGAGGTTACGGAGACATCAAATTGAGCAATTTCCTTTTTGCTCCGCCCTCAGAGTACCTTTTTTTTTTCTTGGATCTCATCATCATTTTGCATCAAATACATTTTTGATGTTTTCTTTCCTGTTGTTGTTTAGCTTTACTTTTAAAGCAACTTTTCAATCACTGCCACATGCCAAACTATCTTCTGTGCCAGTAGAGCCGGCCTGCACTCATCTGATGTGGCGTCAATTCCAACCACAAAAAGGGGGCAGCGAGAAGACGATCGTCAGATGGCCATGTCAAACCTCCAGCCAAGCTTCGTGGGACCAGAACCAGACTCCTCGCAGACCCTCAGCACTTTCATATGAGAAGCCTCACTGTTTCTCTGCTTCTTTTGTGTCCAAACAAAGCAAAAAAAATCCACTATTTCTTCCTATTTCACCCAAACTCTGACAAAAACCAACACAAACATGGATATGGGTAATTAATGTACAAGTACCATATTTTCATTGTGTTTCTATGTTTGTCTATGAATTAATGTATCTCAAATAAAAGAAGAGTGACTTTTGGCTTGTGTGGCCAATTATAGAGGTTGTTGTTTGTTTACCTTTTGGCATGTCCTGTAAGGGGTCACCACAGCGAAACAGCTTACACTGACTCGCATGGTGGTTTGGCAGAGGGTTTTACAACGGTTGCCCTTCCTGACACAACCCTGTATTTTCTCCGTGCTGGGGACCGACACAGAGAAACCTAGACTCAGACCCCCTTGTGGCAAAATAGATAGGTAGTAATGTGAAGGATCTTGTGGATGTGGGAGTTGAAGACTTCCTTGATGGAGGGCTCAGCTAGACGTTCCCAGTAGATGCTCACAGTACGTTTGGGTCTGCCAAGTCTTTCCAGCCTCCTTCCCGCCAATGAATCCAACTCACCACCAGGTAGTGATCAGTGGACAGCTCGGCCCCTCTCTTTACCTCTCTTTAGTGTCAAGACACATGGCCGAAGCTCACGTGAAACGACTACAAAGTTGATCATAGATCTTCTGCCGAGGGTGTCCTGATGTCACGTGTATTGATGGACATCCTTGTGCTCAAATATGGTGTTTGTTATGGAGTGTGAGTGTGAGTTACCTGCCATAGATTACCCGCTCCGCAGCTTCACCGGAGCCAGACCTCATGCAGTGTGAGCCCGGGGTAAGAATGTGGGCGTTTTCTTCCCGGGACAAGGTCACTTTTTGGCAGTATTAACATAATAGGACCGGCCCTGGCAACCTCTCACCAATCAGGAGTGGTCTTTTTTTTTTTTTTTTTTTTTTAACTT
Source organism: Adrianichthys oophorus (assembly GCA_036245035.1). Lineage (NCBI taxonomy): Eukaryota > Metazoa > Chordata > Actinopteri > Beloniformes > Adrianichthyidae > Adrianichthys > Adrianichthys oophorus. Next base: position 14,033,149 of record BSAI01000119.1, on the reverse strand, counting down.
GTCCTGTCCAACAGCTGAGCAAACAGATATGAGCTGAGAACCTCTTGTATTAGACAGATTTTACTCTTACAATCAGGGGTTATAAATCATAGCGAACACAAAATGTATGTTGGTATAAGCCCCTTTTGTAATTTAAACCAAACTTTATTAATATATATATATTTTTTATTTGTGTCTTTTTTGTTGGACCGGACGGAAAAGGAAAGGGGAAAAAGGAGAGAGTTGGGGGGTGGAGGGGGGGAAAGAGAGATGGTGCATTATAGCAGTTAGAGAATGCCTACAGGGAAGGGAAGGTAGAGTTGTTAATCTACAGGCAACAAAATGCTGGAGCTTATACCCATTGCAATAGTGAATGTTGGTCTAAAATGGGCAAGGCCTGTCCACACACTCAGCTGTTACATACCTGCCGGCTCCGAGAGTGTTCACAAACTTGTCCACATCCAGTTCACACGCACACTTGTGCATACCAACCAACACATGTAAAGCATTACATTCTGTCATGCACACTACTTGAAGGTGCAAAGGTGAGCCGACGCCTGTACTCAGGTGAATGTTATGTTAAGCTGAAGTGGATGATGGAATGCACAAAAAAGGAGGGAGAACCCCCAGCCATCCCCACACCAAGACACCCGCGCCGACCAGGGCCCGCCCCCGCACCCATACTGTGGGGTCAATGGAGGAGATCCACCCGCCAGGCAGCCCAGCCAAGCACCCAGACCGGGACCCGCAGGACAGCCACACGGGCCCCCAACACCCGAGTGCAGTGAGGTACGGAAGCGCAGAGCGCAAGGCCCAGCCCAGTCAGGAGAGCAGCCCTCCCACCGCGCCAGGTGGCCCAGCGCGGGGCCCCACCCCCGAGAGCCCCACCACCCCAGACAAGCCGCCCACCACCACCCAGGAGTTCTGGGCATCCCCCCACCCCAGCCCCGGGTACGAGCCCGGGCCCCCCACGGGAGACCCGCTCCAAAGCTCCAGGCAGCTGCGGAGATCCAGAAGAGAGCATGATGGGGGTCAGCTACCCCCATCTAGAAAAGGGATGACCAAGAGCAGTGGGGGTCCCCGAAGGTGTACATTGCCTGACCAGGCTCTCCTAATGTTGTGACCCAGAAGGGGCTCGGCACCCGAGGGTAAGGGCCAGAACCCGCACCACAAGGACACAGACACCCTCCAGGCTCAGATGGAATATGATCCCCCGCTCATGGACTTGCCAGAGGACAAAGGGATCCCTCTCCCTGTGCGGGGAGGGGGCCGCCGGGCCCAGGAGGCCGACCCCCAGGAGACAAGGCCACCGCCGCTGAAGGCCCTGTTCCCTCCACCAGGGATGGGGTAAGGGACAGAAGATCAGTAGTCCCACCTTCCTTGTGTAATGTATTTGTGTGTGTGTTTCTTGTGATTGATGGGTGTGTGTAATAAAGGGTGCAGTTAAAATTGGCGAGCACGGCACTGAGGACATCTCCTGATTGCTTACAGGGATGTCCAATCGCCCTCTCACCAAGGAGCCCTAAATGTCTACGGTGCAGTTAAAATTGGAGGGTAGAGCACTGAGAGGACATCTCCTGCTTGCTGGCAGTGATGTCCTAGCACCCCCCACCAAGGATCCTACGTGTCTAAGGTGCATTTAAAACCAGGAGAAGGGGGCGAAACTGTGCGGAGACCATGGGAGGGGTGGACCACTGCCAAGTGGCTCGGCCCCTCGAGGTATTCCGCAAGCACGCCCCTCCTTCCAACCTAATAAGTGGTCGTATGAGGAAGGAGGGAAGGTCGGGGACAGCTACCAAACTGACCCCCGATGATGAAACAACCGTCCCCCCGCCCCCCCCAGCATTGGGCCCAAGTCTCCCCAGGGCAGAGGCCCCACCGCCCGAAAGCCAACCCCCCAGGCCCCACACCCCCCACCCCACACAAAGAGAGAGG
>BSAI01000119.1:13927496-14026701 GCA_036245035.1 Adrianichthys oophorus | reverse complement strand
GATCGCAGCATCTGAGGGTCTTCAGCGCAGCCACGGGGTGATCTCGGGGTCCCGAAAGAGCCGTCCATCAATGAAGAGTTTGTCCACTGAGACAACCGCTCGAGACCCGGCGGTGAGGTGCTTCCTCCTCAGCGGGAAAAGGATCTTCCTGCGCCGGAGGATCTCCGCCGGGAACTGGTCGTTGACGCTGAAGTGTGTTCCCTTCAGCTCCCGGCCGCGGCTCCTCACCAGCTCCTTCTGTTTGTAATGCTCGAATTTAGCCACTATGGGTCTCGGACGCTGGTTATCAGACCTCCTTCCTCCGAGTCGGTGCACTCTATGGAAGGAGATCTTCTGGACCTCCTCCTTGGGGAGCTTCAACTGGACCTCCATGAAGGACTTCACCGTGGCCTCCGGGTCTTCTCCCGCCTCCTCTGGAATCCCAGAGATGACCAGGTTGTCCCTCATGCTCCTCGCCTGAAGATCCAGGAGGGTTTCCTTGATGGAGCGGTTCTCCTCAGAGAGACGAGCGGTGTCGCTGCTCAGAGTCTGGACGGTCTCTCTGAGGGCCTGGTTCTCCGCTGCGAGCTCCTGCACCTGCTGCTGGCTGAACTCCAGGGACTCTCGCAGGCCTTGGAACTCTTTATGGAGAATCTCCAGCAGGTTCAGGCGGCAATCAAGGCTGGAGAGCTTTTTATCTATGGACTCCAGGATTTCACTGATGCCGCTGCCTGGAGAAGAAGCGGCCCCGGGAGAGTCTTCAGGACGGCCGCGTTTGGAGGAAGGAGTGGTGGTGTTTGTCTTCCCCATGACGAAGTTATTATAACACTCGTCTATGAAGCTCTCCAGGTCCTCCAGGCTGTCAAGAACTTAATAATCTTTTTAGAGGTTTAGTGAATATTGTTGTAATTATGACTTATATGACGGAAAAAGAAAAGCAGACGGAAATGTTTGTTCAACCGCTTTTCGCGCCGCCAAGTTGACTCACCACACACGTCTCGTCGACTCTCGCGATACTCACAGCATCTCACTCCTCCTCTCCCAGTCTCGCAACCTCTCACCAATCAGGAGTGGTCTTGATGGAAGTACGCACCCCTGCACCCCTACCACTTGAAAAGAGGGTCGGGAAAATCTGTCAAACGTTTGGAACATTTAGAACGGGGGGCGGAGGGGGAGGTGTCCCTAGTCAATGTTTACACCCTGGATAGTTCATTAGAATACAGAAAAATAACCACACACACTCATTATTCAAGCCTATGACGCACCTGAGTGATTCCAAACAGGAAGTACCCGTTTGTTCCAAAAAGCCAACTCCCACAGACTTCTATTGAGAAATAAAAAAACTATTAATCAGTCAACGTATTTGTCAGAATAACAACTTCTGCTCCAATACCTTTGTTTTAACTTGTTCTAACAAATCTTATTTATTTTTCTTTGTATTTTTTCTGTAGTGCAAATGATTCTGAAATTATATATATATATAAATATATATATATATATATATAATATATAATATATATATATAAAAACCGGGCTGCACGGTGGCGCAGTGGTTAGCACTCCTGCCTCACAGCAAGAAGGTTCCCGGTTCAACCCCTGGCTGGTGGACCTTTCTGTGTGGAGTTTGCATGTTCTCCCCGTGCATGCGTGGGTTTTCTCCGGGTACTCCGGCTTCCTCCCACCGTCCAAAAACATGGTTAATTGGTTACTCGAAATTGTCCCTAGGTGTGAATGTGAGTGTGCATGGGTGTGTGATTGTGGCCCCTGCGACAGACTGGCGACCAGTCCAGGGGTGTACCCTGCCTTCGCCCATGAGTAGCCGGGTTAGGCTCCGGCAACCCCGTGACCCCGAAAGGGATAAAGCGGATTGGAAAATGAATGAATGAATGAATATATATATATAGATAGCAATTTTGTGTCAATAGAGCACATCAAAGGGGCAATCAAAACAAAAGTTTCTCAGAAGGATCACAATAAGTCCTATTTTCCCTCAAGTCAACTCCAAATGTTGGCACAGTTAGCAGGCACATCCTATGTTGCTAACAGAAGGCAAATGCATTTGGTGTCAGATTGTTGAACTTTCACTTCTTCATCCAAGACATCCTGAGGACCAGATGACTCCAAGACTCAGCATCTATGACTGCATTTCCATTTTTCCATATAAATGTGATAAAAAATGATGCTTCATCACCTGTCTGCCTCCACATAACAAAACCATTGTAGTCTCTGGACTTAAAAAAAAACCTCTGCATGTGTGACCAAAGCATGAATGCTATCTCCAAAGCTGTGTGTGAGTGATCATCCAGATTGGCGTCATTTGAGCTACGATCACAAGGCATATGAATGAAGGTTTGAGAGAGCGCTCAAGTGCCCTCAAGTGTTGCACAGCCCCCTGGAGAGGGGGGAGAGGGGAAAACAAAGTAAATGTGCTTACACAAGCTCCACAAAGGTCTGGTCATGTGCTGGGCAGCTATTTAAGGAGGGAGAAAAAGGGCCGATTCTTGCACGGGGGGGGACCACATTTTTCCAGACAGTGGAGCAGCATGTACAATCAGAGGTAGGGCATCACTTGATAATTCCATATAATCTGCACAAACATGATGCTGCAATGTTGTAAAGTGCATGCACAGTTGTGAGATGTTTCACACTTAAAAGCTTATGTTTTGGCGAGGGGGGGGGTGTCCTCGTCGCTATTTTGAAATAATTGCTTTGCCAAATTATTCCCTCCATTAGTTTTTTCATTGTAAAGCTTCAAAGGCGCAGAGTATGTAACGTGAAAAGTGCTGAAGGAAATCTTCTCTTGTAATCTATTGCATTTCTGAACTTGCAGGAGTTGAAAGCTAATGGTTTTGTGAATCATGAATAATGACTTGCACTGCCTGAAGGGCCATCTGAGAAGTTTTGCAATAGCTGTGAAACAAGTGGCTTTGACAAAAAGAATGCAAACCTACTGAGCACATTTGTTGGAGACTTAACAAAGCTGGTAGCTTTTTGATTGGTTTTGTCCTTCATTTTAGATTAAATTTCACTTGTAAGTGGGGTGAAGTGTGTAAAAAGATAAGTAAATGCGAATTCTTGTCATATTTGCTCTCTAGCATGTGGAGAGAAGCTCTCCTGGTGGTGACCTTGTGTGTCGGGCTAGCTCTGGCGCAGTTTCCCCGGGAGTGCGTGACCCCTGAGGGTCTGCGAAGCGGCCAGTGCTGCCCGTCCCCAACAGGAGCGGCCCTGGACGAGTGCGGCTCCAGCACAGGGAGAGGGCAGTGCGTTGCCATCGCCGCTGACAATCGCCGCCACGGGCCGCAGTACCCGTATTCTGGACGGGACGACAGGGAGAGGTGGCCGCTGCGATTCTTCAACCGCACTTGCCAGTGCAACGGGAATTTCAGTGGCTATAACTGCGGGCAGTGCAAACACGGATTGATGGGAGCAAACTGCGATCAGAGAGTGGCTGTTGGTGAGGGAACGGATCATGACCCAGAAATGTATGATGACGGATTTAAATTGACCCTGGAGAACCATCAGGGGCTAATTTGGCTGCTATTTCAAAAATGTTTCTTTCATTTCAATAATTTGGATTTATTTTAAAATGTTTTGCTAGTGCTACAACATAATGATCAATCAAACTAAGAAAACAAAAAAATCAAATCAATTTTAAAAGCTCCTGGGTTCTCCAGGGATAATATTATGTAATTAGATGTTAAATTTACCAGGATTTTATTGAAAACTGATTCTTTTTTCCAATTACTTATCAATTTAAGGTCTTTTAAACAATTTTCCAGTTTTTAATGGTTTCAATTACAAATAGTCGAGAATCCCATTGATTAGGAAATCCTAAACAAAAAACACAAAAAACTGCATTAAAAAATCAATAAACTTCCAAAAATCTAAATTGATTCATATATTGTTTTTAACCCCTACACACCTGAATGTATTACCAACCATAAAAAAGAATATACTCATTATTTTTTACTTTGAAGTAGATGCTTAATTAAGGCAAGTTTTTTCATTTCCATCTTCAAATCTCTTGGTCTGCCTCTTCTGCCACCCCATCACTGAAGTAAGGAGGAATATCATGCAGATGACCACAGCTGAGAAGCAGGCATTTGTGGATGCCTTGAACCAGGCTAAGAGCACGGTCCACCCCGACCTGGTGATCTGCACAAGGAGGTATGAAAGCTCAACAAGCTGATCACGGGAGTCTTTCTCATTCATGCAGTGACCCACTTTAAGCAGGAGTTTGTATTTTCAGCCAGACAGTCTTGCATAAACGCCTTTGAGCAGACAGAGGTTTTGCCAGAAGATTTGTACGCTCAGTCTAGCTAGGTCTGGAAACAGCCAAACCTTTTTTTTCGTGTTTTTTTTTTAACAGCAAATCATTTTAATTAATGTCTTCTGCAAGTTTGGAGATGCAGCTGCAACAAGAAGAAGCACAGGGACTTGTTATTTAAAGTAAAGCCAGGTTCATGAGAATAACAATCTTCCAGCGTCAGCAGAGGTTTACAAATAAATTCAAAATTTAAATACCTGCAGGAATTGGAACCTATTTATATGAAAATTTAAATGTAATAGTGTGACCCATTTTTATTTACAAAATAGACGCAGGTTAATTTAGTAAAAATAATTTGAGTTTTCAAAGACGTAGATCATCATTAGAGCCACTGTAAAAGCATTCCCAGTGGTCTTTTAATTATGATTACTGTATTTTCTGCATTATGGCCACACCGGATTATAAGGAGCCCCGTCGACGGATGGTCTATTTTTTTACTTTTTTCATATAAGAGGCGCACTGAACTATAAAGTGCATTAGGCAAGGCAAAAGGGTCAGAGAGAAGTCCATACGTCACGCAGACTTTGACTGCATTTACAGTAACTCTAGAGCTGACCTACCTGTAATCCCTGCAACTCCCAACCGTGTTAGTAACGCGTAATAATAACGCAGTTTAACACAGCTACACGTTAGCCACATTAGAATGTTCTCAATACCTTTGCAATTTGTAAAAAAAAAAAAACAGGCTGATACAGCCAAATGAAAAAAGCACTGTTACCACGCTAACGTCAGACCTAATTGGTAACGTGTAAAGGAAAGTCTTCTTTTAAATCACTGCTACACACTAGGCGCGTTAGCATTTTTACAATAGCAGCAAGCCTTGTTTACAACTCCTACAAAAAATAAAAAAAACAGGCAGATATTTTGACAGTACGGTGTCTCTCAAAATCACTTCAGCATCAGTAAGCGCAAATAGAAATAATCAACATTTAACTCGCTTGGATTATAAGGTGCAATGTTGTTTAAATGACAAAAAAAGTTAGGCGTGCCTTTTAGCGCAAAAAATACAGTACGTCATTTTTATCCCAAATCAAAAACCTTTCGTTTTTTAGGACATTTTCTGTGGTACAGCAACAGATTAAAAGACATTTTCCTCTGAGTTGTGGATGGGACCGTTGGTGCGAAGCAACCCCGCCCCCTTCCCCTTCCCATTGTGGAGCATAGCAGAGAACTTGTGTCCAGCTCAACTTATTTTCTAAACCACAAATATTCTGTCAATTGCCATTTTTTTGCCTGGTCCCTGATTCACAATGATTTCAATAAATATAGAAGAAACATAAATACAATTTTAACTTTAATTTACTTTAAATATGTCCTCCACTGTCAGAAAAATGAAACAAGAACATGTTAAAAATGCCAGAAGCAGCATTTTCAATGGAGAGAGTCTTTAAGTAAAAAAAAAAAAAAAATCTATTTGCAGAGAAAAAAAGAACTTCATGAAGAAAATCTTTTATTTTTAGGTATCAGGAAGTGTTGGGCCCCGATGGCAACAGCCCTCAGTTTGAGAACATAACCATTTATAACTATTTTGTTTGGAGCCACTACTATTCCGTCAGTAAAACCTACCTGGGGCCGGGTCAGGTCAGCTTCGGAGGCGTCGACTTCTCCCACGAGGGCCCGGGTTTTGTCACCTGGCACCGTTTTCATCTGCTGCAACTGGAGAGAGACATGCAGGTGAGGGGCGGTGGGAGTTACATGAAACAGGGAAAGAAAACAGAGTCAGAGCAGGAAGAAAAGAGTAACATAAGATAATGAGGAGGAAGAGAGGAGGATTATCTTTTTTAAGATGGAGTGGGAAGCTCTCCAGCACAAGAAAGGGGGAGTATAGGGAGAGAATAGAACAGACACAAATAAATATAGTGACCCTGTGAAGGTGGAGGAGGAGGAAGATTTTTGAAGAGCTAAAAAAGATCTTAGAAAGAGGAAAACAGTTGCTTCCTTATAAAATAAACCCTAAACCTAATATCACTTCACTCTTATCTGAGTAGAACATGCTGGGAGACCCCTCTTTTGCCCTGCCCTACTGGAACTTTGCCATCGGAGGCAGCGAATGCGACATCTGCACCGACAACCTGATGGGAGCCAGGAGCACCTTCGACATGAACTCCATCAGCCCCAATTCCGTGTTCTCTCAGTGGAGGGTCATCTGCGAGAGCGTGGAGGACTACGACACCTTGGGCAGCATCTGCAACAGTAAAGACAGATGCACCTACACCGCAGAGCAGAACTGCTGCTACACCTCAGCTGCACCTCCAAAAAACGAGGGCAAAGAGCTCATAAAGAGAGCACGTAGAACATAAAGCAGCTATAAATAATAATACACAGCTGTTGTGCTAAGACAAATGTTGCTCTTAATTAGTACGGTTTGTTCATAACTACACTTGATGTCAGATTTCGCCTCCTGGCTCTCTGTTTTATGGTTTTACGTTGGATTTTCGTTTCCCCACCATCTCTGGTAGGGGACATGTGAGTGTAAATGTACTTACTGTATTTTTCAGAGTATAAGTTGTTTTATTTGCATAGTTTGGCTGGTTGTGTGACTTACAGTCAGGTACTACTTATCAGTAACTAAAAAAAATTTTTTAAATGGCTACAACCACTAGAGGGCACTATAGGTGTGTATCAATATTTGCTACTGAAAGCAACAAAGAAGAAAAAGCAACTGTCAGTATTTTGCTATGTTCACTCTAGGCATGTGATGCGCCATAAAGAATGCACTAAACTTGGGTTCTTGAATGCGCTATTACCTTTCAGTGTTCACACTGGACTGTCACTACCAAATACTAGCGCATGAACCCACAGTTGGAAGAGGCTTGGTGCAAAATGTCGAAGCAGTGCAAATCTCACCAATCTTCCTCCGGGCATTTTCTTCCGTTTTCTTCTGACATATGAAAGACTTGGTGTCATATAACTCCAGCCAAGAACAAACTGTGATTATGAATTTCTCCTTTGTGATAAATGTTCAATTGATAGTGAATTCATTTGAACACCCTCCATCCGTCACTGCGTCACTGATTCGCCAGAGGTCGACCTGACTTAACTTTCAACACGCGTTCAATGAACTCGTATTTTGTACGTGGAGTCCAAATATATTTTTTAAAATGTGAGTGACCACGCATGAATGTGGAAGTTTTGAACGTGTAGCCCAAAACACAGATGCAGACGTTTCCATGGACTTTTCATTGAAAGTGGTTGCTTGGATGTGCGCTGACGATTTGTTCCAAAGCGACTCAGAGGATGAAGAACTTATTGGATTTTGAGATTTTGATTGATATTAAGAGTTTAGTTGACTCGTTAGCATGTTCTTTATGCTATGGATAACTGAATAATAGTTCCTATGTAGGCTATTAGATTGTTTGTTGGTTTCATGAAGCTGAAGAAGCATCAGTGTGCTATGGTAGTGAAATTTCCATCTTTTAGTCTGTCAAATGTTTGTTCTTGTTCCTGTATTTTGTTAAATACATTTCTCCCAAAAGTGCCACTTACAGTCAGAAAAATATGGTACAAGGGTTGAACGAGGGAACTCTTTTGCCCCAGAACATGAATTCTGCTCCAGCTATGCGAGACCATCAGCTTTGAGGGCATCAGTGCTCATTCCACACTCTGGCACCAGATTAGTCCCCTACCTGTTTCTTGTGTGCTGAAAGAAAAGTGTGATCTTTAACTCTGGATTAAGAATGTCAGACTATATATATTTTTCTAGACGCATATAAGGAAATAGTGAGGAAAATGGTGGTAGAATGAACGTGAAAGTGCCAAATCGGAGTGATCCCTCTCCATCTGCCCCTATAGAGAGTCGTGACAAGTCTGGTATTTCTTGGGGGAAGTAGCAACACCTAAAATGGGTTAATGGTGGTGGTGGGGATCTTGATTTGTGCATATGCCTGTTGAAGACAGAAATCTTGCGGTATCCTGGTTTCCTTTGATCTGAGGGAATAATCTTCAAACATGCAGACAACTCTGGTATGTAGCCCCCCCCTCTTGTGTGTAGGAGAGACAGCAAAGAAAACTAGTCTAGAAAGTATCTAAATGATCCTCTTTTGTTTTATTTCTTTAGGGACTACAGATCTTTGTCTGTTTTTTTTTACAAAATACTTTTAATAAACTACTTCTTAAAGCTGTTTATTGTCTTATGCGAGTTGCGAAGTTTACCTCTAACCTTTTATCTTTATTTTAAAAAATTTTTTCAAGGTTCAGAGAGTAGCCCCATCAGGAGGAACCCGGCAGGCAACGTGGCGCGCCCCATGGTTCAGAGGCTGCCGGAGCCCCAGGACGTCCTGGACTGTCTGGAGCTAAATACCTTCGACACTCCTCCTTATTACTCCACCTCCTCCGAGAGCTTCAGGAACACCATTGAAGGTCTGCTCCTACTTTGAAAATGCGTGTCAGAGCAGAGAAACGAAAGCTGGTGAAACTCTGTGTATATACAGATTACAAATGAAGTCAGGAACAACCTCAACCCTTCTCCCATGTTCGCATCTGAACAGCTCCAATGTTCCCGTTCTGAAGTTGCAAAAACTTCACTTGAAAGGCATTTCTTTGGTCTTTTCAGGGTACAGCGCCCCCCAGGGGATGTACGACCCCGTCATCCGCAGCCTCCACAATCTAGCCCATCTCTTCCTCAATGGGACAGGAGGTCAGACTCACCTGTCTCCCAACGACCCCATCTTTGTGCTGCTGCACACGTTCACCGATGCCATCTTTGATGAGTGGCTTCGCCGACACCAACCAGGTGCGTGTAAACGCACGCGTGCAAGTGACGCAACTTTGCAGCAGACGACAGATTTTGTACTTTCCTGGTTACAGGAGAGGTGGTTTACCCTGAGGAGAATGCTCCTATTGGACACAACCGCAGGTTCAACATGGTTCCTTTCTGGCCTCCGGTCACGAATGCGGAAATGTTTGTCAGCGCGCCTGAGAGTTTAGGATATTCCTACGAAGTCCAGTGGCCAGGTGAGTAACAAAAAGCTTCCAGAAAACTGAATACTCATTTCTGACGCCTTCCTTCTCCTTCTCCTTGTGGCAGCTCGTCCCCTCACTCTGTCTGAGATCATCACTGTGGCCGTGGTGGTGGCAGTGGTAGTCCTGGCGGCGTTGGGGGGCCTCACCGCCTGTGCGGTCCGAGCTCGTTCCCGCCACTCGGCTGAGGCCCTGCAGCCTCTGCTGGGGGAAACCTTCCGCTGCTACTCAGAGGATGAGAGGAGGCTGGACAAGTCGCAGTCTGTTGTTTGATCACCCAAATTTTCCCCGGAAAGGGGTCTTTGTTTGTTTTCTAATTCATCGGTTTCTTCTAATAAAGTCAAACTAGTTCGTCCACAACTGGGACGTGTCTGTTCTTGTAAAAAAAAAAAAAAAAAAAAGGCTGCCATTCAGAGAGGTCAAAGGGTAGCCAAGAGGTCACGAAATGATTGTATTTTACCATGTCTGCCTCTTGGGCCTCAAGACCATCATTTCACAAAGGACAGAACTTGTATTCCTTGCATTCCCTTTGTAAACAACAGGCTTTGGGCTGTAGAAGGAGACGGCAGTCTGGTCTTAAGACGGGGGCCTTTTGCTGCAGGTGCACATTTGTTTGTCTTTAAGCCTGGGGCCATCTGGCAAATCGCACCACTTAATGTTTATCTACCATCCAACCACTGATGAAGCCGGATTTCCATACTGTTAAAGCAGCACACACACTGCCCCCATGTGGATGGATGCAGACTTGCAAGTAGTTTTTTTTAAACACCATTTTTAAACAGTTGCAACATAATTTCATATCATTTCAATAGATGTTATTATTGGCTCATAGATGCTCTGGTGCTTTGGTAGTTTGGTGCACCAAAACAAGTGTAAGTTTTAGATAAAGCGCAGAGATTACACCCTAAAATGCACAAAAAAGAATACTTTTCTACCTCCATAGCAAAAAGTAAGTGGCTTTAAGTTTTTTTTTTTTCCTTAAGTATACTTGAATATAAGTATAACAAGGATAATATAGACCATTGATCTGTAACCTTTCATAGTAAAAAAAGCCAAACATGGCCTTTTCTGTCATTTTTATTTTGGTGTGCTCTCATCCTTTTTCTTCTTTCACTACTAAAAATAAACATGACAGCATTAGGTTCTCCAAAATAAAGGACAAAAAATTAAAGTCAATATACATAAATCCAATTATGTACTTTTTATTCTTTAAGAGCATCAACTGTTGTGCCGCAGAACACAAGAACATGTGCTTTAAACTTATTCTAATAGCAAAACATAGCCCATGTAACTGTAGTGTAGGAAGTATACTAACGGAATGCGCCTTCAGACTAAACTGGAACATTTTAAGTTAACAATAGATGGTGGATAAAAAATAAAACTTTAAGTATACTGAATCACTTTTAGTATTAAGTTCCCTTGTAGACCTAAATAAACAGAATTTTGTCAGAGGATGTTGTCACTTTTTATCCTAAAATGTCCACATTAATTTATTTATTTTTATTGTATTATTTTGGTTTTTTATTCAATGTTATTTATTTATTTTAATCATGTTTATAGTTTTTTAAAATCATTTGTTATTTTTAAATTACCTGTAAGCATTGTTTTTATTTTGTTTATACTTTAATATTTTAATTTATTTATTTTTAAAGGATTTTAAAAATCTTATTCATTTTTTGTCGATTTTTAAAAGGGTTTTAATTTTTTTTATTAATTGCTTTATATATATATATATATATATATATATATATATATATATAAAAATATATATTAATCAATTTATCTTTTACAAAGGTCAACATTAATGTTGAACTCTGTGCACACACTGGGACCATGTGACCTCTGCACAACACGATCACAACAATTCTCACAGGAAGATTTATTGTCACACCACATTTTTGTAGGATTTACAAACTGGTGCACAAGTCGTTTTGCGTTTTACTTCAGTAGATTTACAAATTATAGTTAAGTTTAAAAAAAAGTAGGATTTTAAGACCAGATAAAGATTTAATTAATTATTTTATTATTTTTAAATCCCATACATTACTAGAAAGAAACTTTAATTCCAGGAATGCACATTTCATTTTCTAAAGATTATCTCTGCTCTGAAGAGGAAACTTGTGTCTTTAATATCCTCAAGTTGAGCAGGACAGATTAGAGGCTGAAGGAGAGGAAAGCCCTCAATCTGCATCAGCAGTGATAATCATTCAGTGAAACTGATCAGTTTGAAAACTCCTAACTTGTGCTGGAACTCCACAACCCTGCGTAATTATTTCTAGCTTTCGGGCTCTCAGCAAAATGAGTGACAAGAGGCATGCACGAGTCTCTGTGCCAAAATTTACATCAGTGCTGCGTATTTGCAAGTGACAACTTTAGACTGCGAATTCCAGAATGACATGAAGATAGTGGCACCGGCGGTTCAAGCTGTAACGAAGTGCGAGCCTTCAGGATGTCTAGCCTTTGCAGTGTTTCTTCCTGTTGGGTTATTTTCGTCTTGCTTTAAGAGGAGCGGGATTTTTTAAGACTCAGCACTGGACTGAATAACTTAACACTGGCATTTTTGCAGCACAGGATGACATCTTGACAAAGAGCCTCAAGGGACTGGATGAAAAAAGCTGCTTTTCTTTTTTTTAATCCATTATAAGTTGTTTTTTTTTTCTTTTTTGGCACCACCAGGAGTGTAAAGGTTGCAGTCCTGTGGATTTGAGAATATGAATAGATAGTCGCACACAACAATCATTTGGCTACTGCAAACCTCCTGGGACGGAGGATCATTAGTGGCTTTCAAGTGTGCTCATTTCAACAGTCCTTTATTCCAGGATGAAGCATAAAATACGCTGCATCTTTTAGCACAGAAGCATGATGGATTTTTGTGGCAAACAGGAAGTTTAAAAACAAGAACATTTGGAGCCTCCTGGTGGAAAATCTGGCAAGAATTGAACTAGCTTCCATTTCTTACCAACTTTGAAACAAACATTCCGGATGTTAATTAAATCACTCGCATAAGGATTCTGTCATATAGAATAGAAGTCCTGAAGTGCACAAAGGCATTGTGGCGTTTTCTCCATATTAGAAGCTTCCTGGTGCAAGCAGGCGAGCAACTGTTCATCTGGAGCGAGATTAACCAGACTGCCATGGCGGGGTTTCAATAAAGCTTGCAATGTGAACAGATGGTTTTGACTAATGCAGACGCTCCAGTGAAGATCTCCCAAGATGCCTCATATTCTCTAAATGAGACATTTGTGGGCAAGTGTGTTGTTTGTCAAGTTGTCACCTGTTTCATGAGTGATTTAAGTCAGAGAATTATGAATTTATTGGGAAACAGTGAAATGTTTGAATTGCCCTTGTTTGTGTTTGGTCTTTGACTCAACTTTGGACTTATTAATTTCTAGCTGCCTCAAAAAAGCTGTTATCTCCGTAATCCCTCGTTCTCTCTCGACTTCTGTCCTAATTAGCATTTCCATAACATTGGGCCATTTGTCATTCCACGTGACACAAACTTGACACAACCTGGGTGACTTGGAATGTGGATTTATGTTTGACAAAAACAGAAAACCGCAGAACGTTCTCCACGGCGTCTCCAGACTCTGTCATGTCTGTCACATGTTCTCAGCGTGAACCTGTTTTCATCTGTGAAGAGTACAGGGCGCCAGTGGTGAATTTGCCAATCTTGGTGTTCTCTAGCAAACGCCAAACGTTTTGCATGGCATTGGGCTGTAAACACAACTCCCATCTGTAGATGTCGGGTCCTCATACCCCCCTCATGGAGTCTGTTTCTAACAGTTTGAACAGACGTGTACATTTGTGGCCTGATGGAGGTCATTTTACAGGGCTCTGCTCCTCCTGTTTCTCCTTGCACAAAGGAGGAGGTCATAGTCCTATGACCTCCTCCACATCTCCCGATGGACTGGCCTGTCTCCTGGTAGCACCTCTATGCTCTGGACACGATGCTGACAGACACAGCAAACCTTCTTGCCACAGCTCACATTGATGTGTCATCCTGGATGAGTTGCAGTACCTGGGTGTGTGGGTCGTCTCATGGTACTGCTGGAGCGACAACACTGCCTTCAAAATTCACCAAAACATCACCCAGAAAACATAAGGATGGAGAAGTTATCTGTGGTCACCACTTGCAGAACCACTGCTTTAATGGGGATGTCTCATTGATCACTGATCGTATCCACCTGTTGTCTATTCCACTTGCAAAACAGCGTGAAATAGTTTGTCAGTCAGTGTTGCTTCCTATTTGGACAGTTTGATTACACAAAAGTGTGATTGATTTAAAGTAACTTTGAGTTGTTTGGGTGTTCCTTTTATTTTTTCAAGCGGTCTATTTTTTAAAATTTTTTTTTATGTTCTTAAACTGGAAGTGACCTTTAGAAGTGAAAAAGGTTACCCAGAAGTAAATTTAAAAAACTCTTCTCACTAAAATAGAAAGTAGCTTTAAAAACAGTTGTGCTTCATTTAAAAAAAGAAAACAAAATGTAAACAAATGAACATTTAATACATTAGATGCAGTTACTCAATGTTACATGTCTTTAAATGAGATAAATTGCGACGAGGAAATTCCTGACAGTGTATTGAAGGTATACAAAAAGTAAATTAGAAGGCTTCAAAATAAAGATAAGGTTTTATCAATACTATTAGAAGTGCTAAAAAAGACAAGCAAAACTAAAAAAATGCAAGATGGACTGGATGAAAGCTTTAAACAGATTTCAAGAAATGTGTTTTCGACTCCATCTGCTCAACATAAGATCGTAATCAGTCGCAATTATCATCAAAACACATGAGACCTGCAATATTCATAAACAGAAACACATCTTTACCATTTAAAATATAAAGAAAAACAAAGTCCTGAAACCTTATTGCCCTATAAAATATTGGCAGAAGCACTTGGCATGTCCGGGTCACAAACAGGAAGAGAGTGGACAGTTTAAAAACTGCACATTTGATTATTTTCTACGATAAATACATTTATATGGTCAGAACAAATACAGTGCGGACAACAGATTTAATGTGGATGCACAGATATATACTCTGAGTATTTAAAAGAAGAAAAAAATCCTGACTTGGGTAAGAAAACATCATAATCAGATAACTTTGATTAAGTTGACTGCATGTGTGGCTGGAGGTAGTTCCCCTAAAACTGAATACACAGACATTTTGATTTCAGACAGTTCTCTTTGCCGTTTGTTTGATCCTAATGCTACCATCACACTGGACGTAGCTTAAAAGCAGCTCACAGTTGAGTTTCAAGAAAGTAAAGTGAGAACTACGGTTCCCTTGGTCTTCTTCAGAATGTCCACAGCTTCAGCATGAGTGACTCCCTCCAGGCAGTGTCCGTTCACGGCAATGATCTGATCGCCACGTTTGAGCCGGCCGTCCTCCACAGCCGCCCCCTGCAGAGAGATGGGAGTCGAGGAGGTCATCCTTCATCCTTCTTCAAGGGTATTGGAAATGTACATCACCAATGGAGATGCAACCATGTGATGATCTCTGGTTAAAGATCTACAAGATTTACAATAAACACAAATAGTTGCAGACCCCCCTCCCAAAGAGGGAGGCTGGGTAAACGTTTCCTCACCTTGTTGAAGATAGTTTTGACATAGATGGGCAGGTCTCCATGAGGACTGCCAAAGCCCCCAACAATGCTAAACCCCAGGCCTAATGAGCCTCTCTCCAGAGTGATGGTCTTGTACTTGCGAGGGCTAAGAGGAAGAGAATTGAACACATTAGGTGCTGCAGCAGTAATTTCAGCTGAACTTTAACACTATAGGGATGCTACACCTCTCAGTTTAAAGACCCACCCCAATGAAAATATTTTTTATGTGTTTTTAACATGTTCTTATAACATTTTTCTGATGATGGAGGACATATATGTGTACATCAAAAAATAGGCTTAAAATTACATTTCTGAGTATTTCTTTATTCAAATTGTTGTAAATAAGAACCAGACAAAAAAATGCAGTCTATAAAAGATTGTAGGTGTGACGTAGAAGCAAGCCGCAAGCTCTCTGCTCCGCTCCATTCTGATGCATCCACTTGCAGACAAATAGAGCTATCTACGTCTTTGTTTTCCTTGTCAGAGCTGGCATTTGGCTCAAACCCGGATAGCTCTGGTATTGCTCGCAATTTTTGTTGCACAGGTAATGTTAGGTTGGGGGTGTGAGAGGCTGTAAGCTAACAGGAGAGTGTTAAGAGATGGATGATAGGAAGTTGAAGAAGGGTTGCCCCATGCCAATAGTCCTGCCCACAACTCAGAAATGAATATCTAATGAACTCCTTTGCAAAAACTGTTATGGAAAACAACATTATTGTTTTTTATTTTAGCTAAAAATGCCATAATTGTAATCAAAGTCCACTGGGAATGCTTTTACAACAGATCAAAAGATGACTGGAGTGGGACTTTAAATCCAAACCACATGTTGCACCCTTTGACTGTATAAGAAGACTGGACTGGGTGACACCCTTCCCTCCTTGCGTTCCAAACAGGAAGTACCCGCTAGTCCCAAAAAGCTAAAATCCCATTGACTTTTATGGAGAAATAAACAGCTATTACTTGGTTACTCTATTTGTCAGAATAACCATCTTGCTCTGATACATCTTTTTAACATCTTCTTGCTAATATTAGGTTTTTTTTTTTCAATTTTTTTGTAGTGCAAATTATTCAAGTTGCAAACTGACCAATCAGATGCCTCAATAACAGTGTGATCTCACGTCAAACATTCGAAGCGTTTGACTGATTCTCTCAAGACTGTTTCAATGGAAGGGGTGTATTCTTCTATCATGCTCACTTCTGATTGGAGAAAGTGGTTGCCAAAGAAATGCTGACTCAAACCAAATCGGACCAATTGCCTTCTCACATCATCATGGTTCCAACATGGCGACGGCCATATTGCAGAAAAATGACGACTGAATTGATTTCATTTGATTGGAACCGGAAACAAGCCATTTTAAATGGGTGATATCACTCTCTCTCAGTCCATTGAACGGAATCATAGGGAAAGTGAATAGTTGCATCCCCACTGCTTACATTTGCATATTTTCATGTTGAAAGTGTCAAACACGTGGTTTCTTGGTATATTTGGGCCTAATAATTTTTTAAGCTGTGCCTGGTTTAAGCGGAGTGAAATATTTCTTCATTGTTACTTGTTTATTAGAAAATTAAAAGAAAGACTTTCATTTTTTTGCTTGTTTTTTTGTTTGGTGTTTTGTAATGTACAAATAATGTATCCAACGAAACAAAATTATGACACATAAATCGAGGATTGAACCGAGTCGTGGGGAAAGTGAATCTTTATATCTCTACAGAACATCAAAAGAGCGGAAAGTCTTTTAAAAGTCATACCAAAGGGTGTTGTGTAAGCAGGTCAGGCTGCCAGATTGACTTGATGATGTGGCGTGCACCATGCTGTAGTCCTGTCTTCCACCGCTGCCACCAGCGCCTGCTGTCACCTGCACAAACACATACAATGGGTTATAGCTGGATACTACACTTAGAGCACACTTAGATTGTCTTTTGATCCATCTTAAAAGTTAGGAGACTGCCACAAGAACATGATAAAACACAATTTTCATTGGAGTGGGCCGTTAAGGTGTTTTTGAGGTTCTTGGAAAGACTTTCAATTGCTTTATTAAATTTCCATAGTCAGTGTGGAGGCCCATGAAGTTACAGACGAGACAGCAGAATTTCACCATAGATTTGTGGCACTTTTAACAAAAAAGCTTTGATTGCAAGTTTTAAAAATGACAAAAAGGGACATTTTCTGGATTTAAATATCGCCATCTTTACTTTCAAAGCATGACTGTGTACCTTTTCACAAGTTTTTTTTTCATGATCTGAGTTAAAAACCCAACAGCAGGATTGTGTCATTGTGATCTAGCGCAGTTATTATTTTGTGACTAATACAAATATAAAACCTTTTGATGTTCTTTGTCATCACATCCCACGAACAAATTACGCACGGTTCTTCACCAATTCTTCATCGTCTCTTCATGCGGAGCAAATTTCACAGATTTCACGCCACTTCCTGTCCTCGTTACAGACTTATGTCAAAGTTATTTTTATGGAAATGTCAGGAGGGGGAAATGGAAGCGCGTTTCCTTATACAGACAGAAAGGCGATAAAGCCGAGCAAGATTCTGCTGACGCTAAACTGAAACTCTGAACCTAATGGTGGTTGAACTGCCGAGCGCCTCGTTGTGACACTACCTGCAGGGTGATGCTTCCGGCAGCGTTCTTCAGTAGCGCCCCGGCATCATCATGAGTCATTCCCTCAGTGGACACGTCATTGATGCTGAGGATCCTGTCTCCAGTCTGAATGACACATGCACACCTTTCAGTTTTTACACCTGTTGGATGCATCTTCATCTTAAACCTTACAGGAACTTTGACCTACTTGTTTTTTTGGCTCACTTTGACAGATCAGATATATTACAACTGATGATCACATCTTTCTTTTTTACTTTAGGTCAGAGGTCTGCAACTTGAGGCTCCGGAGCCACATGTGGCCTCTGTTGTGGCTCTTTGGTTAAAGAAAATTAAAATGTTTTCCATTTTAAAAAGTAACGTATTTTTCGGACTACAAGGCACATCAATCAAAATAAAATGTTCAACTTTATTTAACTCATTCACAAGCAGTTTGTATCATTCCACCTGGCTTCTGACTACATTACCCATTATGCTCCAACAATCCATCAAACAATACAGCTTTGTAGTTATAGTAAAACATTTGGACATATTTTTTAAGTGACATGATATTTGAGGTGAGTGGCACAAAACCAGGATAAGTATAAACTTATCCACCTTAAGTTTATACTTAAGGTTTATACTTAAGGACCAGATAAGGCGGACTGTCTATTTTAGAAAAAAAATCAAATTTTAAGTTATTATTATTATTATGTTTCTGTTTAATTTTGCTAAACATATTTCATTTATATTTAACCTAATAGTAACAATAACATAAATACAAAGAAGTCTTATTTTTCTATGGGATGATGTGATATTTTGTGGTTCTTATTGCATTGTCATCAGGGAGAAATCAACTCAAATGTCTCATTAAATGTTAAAAGTTGCAGACTCCTGCTCTAGGCAGTTATTTCCCAGCATGCAATAAATAATCCAAACATACAATGGTAGTCCTCACCTGTAATTTCTCTGTTTTGGCAGCCAGTCCATTAGTATCCATGGTAGCAATAAAAAGAGGTACATTGCCATGGGGACTGCCCACTCCTCCAGCTATACTGATGCCCAGCGAGTCACGGGGACCCTGCAGTAATACCACACAAACATTAAAGACCTTTACTGGTCAATATCTGAGAGCAGATTAATAACTGAAAACGTCTGAGTATGCAGAAAAAAAGGCTCCAGTCTAAAAAGTAGGTCATCTTTCTTTTCCGTTGGATTTGAAGGCGTCTCGTTACAGCTAAAGTTTTAGGTTTTAAAGAGAAAAAAGTGACTACATTACAACAAGTAAGATCTAAAAAAAAAAAAAGAAAAATGAAAGATTTACCTTTTGCACAGTTATTTTCCTGATTTCGCTGTCTTGAGATGCTGCAAGATTGATCACATTTTTGAGAGATTTTGACGCATTTTTATTTCCTTAACTGTGCAATAGTAGATAAACGCTCACAGCAGCACTTGGCTTTGCTATGTGCTCCTCTGGAGAACATCTCGTTTCCACTTGTGGGTGTCAAGGTGGAGCAATCGGAGTCTTCATGCTGGATGAAGCAGAATTTAGCGTAATCCTAAAATCACATGGTTTAAATGTTGAACAAATGTACACGAGCACAACACAATCTGCAGATGAGGAGACGTGGCTGCAATGATCCTATCTGTAATGTGGTCATTTCATCTCGATCTGTAAATATTTGTATCATTTTAAAAAAATTTTTGGAGAAAGCAAAGCGTTCACCTGACTCTGCCGTGAGTACTGAACCCCCGCTTTAAAGCGAGCCACTTCCAGGAGGACGGCGTCAATGCAGCTCTGAGGGGGAAAAACGTCAGAGTTCATGGCAAACCAAAACCTGAGAACCTTTATCACACTTTTACGCTAATCCTGAGTGAATCCAACCTGGAGGAGCTTCTGTGCGTGATCCTGCGATGCAGCACGGACATCCGCCCCATTGATTGACAGAATCTGGTCACCAAGCAACAACCTGCCGTCCGAATCCGCCGCACCTCCCCTGACGATGTCTGACACAAAGATGCCCGTGTCGTTGCTGCAGGTCAGAGGTCAAACATTTAGAACATATGTTTGTGTTCTCTGATTTTTACTAGGGCTGTTAACATTAACGGGTTAACACGAGATTAATTTTTAAAAAATTAATGCATTAATCTCTATTAACGCAAATAAATCACACTCGTGAAGCAACCCCCTTCCACCAGTTCAGGCTTCCGCGGCGTGCGTCAATTTCTGAAAACGCACACTTCTTCTGGCACAATCCCGCTTATAACATGGTCACTTACAAAAGACATAAAAACTCAATCAATTTTTTGTATTTTATTCTTATTATTTTTCAGGTTTATGTCGCTTTTTCAAAAAAAGTGGACTATTTGATGTGTAATGCTACCCATTGTCACAGTAACACAATTGCGTAGCTGGGCCAGCAGACCTCAACTGCAGCAGAAAGGAAAGTGATATACATGTGCTGATCGTCATGATAGGTTCAATAAAGCATCAGATCAGAATAAAAGAGAAAGTTCACCTCTTACTGCTTGTTTTTGTCCACATCATGAAGAAAAAGTTTATTTTGAAGAAGCCATTCAGCCATTCAGCCAACAGCCAATCAGATTTGAGTTTTCACTCGGACCATTTAAAGTGCAGAATACAATATTTGTTTCTTCTGGCTGTATATCAGCATCTTTGACATTAAAGTCTTTACAGTTTGCTTATCTTACTGTTGATGTGTTTTGTGCGCACAAATTAAACTTAACACTTTATAAATGTAAAAAATTCAGACAAATGAAAATCTGGCCTGTTTTTTTGGAAAATCTTAATATTGTCGTATAAAATGTAAATCCTCAAATGTAAAATGTAGCAACATTGTGATTAATTGGATTAATCACGATCCAAAAGCGTGATTAATCTCATTGAGTTTGTAAAGCAATTGACAGCAGTTAGTTTTATATAATCTTAGACAGATTTTTTTTCAAGGTCAATCATTCTTTTGTTTCTAAATATATGCAAATGCTTGCTACACTAATACAGGAACAAAGTAAAAGAATTGAGATGTTGTGCCTCAGGCACCAAAGAGCCTTCTCTAGGTCAAAATCTAGAGGGAGATCATCGTGTGATTATAACCTGGGGGGAAAAAGGAAGATTTAGCAACCAAATTTCCCCTTTGTGGTGTCTAGAGGAGAGGGGGTGAATTATCACTATATTAGCTTTTAAAAATAGTCTTTTTTTTATGGTTGTGTCCTCCACCGTAAAAGCTGAGAGATTCAATCCAGAAAAATCTTCTAACCGATAAAGATTTAGATCGTTTTTCCTTAAAACTTACTTACATATGTGCAAACATGGAATCACAGTTGGATGGATATTATTTTCCCCTTAAAGGTTCTAATAATGAACAGCAACATGACTGCACCTCTTCCCCATGGTGGTGAACCCCAGCCCCTCTCCGGGACGGGGACTGAGCTGCAGGCTGAAGACGTCCCACAGGTCTTCCTCCCTGTATGCCTCCTGGTGCCTGAAGACGCACAGCCGGACTCGCTGGGTGGTGAGCCGCAGCACCGCAATGGCTTCATCGTGAGTGGCCTGCCGCAGATCGATCCCATTTACCTATGATAATGATAGACAGTTCATATTTAAATCTTAGTGTCTTTTTATCATAGAAAAAAATGACAAATAATACAATTTTAAGTTATTTTTCCTTAAAACTAATAATAATGATTTATTATTAAAGCTGTGAGTCACTGGCTGAGCAGCAGCTACATGCCCCCTTGCTCTCCCTCTTTGCAAGCCTAGTCAGAGCTGCACATGATAAATTCATGAAAAAAAAAGACAATTTTTCAAAATAGCGGCTTTTCTGTTGGTTTTATCTCCATAGCAACTATTTTATTTTTAGGTCACCTGGGGGTAACAAACAAATCTATGTATTTTTTAGAGGAATTAGCAGAAGTACATTTTTGAATTTCCTTGGCAACTGTGTTTTTTTGTTAACCACGCCCACACTCCTGATATGTTCATATCAAATGTCATATCATTTTGTTCAGTTTTATCCAAGGATTCATATACTACACTTTAACAATATTCTGATAAGAAATGGGCGAGAAGTAGAGGAACGCCACTTTTGCAAGCTTGCCACGCTTTCAAATTCAAAATTGACAAGCTTAATTTCCAACATTTTTCCCAAGTAGCTTCCAAATGATGCTCGAGAAGTTGGAAAAGATCAATTGATGTTCCCAGGTACTAAAGGTGATTTCTTTTTTTTTTGAGGCGGTGTGTGTTTTCTCTCTTTCTCTCGCTCTTCCTGAGGTCAAAGGTCAACAAAACTTTTGCAATGGTTGTAGACTTAGCCTTAAAGGTTGTGTAACATTTCTCTCATCCAGGTTGCTTGAACAAAACTTTCTTTTTTTGTGCAAAATGTGAAAATCGCCAAGTTTCAATTTTTTGCTACGCCAAGCCGTAGGTCCAGTGGCCATCCCATAATAATCCACATTTGTTGGATATCCCGTGTGTTTTAGTTTTAAAAGATTTTTTTAGCCTTTTGGCCCCATTCCTTTTTTGGAATGGTTTTGCCCACTGATTCATCACTTTTTTGGGCTGATCATTCACTGCATTGACTATATGAAGAGAACTGGACTGAGCGAGTGAGACACCACCAACAGAAAATGACTTGATTCTGGTTCCACCTAAATTAAGTCAATTCAATCGATAATTTTGTATCCATCTCCATGTTGGAACCAGACGTTCTCAGTAAGCCGTGATTTGTTTGTGTTGGTCTTAGTCTGCATTTCCTTATATAGTCAATGGTTCACTACATCAAAAGTTCATTTTTTTACTGGATACCAGGTGTGTGTAAATTTTGTTTTTTGAGTTTGTGGCGGGAGGAAATTTTTGCTTAAATAATAATAAAAGATTAAAATATTATAATGTAAAATATTTTTTGCAAAAATAATATGGTCATTGTGGTCAATTATTTATTATAATAAATACATACATTTTGAAGTTTGATAACAATTATTAAAAAAAAGGTTAAAAGAGCTGCTTATTAAATTATTATTAGGAAAGTGAAGACTTAGGAAAATACTTCTACTCCTGTGTATTGTGCACACATGTGTGTGTTTATGCAGGTGAGATATCTTTCATTTCATACCTCTAAAATTTGGTCTCCAGCCTGCAGTCTTCCATCTCTCTGTGCTGCACCTCCATCATTCACTTCATGGATGATTACTGCCCCCTAGTGTTTAAAGTTGATAAAACACTGACCTTCACAGAAAATGCTAAGAAACTGTGACACATTATTTGAAGCTTTAATGTTTTGTTAATTTAGGTGATCAACATTTCTATGAAATCAGTCTAAACTATAATTCTTGATGTAAACAACATTTAATTATAAGATACATTTTCCTGAAAGCTCCTCCTACCAGCAGAGTGTCACATCCTCCTACGATGCTCAGACCCAGGCCCACGTTTCCTTTACAGATCTCTATGGTCGTCTCCCTTCCAGCGACCACTGGGCAGCTTACAGGATCACAACTTGAGGGGGAGGAGAAGGTAAGCGCACCTGAGCGCTCTGATGGGGGGGTTGGCGGAGTGCTTTGAGATACAGGGGATGGGGAGGAGGGCAGGGTGATGCAGGAGGGATGGGGAAAGGATGAAGGGGGAGGAAAAAGGGGTGAAGAAAGGGGACTCTCTGAGCGCGTGATGGAGAGCTTGGACACCTGAGTACAAAAAGAACAGCCGAGTCAGGAGAAAAGGCTCTGAAAAAGCCCATTTTGGTTGGTTTGAGTTTGTTTGATTGAACCTTTTCCACAGATAGTCTAGGCCCGGGTTCATCTCCCACTTCTATGATTCAAACTCCAACTTTGATCCTTCAGTCTTACATGCAGGAAATGGAGTTAAAATGCACGACGAGCCAAATGTTTGAGCGCCAAAATGCAGAAGACAGATGGAGGGAAAGGAAGCTTGAAAATGAAACACTCCCTCGACAAATATTTGGATACACGCTAACGGCGGCCAGTCATGAAAGCACGTAAGACTGTTAAAGCAATTTGACGGTTGCAGCATTTTGTTCCAAATATCTTCCCAGTTTGATCATATTTTTTCAAATTCTTTCCAGATTCAGACAATGTTTGGCCACTTAACTGCTTCAGAATGCTAATATCCAGTCTGCAAGCTGGCATTTTTCTGGTTGTGACTATCTGTCAATCATCCAGCTGGAAAAGCTTGTTAGAATTAGCAAATTACCTTATAATGAGCATTTATTTGGATGTTTAGATCTGTGCGAGCAAAAGAAAATTTGTTCAGTTTTTTCTTATCCTTAATCGTGTTCTTGTTGGTTTACCCGTATATTGTGTTCGGGTCAATATTGACCCATTTTCACACTTGACCTGAACAGAATCTAAGGGTTAAATGCCAATACTTAAAAATTACGTTCCTAAATCTTAGGGGAAATAAGAGAAGTTTTCATTTTTTTGCTACAGTTTTCTAACATTTTCACACCTTACTAGCGGTGCCGTCCTGGATCATGGAGCCAACTAGCACTCCTTCTTTGGAAGGGTCCTCCTCAATGGAGCCAGCGCGGTCCTAAAGGGTGACGAGTCAGCAAAAAAGAAACCTACATTGATGGATTTACAGGAAAAATGAAATTTGAGGATTTTAATTTTTTTTTGTCTTATGCAAAAGCTGCTGTGGTCTGCTAATCTGTCACTTTTAAGCTCTCTGCACCATATCTCGTACCTGAGTAAGGACAATGCGTTTGAGGTCACTGGATGATCCTTCCTCATCGGCTGCATCTAGCCGGGAGTCGGTTACATCTTTCCCCTCGATTCTGTTTTCTTTTACAACTTTAGCTGCTTTATTTCTGGTAAAAGGACACAGATCCGTCATAAGCAGCTGGGTTCTGTCCTTTTCCAGCAGCTCTGTGAGTTATGTTACCTGATGAGAACGATCTTGACTTTAGAAGGTGTGTTACTGATGATGGTGGATGCGTTTTGGTAACTTCGGCCATACAAAATCTTACCGTTGATCTATTGAAAAAAAAAAAAATGCTATTTTTTTCCAAGCACCTTTTTCATTTGTCTGGAAATAATGCTTCTTGGAACCAGTGAAACCTAAAAAAATTATTTTAATGTCTCCTCTCATTTAACTGTAAAAAAATATAAAAATATAGAATACAGGATATTTTTCACTTGTTATTCTTAAAGGAAATCTACCAGTGACAGTGGAAGTGGTAGTAGAATTAGTTTTGGGCAAGTTTTTTCCAAATAAGTTGAGTAAGACAAAATGTAATCTTGAAATTACCTTTAAAAACTCAAAATTAGGTCTTTTTCTCTGATAATCAGAAATAATATTCCCTAAAGTCCATAAAACAAGCATGTATCAATAAAAAAGTTACATATCTTCAAAATAGACACATTGACATAGATGCTAAAAGTTTTTCCTTAAAAAATATCTTCTTTTAAGTGCTACAACTGACCAATTATTTTTCAACCAATTAAAATAAGACAAGAGTTTTATATTTTAAGGATAAATTTGTCAATATCATAAGTTAATCAAATACTTGTTTTATTGGAGATGTTAAATAACGCAACAAGTTTTTCAAGATTGCCTTAAAACAAGTCGTTAGGCTACATCTGACTTAAAAGTTACTAGTAAGTTAAATAGTTTTGTCTTTATAGTTTTGTCTTTACGATTAAGTATTAGGGTCACCAAAAAAAAAGTTTGTGACGAAGCAGCGTGACAGGTTGCAGGACAGCACCTGAACACCAGCCTCAGTTGTTTTTTTGTTCTTCCTTTTTTTGTCCTGTCATTTCCCAGTCCATTAGCAGTCTATGGTTTGGTTGCAGCGGTGGCAACAAGCTCTCCCCAAAACAGTTGTATTCTCTCTGTGTTTTTTTAAACCATAAAATCCTTTTGTTTATAATTTTTTAAAGACTGCTGGCTTGGTCATGTTATATTTGAGTGTTGAGTTTTCACTGCAAAGAACCTTGTCACAAAGTTAAATTATGAGATTCAATTTAAAACATGAATCCTCTTAAATTTCTGGCTTTTTCCCATAAATTTATGCAATTAGGAACACAAAAATTGAAGGCTACGTGCAGCAGCAGAGCAGACCGACTAAACTCAATTTATTTATTGATAACGTTAAAAATTTTTGGATCTCTTTTGTTAGATTTACAGTTTATTAATGTTTTATTTGTTGATGGTTGGCTTGTAGGATCTCTGCAGTTGAGAAAGCATCGATTTCCCTGCAGTTGTCCACTCCAAGTACTTTCTCCCTCCACAAAAGACAAGACTTCCTTCAAGTCTGAGTGATGCTTCTGTCTGAAGAGGCCCAGTTTTCAGCATATTCTTTTCAACGTTTTTATGCTAATAATAATATGATTTTTTTTGTTGTCAAAAGGTTCAGAATTATTTGTTTTTGAAACCTATCCAGAAATAAAGCCTCACAAAAGTGCTCTTAAGTCTTTCATCTTGGAGCACAGCACCGATAAACTGACAACTTTGGTGTTTTTTCTTATTAATTTATCACTTTTTTTCTCACTAATGTACATGTTTTAAAGTCACTAATTTAATACATTTTAAAGTTACCAATTTACAACTTTTAAACACATAAATTTACATGAAAAAAAGTCCTTAAACTAGCATATCACTTAAAGTCATAAATAGATGACTTTATTCTCGTGATTTAACAGTTACAGTAACAGTAACGTTTCTTGTAAATTTACATGTTTTAAAGTTATAAATGAACAACATTTAAAGTCATAGACTTATCACTTAACGTTTATTAACAAGAAAAAAAGTAATACATTTAGCCTATGACTTTTAACGTTGCAAATTCTCATATTTATTCTCATATTTCGACAGTTACAACTTTTTCTTGTAAATTTACGATTTTAAAGTCGTAATTAAAACATTTTTTGTATGTTATCTGGCCCTAATACTTTGTCGTATATCTTGGATCAAGTGCAATAAGACATTTAAAATAGAACTTGACTTGTTGGGATTTTGTGTTTTTGCAGTGTTCAGTTTCTTCTTTAAATCCTCAATTTAGAACTTTAATCCAACAATTCTTTAAAAGTAAATAATATTTTGCTTCATAAGCCTAATGAATCCAAACCTATTTTTTAATCACATTTTGTCTCCTTGGATGGTTTTTAAAAAATCACTGAATATAATCGACTTTACTGATAATTCCTCGTACCTCCAGGAGTTCATCCCCAACCTGAATCCGCCCGTCCAGACCGGCAGGCCCCTGGGGGTCAATGTCTGCCACGCAGACGCTTAAGCGGGCCCTGGAGCCATCTTTGTTCCCGGTTAAACTGATTCCCAGACCTGGAACCGCTGGGTCTTTGTTCAGCTCAATCATGTGGAGCTTTCCCGACAGGCTGCCGTAGCGCTGGAGCATCTTTTCTGGGAAAGAGATGGGAAACAAAAAACTGACACGTGGTACTGAAGAGCGGTTGGGTCGGTTGCTGCATTTTGAGGACAGTACCCACAGAGTGCAAACAAGCTATAATTTCCAATATCTGAGTCATGTGTTTAAGCACAAAATAGTTTTAGACAAAAATCCATATATACATATACATAAACCTGTGTGAAAATAATGCAATTCCCAGCAAGCACTTCTGCATCTATTTATTAAAAAAATAGCAGACAATAAAAAATGGTAAAGAAAAAGGTGTAAAAAACTATAAGAAAATATCCAATTTATTTAAATAAAGCTGCAGATTTCAAAATAAAAGGGTGGACCCTAAATAGATAAAAGCTGTTCTTTAACACATAATGTGTTTGGAAAGAATTTTGAGGCAATTTCCCCTTTGTGGTTCTTTTGTTAAAGAAACCCCCAAAAAAGAGAAAAAATACACATTCATAACCTTAATTTATTTAAAAAGCAAAAAGGTCTTGTTGGTATACTCTTTTTTATTAAATCTGTATCTGTTTTTTCATGCATTTTATTTATTCTGCTGTGTTTTTATATTTTTTATTTCTTAATCTGCTCAATTTTGAGTTTTTTCCTCTCTCTTTTTATTGTAAAGCACTTTGGTACCCTGATGGCATTGAAAAGTGCTATATAACTAAAATGTTATTTTGCTTTGTAAAGGCTGTCACTCAGTTCATTCACAGTAATAAAATAGTCTTAAAAAATGTGAAAAATGTGGTTCCACATTTTTAAATGAAGCTGTACAGCGTGATGCAGCTCAAGGAGCACCCAAATCTCTGAGTGAATGTGTGTGTTTGGCTCTAACAGGTCAAACATCATTGATGTCTGTGTGACATCTTCATGAGGCACACTCACTCCTGCAGGCATCGTCCCCGACTTCAGCCACCGCCGTCGCTGCCGCTGTGGCATTTACGGGGCTCTGCCGATCCATTCTGTCGGATGTCGGCGAAGATGCCTTGGGAGAAATTTTTGCATTATTGAAAAGGTAGAGTCCAGGATGCCTCAGGGGTTCTTCAGGCGTGAGCCGACCGACCCCTGAGGCTTTCCTTTTTTTTTGTCATCGTGCTTGATGAAGCAGAGCGGAAAAAACTGACGAACGAAAATGAATTAATGAAGACAGTTTTCATGTCAGCTAAAAATAACATGAAAGTTTGACCAGAATCATGCATTTTTTTGGTGCAAACTTTCAAATTAACTTCAAAAGAATGCACTTTTTCTTTTGTTTTGTTTGTCGGTTTCGATGTATGCATCTTCATCAGGAGGAGAAAACAGGTTGCAGCAAACAGGGTGGTGGTGGGAAGGGCTTTGAACTGCAGGGCTTCTGTTTACCACTTTGTTAATTACATTTTTTTGCAAGTTTGTTTAATGCAAATGCACACACACACACACATATGCACAAACACACCAACCTTAAAGGGTGTGGGAGTGAAGGGGTTTCTAGGGGAGACACTAAGGAACAAACTGGTGACTGCTTCTTCCTGGAATCACACATGATATCCAATAGAACTCTTAATAAAACCAAAAATCGTGCATATATTATAATAAATACTGTGCACATATAATAAATACATATTGGACATTTTCAGCAACATTGAAATTCGTTTTGTCTCTGCAAAGAAACACCACTGCAGTTACATCCCTGTGCCTCTGTGAGGCGCTGTTTACATTCTGATTTTCCTGCTTTTAGTCCTCTGCTCAGGAAGTAGAAGAATAGAGACTGAATCAGGTTTTGCAGCATGTAAAATGTTCTTAAAAACCACCAAAGTGCATTACCTTACTGCTGTATGAGTTTGACTGGGGGGTCGGAGTTCGACATAATGGAGCAGGAGACTGTGGACCAAACACAAAACCTGAAGTTTTTAGTATTTTTTTTATTGTATTCAGTTATTTTCGATGTTGCAAGTATGATTAATTTTCAATGTATGCATAATCATGGTTAAACTTAAAATGTAAAGTATGTAAAAATGGGAATAATTAAAGTTTTTTTTATACTAGCATATGTATGTATATGGTAGACTTTTGTGTTACCATATGTGATAAAAAGATTGATTTGATTTTAATGATTTTACTTAATTTAATCTTAAAATGTGTACATTTTTGGTTCTGTCATCCTTTATATTAGATCTGTACCATTGACTATACATGAGAACTGGACTGACAATGATTGGTGAGAGTGGTTGCCATAGAAACTCAGACATACTTGGACCAATCACTGACGTTGTCTGGCTCCAACATGGTGGCGACCATATCGCAAAAAAATGGCAACATGTATTGAACTTTATTTTGCTGTAGCCAAATTAAAGCTATTTTTTATTGCTGACGTCACACTCACTTGGTCCAGTTCTCACATACAGTCAATACTTTGAGGGATTTATACATAAAAAATAGAAGGAAGTGAAGAATTACATTAGCTAAACCCAGTATTTATGCAATATTTTTAACAAAATAAAGTATTCATGAGTGTGTTTACCTTCTCGGGTGTCTTACCTGACACCTATCTTGTCCAGACCGGACCAGGAGAACCACAGAGTCTCCTGCTGTGCGGATGGCCTCCACCGCCTCCTCATGGCTGGCGTCTCTCAGGTCCACTCCACTAACCTTCAGAGACCAAGACATCACACTTTGTTTCACTGCACCTACTTTAAACCTTTCCTTGCCTAATTAACCAAACTGTAGATCTATCTTAGAAAACATCACTTGAAAAACATTGATTGTGTGTAATAAAAGTCTTCTTTGGGCAGGTAAATTATATAAAAAAGTTCAGATTTTTAAACTTAAGCACAAAAAAATATGTATTTATTTATTTTTTTTAGCAAAACCTTAATAAACTGGTTTTATTCTAGCAGTTTTAAAATAGCAACGCTTCTAAAATGCAAAACAGCCCTCATTGTAATTCAAACAGACAGCAACTATGAAATGATATGACAACATTTGTGAAAGAAAACCAGCTTTTTTTTTCAATTATTTTTTTTTCTTTTTACAGCTCAACAGCGGCACGGTAACACGGCCTTCATCTGCCATGTGCTGGTGGGTCTGAGCTCGCCGCGACCTTTGTTTACTTCTGTTTCTTTGGCTGATGGGAGAGAAATCTGACATGGTCTTGCGCTGTTATTGCTCCCTCGCCTCAAGGTTCAACATGTCGTACATTGTCATGGCATTCTGCTTACTGCAGATGTAGTAGAAAAGAAAAAAAGGGGGGTTATTTGGATTCTAGCTGCTTTTCCTGTCAGCTCAAACGAGCCCCCACTTTCTCCTCTGATTTGTCGCCAACCATCACAAAAAGAGGTCACGGTTTGTCTTCAATATAAAACACTCCAAAGTATTTGATTTAGAACCAGGTTTTTTGACATTTAAGATGTTTTAGCAGGTTTGAAGTGATATCTTTTTGCTTAACATCTTTCCAAAATGTTCTAAAAATCAGCACAGTTAAGATTTTTTGGTTTAATTAAAAGCGAGGGTCAAGAAATAAGGAAATAAATATAAAAATGAGTCAAAATCCTTTTGCTCCGTACTCCTAACAGTGAAAAAACTTGATTTAAGACTCAATTTTTGGTTCAATTTTAAGGATGTTATTTTAAAGTTCATTAAATGTTGACAAGTTAGACGGGCGTTTGTTGTCATTTTATTGAAAACAGAAATGTATTTACGTTCTAAGAATCAGGAATAGTTTTAGATTTTAGGAAGATTTATTAGAATGGATCAACTTGTACTAACGTTGTATTCTCATTTTGTTCAGATTTTTTTCTTAAATTAATAGTTTCCACTTGTTTTTTTGTCACTTTGATCCAAATGAACTACATTTAGGTACATAAAAACGACATAAATACCAACCATTTCAATTAAAGGGGACACCATCCGTACATCACTACCAAAGCAGAGTTCCTGATTGGTCAAAGTTCAACACTAGTTTAACTTGCAATGTTCGTTCAGTGCCCACACGTTTTCTACGTAGAGCTCCAGTAGAGGGTGTACAGTATTCAGACTGGAAAAGTCTGTTGGTCCGGTCTGAGTGCGGTCAATTTGGTCCGAACCTTGCATTTTGTCTGTACTCAGACTGCTGTCAAAGGAACTTTCCTGATCCGGATTAAAGCTTGGAAACAAAATCATGTATTCTTTGGCCAGGAATTACAGGGGTGGGGCAAAGCAGCCAGAGAAAGAATAATGGAAGTCCTGCGCTTTGAAATCCTTGCAAGCATAGTTCACTTTTTCAAACTTTGTATTTTGCTGATCAATTTTGAAAGTCTATATCAACATCAGGTACAACATTTTTTACTGCTATTTTGGTATGGGAGGGGCATGCAGCAAGGCGGTTACTGAGGAGACGTCGGATAAGATGGTACGCCGATTAGTATTTTTGAAAGATTTTCGGGGAAACAGTGTGAGAAGCAATGTGATTCATGTTAAAAGTTGTTTTGATGAGCCTGCGTTCATCCAACCACATTTTCTATGAGTTGTTGTGTCTCATCGTTGCTCCGCTACTCTGTTTACATCCCATAATGCCATAAGGCTACGGTGGCTGTTTTGATCCAGTTGTTCCCCTCTGAGCAGGAAACCTTTTTCCAACTGAGGAAACTCAGAGCGAGCCGGAGCTCAGTCTGATAGGAAACAAACTGAGGAAAACATTTTTTTCTGGAATATCGGGGAAAACAAACTGGTTGACTTTAAGCAAACCAAATGTGTCCAGTCTGAATACACCCACTGACTTTTCATTGAAAGTGGTCGCCTGAAGGCGCGTCGCTGAGGGTGGTGTGAACATAGTTTAACAGTTAGCTTTTTACGTTTTTTTTTTTGTTTTTTTTTATGATTGTGTAACTCCTTGTTTCTAGATGTTTTCTTATAAGGTATTTTAGAAATAAATATTAATAAAAATTAAGACGCGCTTGCTACAAGTAGAGATCATTTTACTATTTTCTACTAAATTTCTTTTCAGATTAGCATTTGCTAATTTCAAGGTACTTTTTTTGCAGTATAAAAAGTGTCAAGTCGGCAAAAAGAAAAAATAGGTAAAAGTTATCTGATCATAAAATCCCACAATGTGTGCTAAACGGAAATTTGAACCTTTTCCTCGCTGGTTGACATTGCAATTACTTAATAGTTCATATACATAAAAATCACCAAATTGCTGCAGCTCAGATGAAGCCCAGATTTATGACATGCTTATGCAGCAAACTCCCACGATTCCTTCTTTTTTTAATGCCCCCAGATGTGTGCACACATTTCCTCCTGTGATGCTGCACAGCCCCAAAAACACACATGTGCACACACACACACACACGCACACACACACACACCTCTAGTATCCTGTCTCCAGCCCTGAGGGTGCCATTATGTGCTGCTGGGCTGTCAGGGCTGATGTGCTTGATGAAGACACCCCTCATCATCTCGCCGCTGCTTAGTCTGCGGCCCATGCCTCTGCCTCCCATTATGCTGATTCCCAGGGACTGGCCCGCCGCTCGAGTCAACCTGACGCTGAAACACAGAGAAGAACCTGCGTTCACTCTCGCCATAATCCTTGAAGTGCAAAAGCGAACGCGTGCTTTACACTGAAACGCAGAAATTATGCCAGTTAATCTGCTGCTGTTCACTGTCGCCCAGGTCCTCTGGCCTTCACTTGTTTTTTTTTGTTTTTCGCACCGTGGATTAAGTTTCGGAGATTAACTCGAAACAATAGAATATTATACCTGCCTGGGAATCACACAAAAGCTGCGTTCAGTGTAGCAGGACGCATTTTGTGAGGCGCTCCATTGGGATGCAGTAACAATACATGTGCAAAAAAAGAATAGCTGGGAGGTGTTAAAAACATGAGTATGGGAAGACTAGCGGAGCACTTTACCCAAGCCCAACACAATTTAAGCTTTGTGAAGCCTTCACTGCTACAGAGAGGTTGAAGGACGAGTTGAAAGCTGTTACGGCAATCACCAACTCACTAACCTTCGAGGTTGATCCCAGGACGCTGAATCAGGAGAGCTGAGTTTTTCTTCAGGCTTCTCTTTACCATCCCTTCTTATCTCCATTCGTCCGGCTTTCATCTCATCCTCTTTCTCCCCCACAGTTTCTCCGTCCTCTTTTTTCTGAAGGAGCTGAGACCTGGGAATCTGCCAACTACAGGAAAAATATAAGTAAATTGTGGAGAAAAAAATCATGGATATGTTAAGGGATCATTCTAATGAGTCATGGAATCAATCTCAGAAAAAGGACGGTGTTTACTTTGTTGCACTTGCAAGGATTTGCTACTTTTTTGACATTCAAACTGCCAGTTTCATCTTCCAAAACGAAAATATTTTGTGATATAATCCAAAAACTGAATTTATCAATTTAGACTCATTATCATCATATTTTGACCTACTGTCAAGGCGTTCCCAGTGGTCTTTTAATTATGATTGTCGTTTTTAGTCAAAATGAAAATAATCTATGTAGTTTTCTAGGACATAGTTTGCAGAGCGACAGTACTTCATTAGGAATTCACTTGAGTTGTGGGCAGGACTGTTGTAGCAGAGTAACCCTGCTTACCCCCCCTCCCGTTTTCCAGAACTGAGAGGTCTCTGTTTACATTCCCTCCAGCTATCAACAACATTACCGGTGCAACAAAGCAATTTTGGAACTATCCAGCCGTACAGTTTTGAGCCAGATGGCAGAAAACAAAGATGGACATGGATCTTGTCATCTACAAGCGGATGCATCAGAATGGAGCGGAACAAGGTGCTTGTGGGTATTTTTGACATCACAAATACGATCTTTTTCAAGGCATAAACAAATGCTTTTTTATAAATAGAGTTTGATTTGACTAGTTTATTGTTAAAAGTTACAAACCTCAACAGTTGACAGGAACTTCAAGTTGGGCCTGAAAGGATTCAGATTAAGGTCCAAAAAGCTTTCTAAACACACATTTTGTGTCAGTGGGGGCTTGTTTATGTTCGCACACATACATGCAGCACCTCTGTTTATGGCACCCACACAGCGAGAGCGTGGAAATAAGAGGAGGAGAAGGACACTTTTTTTTTTTTTTCATGAATATGTTTAACAGTGCGGGGCTGTAATAAGCCCGAGGACGTGAATGATAGCGGTGCTATCTTCACAGCGGGATCCTATAGCCGGCGAACGCTCAGAAGAGGGCAGAACAAATGCTTCCAACCAGGGGGCTGGAAGAGGACGATCAGGAGAGAGAGGGATGAGAGCAAAAAAAAAGAGGAGTAAAAGAAGCAAGAACGATGACCGAGGATGAGATGAAAGATGGATGTAGGCACACATACAGATTAAAAAAATAGCTTGATTGAAAGATAGGGGAGAAGAAAAAGTTGCAAGAGAAATGAGACTGGGGATGGGGCATAGCCATAAAGACGGAGTGAAAAGCAGGGACAGACTGAAGCAAAACAATTCATTTTCCCTGACAGTCGGCGCCCGGATCCGTAAGTGAACAGCTAAATATAACTGAGAGATTCAACACAGAGACAAGCTTTTGACTTAACTGCTGAGAAGAAGGAAGCTGTGGGCTGGAAGAACCTCAACCTAAGTCAGTGGCATGCTGGAACCCAGCGTTTCCCACATTTATAGTCAATTAAAGGGACCAATGAAGGAAATAAGTATTTGATCCCTTTCTGATTATGTAGGTTTGCCCACTTCAGAAGAAATTGGCTGTCTGTCATCCTAATGGTAGATTCATTTCAAAAGTGGGAGCTAGAAGATCACGGAGAAAATCAAGACATTTATATACATTTATTTGCATTTTATTGAGGGCATCAAGTATTTAAATGCTCTTGCCGACAAGACAGTGCTTAGTGGCAAAAC
The DNA here is from genome assembly GCA_036245035.1 of Adrianichthys oophorus. NCBI lineage: Eukaryota > Metazoa > Chordata > Actinopteri > Beloniformes > Adrianichthyidae > Adrianichthys > Adrianichthys oophorus. Next base: position 13,992,039 of record BSAI01000119.1, on the reverse strand, counting down.
CCTTAACAGCAGAACAGAGGTCAGACTTTTCTTGGAGTTGATGAGCAGGTTTCTGCACATATCAGGAGAAATTCTGGTCCACTCCTCTTTGCAGATAATTTCTAAATATTTAACAGTCGGTGGCTGTTGCTTAGCAACTCTAAACTTCAGCTCTCTCCATAGGTTTTCTATAGGATTGATGTCCAGAGACCTTGATGTGCTTCTTCTTCAGCTATTCTTTGGCTGCCTTAGCTGTATGTTTTGGGTCATAATCCTGTTGGAAGACTCATCCACACCCATTTTAAGCCCCCTGGTGGAGGGAAGGAGGATTTGATGTCTCCATCTACCCCCAAACCATATTGTTTTCACCTCCGTGCTTGACAGAGGGTATGGCGTTCTTGGGGTCATAGGCAACATTTCTCTTCCTCCAAACATGACGGGTTGAATCGATGGCAAAGAGCTCAACTTTGGTCTCATCTGACCACAGCACTTTCTTCCAAAACTCTCTAAGTCATAAAGGCATTCATTGACAAACTTTAGGCATGCCACGTTTTTTTTTTATGCAGGGATACTTAGCGAGCTCTGCAAGATGTCAAACCATTGCAGTGTAAAGTATTACCAATGTTTTTCTTGGTGACTGTGGTCCAAGCTGCTTTTAGACCATCAGCTAACTCCTGCCGTGCTGTTTTAATTTCTCACTGATAATCCTGGAAACTCCACCAGGTGAGATCTTGTTTGGAGCCCCAGACCTATAGGTGGATTGATGGTCATGTTATTGTATTTTGGCACAATTACAATCTTTAGTCTTTCTCATGTTGGAGAGTTTGCAGTCTGACTGTTTCTGTGGGCAGGTGTCTTTTCTACAGGTGATTAGTTCAAACAGGTGTCTTAAATTCAGGTGACAGTTTGATACTGAGAGTCTAAAGCCTCGTTTCCACTGAGCAGTCCGGCCCAGTCTGGTCTGGTTTCAGTGGTCCAGGCAATTCAGGTGAGTGTTGCCACTCAAACTTGGAACGTCATGGCGAATGCAGGATGAAGCTAAAAACAACAACGGAGGTCATCCAGCAGCTCTTTTTTTTTTTACACTTGGCTTTTGGTACTTTGTATATACGAATCATCTAATGTTTGAGAAAAGATTCCGGAGGAAAACAAACGCATTCTTGGCGCTTTCTTTTGTCATAATGACCTTCCACCCATCAACAGGTTTTAAAAGTAGGTCTGCCCTAACCGGTCCTACAACCAACAAAGGCCCAGAAATGGTACGGTTCAGTCGGCTTAATGGGTCCATTTTAGAATGGAAAATACCGGACTGGACCGTACAGTACCACTCAGTGGAAACATGGCTTAAATGGTCTGTGTAAACCAGAGCTCGTAACGGTTACAAGGTGAGCAAATACTTATTTCCCTCATTTAGAGTGTTAAACCGCTGGATAATTTCTATCTGTAATATAATCCGACTTCTTGCATGAGCCAAAACTCTCAGGTGAACTTTCAGATATATTCCGGTTTGGTTTACACTCTTCAGGCCTAATCTGGAGGATTGGTGACCGTTTAGAGTTACCTTGAGTCTGAAGCCGGGGTGATTTTCGGGACAACACCGGGGCCTTTGATGGGACCCCTAAAGGAGGAGGAGCTCCTGACGACGGCTGCGTCTGGAGTCACGGCTTTGAGCTTGACAGAGGCGGATGGAGGTTTGGGAGGGGCGGATGATATAGTGGGAGAGGAGGAGGCGCTGTCTGTCAGGACGGAAGCCAGAGGGGGCAGGCACAGCCGGGCTCGGTGCTCATCCACCTGACGGGCTGGGACGTACGTTATGCTGAAAGAGGGAGTGGGATGAAGTGGGATGAAGCCAAATGCATTTATATAACAGTTCAGTGACAACTCAGAGTGCATTAGAAAGAGTGGGAAAAAAACATGCAATCGAGGTGTGTTTGAACGCACCTTTAGAACAAGAGAAAAATGCAACAAGCCTAAAAATATCCAACACATCTTGATACAAAGGTATTGCAGCTTTAACTGGATGTTTGTTTCAGATTTTTGAGAAGTAATTTGACATTTTTGAAAGAATTTTTTTTTTTTTTTATATTTTATTTTAATGGTCATGATAAAATCATCTTGATACAAAAATAACCTCCATAATGGATTCTTAGGTGAATTTGAATATTGTATGAAATGTTACTAAAAAATATTTTAACTAAAAAGAAAAAAGCTGCTCTCATGCATTTTTCTTCAAGAGAAATCTGATCCGATAATCTACAAAAGGCATCTTTGTGAACCTTTTTAGTCAGGATGCTGTAACCACTTTGTGGACAAGCAGCTGCATTTATTATGCACTAACTGCTCTATAACTGACTGAAGGTGAAATCTGATCACACTCGATAAACACATTTGGATCTCAGGGGTAAACACTACACGAGCTGTAAATGTGAGATAGGATCAGCAAAGACACATGCTAAGCTCCAAGTGCCAACAAAAACATCTGTCTAAGAAATTCCTCAACATCAGAAGAGGGATCTGTATCTGCTTGAACGCAGCCCTCAGTGGACGCTTGCACCATCTCACTTTCAGACAATTTTATGCAATAAAATCCTGAACTCAATGACATAAAAAAACCTTGAGAATGATGTGCTAAACTCATAAAAGATGTCAAAATATGTATTTAAATATTTATTTTTAAAAAATAACCTTTCCAGCTTTTTGACATGTTTTTTTTTTTTAGCATTTTGGAACCACATATGAAACAGTTTAAACAGATGCCTTTGCAGGGAAGAAGGGAAATGCTACATGATAGTTTTTTACTTCTGCAAAGGAAGAAAGAAGAAGAAAATAGATTTTCAAACAGCAGAATGCTTGACCAAATTTCTACAAAAATATCAGTTACCGGTACTCAAAATGGATTTAGGTGGCCACGATTTGCCAGTTTAAAAGTGGTATTTGCACTTCTTTTTTGATAGAGAAAATGAAAATATGTTTCCTTGTTTAAACCATTAACTGTATGAGAACTGGACTAAGTGACTGCTCCCCCTGGCATTCTAAACAGGAAGTGTTTGCTGGCTCCAAGAAGCCAAAATCTCATAGACTTCTATTGGAGAAAAAAAAGCTATTAATCAGTCATTCTCTTTGTCAGAATAACCATTCTTGCTCTGATTTGCTTTTTAAACACGTTCTTGTTAATCCTAATTTTTTACATAACATTTTTTTCCTGAAATGCGAGTTATTCAAGTTTTAAACTGGCCAATCGGACTCCCAATAAAAGTAGGCTATGTGGTCTCACGTCAAATGTTCGAAACGTACAAAACTTTCAAATGGTAGGGGTGGGTGTGGCCTTCCAACAAGCTCACTCCGGATTGGCAAGAGTGGTTACCATAGAAACATTGACTCAGACTGACTTGGACCAATTGCTGGTTACTGACATGGCGGCATCTGTATTGCAAAGAAAAATGGCAACTGAATTGATTTAATATTGTTGGAGCCATTTTCTCTAGGTGATGTCACTCGGTCTAGTTCTCATATAGTCAGTGACCTACAGGTGTTTCCCTGTGCATTATGGGAAAAGTCTATGTCTACATAAATATTATGATTTTTTTTTTCTTCAAAATTAAACGAATTATCTAAATCAGGTATGCAATTGTGTCTTAAATATTTGGACTATTTGCTGTTGGATAAAGCTACAAACTGCTTAGTTGTGCTTCTAAATGATGAACTCACATAGTAAGCACTACATGGATACTATGCACCTTTCACAGAAACAAGGAGCACTGATGCAAGAGTTTGCTGTTTTGCTCAAACCTGCAATTAAGCCAATTAAAAAAGAAGTAATTTAAAGCTTCCATTTACTTCTTTTTGACAACTCTTTGCTGACGAGCTGTTTTAATTTGTGATAGCTCATTTTCCCATTACATTTGGGCTGGCAGGGAAAATCTGGAGGATTTGTGCACTATTATGCTGGGACCAAACAATGTGGACAGCCTGCTTTCTCTCAGAAAAGGTGGTTTGATCGTGACAAACCTTCAAACGTCTCATGCGTCTGTTTCTGAGGCTGCCAAAGCAACTCAGCTGCCTCCACTTGCTCTTAGATTGTCTGAAGTGCTGTCAGAAGGCAGCGAGAGCTTATATGTGTGTGTGTGTATGTGTGTGTGGGGGTTCGTTTGTGGGCTCAGAGCATCCATGAGAAGCTCTTAAAACACTCTTTTATTCAGAATCACGCTGCTCAAGGTGAGATGAGTGATGAATAATTCAGAGATATTTCCCATAGCAGGAAAAAGGTGTTTTTGGAGGTTAGACAATTGAAAGGCTGTAGATGTGTGTGTATGTTTGTGTTCATTTGTGTGCTTTTAAAAAGACAAAAAAAAGAGGAAGAAAAAGTGAGTGGGTGTTTAGCAGGGCAAAGGGGCAGTTCAGGTGAAGCTCATCCCCGATTGGTTGAAACAAGCCTTTTTCATGTCTGTTCATGTCAGAACATCTGAGAACTTCCCCAATTAGTCTTTAAAAATCTCATCACCTCATATGTGAGCGTCGACATCACTCAGATCTGGCTGTAATGCTCCAAACGTACATCGAAATGCAACAGGATCATTTAGGAGTGATGAAAAAGTTGTTTTTTTTAACGTTTGTATGTTAATTCAGATACAAACTGGTGAGATCTGTGAGCAGAATTCAATTACTCTGCTACTGTTAGCTGTGAAAGGAAGCATAGATTAATGCAGAATAGTTAAATGTGCTAAATGAAGCTCTAAAGTACCTCTCAGTTATGGAACTTATGGGCTTCTATTTCTTTAAACCCCTTGAGTTTCTAGAGTTGGGAAATACGGTGGCCCTGAAGTGCAAATCACACCAACAAATCTCTCTCGCAAAAACCTTATAAAGATCACAACGACAATTAAAAGTGCTAAAGAAATCATTTAAAAGCATTACATTTTAGAAAATAAAACAAAATTCCAGCAACCAAAACACAGTTCCAAAAAACAAAATAAAAAGTATGTTTCATAAAAGACAGTCATTTTAGCCAATTAAATTAAATTAAATTTGAAATGTCAAAAAAAAAAAAAAAAGCGAAACACGACAAGAAACTAGAAAAAGTTTACTCGCTGATTGGAAGATGACATTTCTCCATCATTTCAACAGGAAGTAAACTGCCATGAAGCGAAACAGGATGTCATCATCCGATCATTTTATTTTGTTAAATTTTTGGGAATTTTGTTTTGATTTCTAAAAGGTTTTTTTCTTTTTAATTTTTTTTTTTTCCATTTTTGTTGTGATCTTTGATGTTCTGGCATCAATAGATTTGTTGGTGTGATTTGCACTCCACGGCCACTGAAGGGAATGAGTTGAAAACCTCTACTAGATATTTATGGTTGTTGTCTAAAGTTTACTGTTTTAAAAAACAGTGAATGTCTCTGCAAACGTTTCTAAGCTAAAAAAAAAAATCACAAATCAAAGAACAAGTGTTTCATTTAAAATTAAAGTTTGAGAAGACTTGAAGACCGACTCAGATGAAATGGTATTTATGGTGTTTTCAACACCTTCCTTTGGCATTTTTATGACAAAGACCTGTATAAAGTATTTGGCATTTTCAAATCGTTGCGAATCAGACAAAAAAAAAAACAGTTTGAAAAAGATCGTATCAGTGATGTAGAAAATATGCTGGACGGCCAAAAAACTCGTAGAAACTTGCATAACCGCACAATAATTTTGATCGTGGAATCCCAAAGCTTACGTTTACTCGTGTTTACATAGACTTTGTTCCCAAAGGCGATGTGAACGTAGCTTTCGATTGGGGGTGTCTAAGCTAGCCGGAGAGTGTGTAAACAGAGAGCTCTCAGAAATGGGGAGGGTATCTATTCAAACCGTCCCGCCCATAACTCAGAGGCAAATTTCCAATGTACTATTGCTGCTCTGCAGAGGCTATGTCCTACAAAAATATTACAGGGTTTTTTTTGGCCTAAAACAGCATAATCATTATCAAAAAACCATGTATAACCCTTTGAAAATAAATCAAAAGATAATCGGAGTGGGTCTTCAATTGTTCTTTCTTCACTTCCCTCGACAATGAGAAGGTTTAGTTCAGGGGTGGCCACTGAAGGTCGTGCTCTGGCATGTTTTAATTGGCTGGACACACCTGATCCAGGCAATCAGCCATGAGTAAAGCAAGCAGATGTGAAAAACGTCCTGACATACTGGATATTGAAGCCTAGAATTGCCCACCACTGGTTTAGTGTCTTCTGAGGTCAACAGCACTGTCATTAATCCTGCTGTTTATCAGTTCATTAACTAGATTTGTCAATTTTCTTTTGTCAAACTTAGATTTTTCTTTTATTTTTATGAATATAACAATAAATTTAGTCTTTTCCAAAACCCAAATCAGACAGAGTATCCTGCAGGTCCTCCCATCACACCTCTTGATCAAAAAATCCCCAGTTTTTTCCTTATCTGTGCCAGAAATGTGGAAAGTCTTGTTTGGCATATTGTTCTGGATGAGCATCAGAACATGTGATGCAATGCACAGTGGGAGAAATCATTATGTTGGGCTGTTTTTATTTATTTATTTATTTAGGTGGTAGCAGTTAGTTTATTTTTTATTTCGATTTTACTTCTGTTTTTGTGAATTGGACATGTAAGTATGAGTTAAAAGACTTAATTTGATATAAAATGAATAAAATCCAGATGTTTTTCCTTTATTTAATTAGCTTCTGCATCTACAGTAATAAGTTGGTATTTCTGTAAAAGAAAAATCCCTTTAGTAAAAGTTAAGCACCTTATACCTTCTGTCCATCTGCACTTTACGCTGCTCTAACACTGAAGCTAATCGACGGTTGGGCACAAATACTGATTTATGTTTGTGTGTTTTATTTAACCAAAGAGGTTTATTTTGTGACCAAACCAAGTCATGTGCAAACCTAATTTCCAGACCGTTCGTAATGTAGTTATATTAAACACTAACACTAGACATTTTTTCTGAAGGGGATAAAAGAAAAAAAAATGAACCAAGGGGTGTAACAGCCTGTGATGAGGATGTGGAGGAACACAAGATCTAAGGAGATGCAGGGTTAAAAGAAAAGATGATTCCTAAAACTGGTAATTGGTCAGAAGAAGCAGGAAAGTTTCATCACATATGAGAGTGATGCAGAGGTGACCTTGATGCAGTCTCAATGACCCAAATTTGGAGTTCCTCCAGACACTTCACCCCAATTAAACCTAAAGTAGACAAACTTCCTTGTGCTTCAAACTTGAAGTTTTCCTCTTTAATCAACTCAAATGTGTTGTTGTTGCTGTGGAATAGGAGGAGTGGCCTATCAGGAATAGGCTGGACTTCTAGTGGACTATCTCTTGCTGTCTGTGTCATACATTACAGAGAATGACACTAGGACATACTATTAGGGCTGCCATAAAAAACATATATGAGAATACAGTCGTGAAATTAAGAGGAAAAAGTCATAGTTTTACAAGAATTAAGTCATAAAATTATCAGAAAAAAGTAGAAAATGTACGAGCATGAAGTAGTAAAGTGATAAGAAAAAAGGTGTAGTTTTACAAGAATAAAGTCAAACTTCTATGAGAACATAGTCGTAACTGTATGAGAAACAGTCGTAGTTTTACGAAAATAAAGTTGTAAAATTATTAGAATAAACTCCAAATTTGACAAGAATAAAGTCGTAATTTTTGGAAAAACGTCATTGTTTTTTATAGCTTAGGTTGCAAAATTATGAGAAAAAAGTCGTAATTTTACAGGAAGAAAGTCATAATTATTACAATACAGAGAAAATTTTACAATTAAATCATAAAATTATTGGAATAAAATCTAAATTTTACAAAAATACAAGTCATAAAATTATAAGAAAAAAATGTATGAGAATAAAGTCAGAAATTATGAAAAAAGACACAATTTTACCAGAATAAACTAATTATGAGTAAAATATTTAGTAATTTATGATAATAAAGTTAAAATTTCATAAATAATGCATTGAGAATTTGCATGATTAAAGTGATACATTTGTAGTCTGTGTAGTAAGAAAAATGTAAACAAAACAAAAAAAAAACAACCAATGTTGTGTTACAGTAGGAGAAACCTACTGCACATTGTAAGCAATTACTCCACTTTTTACAATCTGGGAAATCCTTAGTCTTTTAGTGAGTCTATATTGTTTTATTATAAAGTATATGGACACTTAAAGACTTTGCAGGACACTGGGTGTCTTCAGAAGGATTTCCGGAGGGCGTTCTGTTTACGACAGTTGTCGGCAGAAGTCTAAATGCATTCTGGCATAAAACGTCTTATGGATTTAACCGACACGCAATGTGGATGAAGGTTTACACAGCCACCTTTATTTTCAAAAAAAGATATTTTTCCTTGTAAAATTACAAAACTTTTCTCATAATTTTATTTTTTTAATGTTCATGATAGCCTTAATACTCCATCGTAGGAATTAGTTGATACTTCAATGTGAAATCGGAATCTTAGGAAAGAAAGATTTTTTGTAGTTTTTTTATTTTTGAACATTTTAAGAATTTTGTGGCCTGTTTATGCAGTTTTTAAATCGTCATGGCGACCGAGACTGTTTCAAGTCGACGTCTCACGTTTTTTTATGCAACTAATTTTTATTTTCCTTCTCGTAAAATAAAAAACAAAACCCTGGAAAACATTCTCTTATGCTTCACCTTCTCTAATATTGTTAAAGACACACTAGCCTCTAACATGGCAGCCAAGTCCCACAATGCAGCATGTTCCTTAAAGCTTTCCTAAGCTTCACAGCACCAATAATTAGAGCTCTTAAGGTATATTGGAATGGAATAGAATATATATTTTTGCATTTGTTATTGATTTTAGATTTAAAATATTCCTAATGGAATAATTCATTATTAAAAGAAAATGAAAGCCACAAACCTTATTTAATGTTTTACTGCATCAGATTTGTTTGTATTGGTTTGTACTGTTCCCTGATATATAAAAAGAAAATTCAGAAAAACCAGTAAAATATTTTAATTTTGCACATTGTTTTATACATTTTGTTTTTAGGCATCATTCTTAATGGACAGCGGCTGTCTCACCTCATCTCGGGCCCCATGACAGAGTGTCTGCGAAGCATGGCCCTGGCCTGAGCGCTGGTCAGGTTAGACGTAGGTTCTCTGTTGATAGCCAAGATGACGTCCCCCACCCCCAGCCTACCATCACGGCAAACCGAGCCCCCCTGGACCACACTGCGCACCAGCATGCCTGAGCCGTCCTTGATAGCACTCACCGACATGCCTGCCAATGTGCGTACACATAGACACACACACACAGAAGCACACAAAAGCACAGGTGAGTGGAGGGTTGGCTAAGACTGTGGTGATTGCATGCCAAACACACAGACGCTCACCCAAACAAACACCTTGCGGTGGCAATAACCAGCATAATCAAGTCAGACACAAGGCAGATTAGTACACAAGCAAGACCACACACGCTGAACATTTGCACTGACCTTTCCTAGTCACACAAGGTAAGCACAAACACACACATATGCACGCACACAGGGGGTCAGGACAGTGGTAATCGCAGGGTTAACACTTTGCCTGATAGACAAACACCCGACTTCCACAATTTGGACAGTAGAAGGATTACAGGGATGCATTCATGCAAGTCCGTAAATCCAGCCACACATCACAGAACGAAATAAGGTGCTTGGTATAACACATCATCATCTACATACGGTGTGAGTCACATCCACAACACTATGGTCGTACATAATTTGAAACTGAGTAAAAATAAATGACTGTGCTTATTTTGAATTAATGAACTCTTTTTATTGGTTGTTTTTTTATTATTATAACATTCAAATTACAATACAATCATAGTGCTTGGAGTACAATCAGCTGGAGACACAACAGGACAAACAGAAGACACACATTTCAAAAACAGAAGAATGTAAAGCCCAATGTTTCACATCTAAAAGGCTGAAACTACTTCAAATAATTTCAAAGTACATTAAAAATACTGCTACAAGCTTTAATCATTAGTAAATTCACTTTCTTATGTATATTTTACTTATCAACACTTCTTTATCAAGCTGTTTCACACCAGATAGTTTAAACTATTAAAAAAAAGAAGTAAAACAAATTGGCCAAATGTCTCCAAATGTCTGGGTTGACACCGAACACGATTTGCCTGTCAAAAATGGGTTTATAAGATCGACGCCCCAAGCACATGTGGGAGGAGCTACAGCCAAATGTTTTGAACCTGATCACTGCATGGAGCTGTATCTGTGTATCTCATTTACAATGCATGGAAGACACGGATGAGGTTGAGAAATTTGATTTATTTATTTTAAAGAGCTCTATAAAAACATGGGTAATCACGTCTCCATATCTGGGTTCATCAGATCCTTCAGAGACTCTTCCGTTATGGTTAGCTCCACTCCTAATGCAGGAACTACACCTGAATAACGGCGGTCTTTCTATGTGACACAATTTGATGACTTCTAGTGCCGCATTAGTCCAATGAGGGAAAAAAATAATAAGAGGAATAAATTAGAGGACCTTTTTATTATTGTCACAAAAACAATACGAAAAAATTGAAAGTTCTCGAGGAGAGAAATCTGATCGATCCTCTAAATTGGATTTGGACTCCACCTGCTGATCGGGTCAGTGAACACGTCACGTGCCCAAAGTTGAGTCCCTGGTTGTTAACAAGACACACCGTCCTTGCCAAAGTTCCGATTTTTGCACTCTCAACATGCCAAACGGCGACGTTCAAATTGTGCTGACGCCGTACCGGCAAATTGCAGCCGACACTCAAATCACGCCGCAGGAACTCTGTCTGTACATTGACAGATGGTTAGAAGCAACTTGTAAAAAACCAATAATAACCTTTCCGAAAAATATGTCAATAAATAGTCAAGAACCTGAAAAAATCTATAATGAATATTTAGCGGTTCAATCTGTAATTGAAATTCTGAATTACCGACATCAGAAATCCATAAAATAAATGCAGAAAGAATGAAAATCAATCTGGTTGACAACCATCATAGATGTTAGAGAGTTTAGTGCACACATTTTGCAGCACAAACTTTTACTTTTTATACTTTTTTTGTACTTAGAGCTTTGCTGGATTTTAGTTGCATGCAACTATTACCAAAACCTGTTTTTCTCCACAGCTTATGTCTCTCATTGGATACGTTCAAAAACATTCAAAGTGAGAAAAAAAGTTACAACTTTTTTCTCAGAAAAAAACAGATGTGAACCCCAAAAATGCAGTACTGTATTTTCTGCACTATATGGCGTGACTGAAAGCATTTGTTTTTTTCAATAAACGACAGCCCACCTTAATCCAGAGCGCTTTTATGTGGATTCCTTCTGGTTATTCTTACTAATGAAGTAAATCTGAGAAGTACATGGCGCTCTGTCAAAATGTCAGCTTGCTTTATTTTCTTACAATTTGCAAGCACTGTCGTGTGTTATTATAAATGCACTAACAGGGCTAACATGTAGTGGTGTCAGACTGTACTTTCTTGAAATGTTACTTACAAGGTTGAGAGTTAGCGCAGTCACAGTAACATTTGCTTTACTGATATCTTTTTTTATGTTATAAGCGTTGCAAAAAAAGGTTAGAAGTTACAGGCATTGCATATAAACTTAATGCGGCTAATGCTGCTGTAACATATAGTGTGTTGCAAACAAGTTCAGAAGTTACTGTGAATGTAGTTAAGAAATTCTGACTGATGTCTCATCTCTGACTCTTTTGTTTCGCGGATTGTGTCTGAAGCTACGTTCAAACCGCCCTGGGAAACACATGTTTAAGGGACCACCTTCAATTAAAGTCACTGTAAACCAGCATGTATGCGCGTTTCGGGCTTCACGTTAAAAAGGCCTCGTGTGTGCATACGCACATTTTTAAAATCGCTTTCCAAGAGAACGTGGCTCCAGACATCAATTGCCAGAAGTCCCCCATATCACTCAAAAAACCTTTTAATTGACTGGCAAACCTAACATTTATGGGTTTTCACATTTTAAGCTGCAATAAAAGTTTTTACAATTCTGAACACTTTTGGCTCAGGGTTAGGGTAAGATAGAATTTTTGCTTCCAGCCAAGGATTTGAGGTGCCATCTTGTCTGCAGCCAGGTCCCTCTTCCATTTTTGGGCTTCACGTACAAAACGTGCGGTCTTAGAGTGCCCATTAAAAGTTAGACCAGTTTAAACATTGACCAATCATTGACCCGATTTGGTAGTGATGGATGGCAGCCTTTGTAATTTATGGATGTGCCAACCATTTAAAATTGATCATGGAGGAGAAATTAATAATTGGAGCAAGATTCCAACGCTTCGACATCTCACAGTAAGCCAACAGTTGTTGGCAGACGTGCAGGTTTCGGATAGCAACAGTCCAAATTCGAACACCGTATGCTAAACACATATTCATGTATGTGAATATTGCATCCTAGTTTGGTGCGCCTTTTATATAACAAGTTTGAAAATAGACTTATTTGTTGACGGTGCACTTGATAATCTGTTCCGCCCTATAGTGTGAAAACACAGTAATGCAGATAGTAGTTTGGGACCTCGAATCTTTTCTAAAGCCCACTTTTAAATAATACCAAACTCTGCAACCTGCCCCACCTACACTCTGTAGTGCAGTGCCTGGGCTTGACTGAGTTTGTTCATCATACAAATGAGGTTCTTTGTGTATGCTTTGCATATCACCTGCAGAGCAAGGTATGGTGATTGCTGTTTACTCAGCTTTTGTCTCTCATACAAGGAAAAACCTGACACTGAGCGCTCAATGAAAAACTCTCAAGTATTAAAAAAAATTTACATGTACAGTTCAATCTGTGGTATTAATTGATTTCTGTGTGAACCCCACCTTACGTTTACCAAACTCTCCTCTCATTCAAAAAGCAAAGCACACACAAGCACCCAATTATCTCCTTTCTTATTTAAATTGTTCAGTCACCATTCCTCTTCAGGGCAGTCGTCATCCCCACCTCCAATTAGAGTCATTAATGCCATGCCTGTGACGTACACACACCAAGACACCATCACCATGAGAAAGACGGAGAACATACCAAGGCTACGGTTGCCACGGACAACAGTGATTGCACTCTCATAGCTTGTGCGGGAGGGGAGAGGTGGGGCTTGCTGATTGTTGTCCTCTTCCATGACGCCAAAGTGACGATGAAGTTGGTTTTCCTAAGAAAGAACATAACAAATGAATAAGACAGGTGGTTCTTGAATTTATCAAATGCCAATACAAAGCAGTTTTTAAATGGGTTCTTTTCAGATGTGAAAGGAAATTTTCTTCTCACAGTTTATCTTTTTTTTTTTTAAAACTGACATCAGCAAAGGTCTAAGGTTTAGGATAATCACAAGTGAAAAGTGCACAAAATGTGTAGCGCTGTTCAACTATCCAAATGAAGTACTTTTGGAAGAAAAGCTGGATAAAAAGTCTAGTGGTTGAATAATAATGAAAGACATGTCTGTTACAAAAAAATTGAGGAACAAAGAGCTTTGAAATCCAGAGAAATCTCTGTTGGTCAGGACAAAAACTAGCTTTACTAGTATTTTTGACCATTGGTTCAATTGAATTTAGCTTTAAAACCATAGTGAACAATAAAACTGAAGGATATGTTCTTTTTATCCTGTAGTTAAAGCCTTAGTCACCTCCACCTGTACGGGGGTTTACTTGTATGGGTGCTGCGTGTTCTCGGGTTGTCAGAGAAGGTGAAAGGTCGTAGAGAAGGTTCAGCTGCATCTTAAAGGCAGTGCAGGCAGTTCCACCTTGAGAAACGTCATGAAAATGGAATGTACGATAGTTGTGTGTGGTAAGTGTACTGTGAAATATTTGTAAGGCTGTAAGATGACTTCTGGGTGATGGTGTCATACTGTGTCCTGACGCTATACTCTAGTCTTTAGTAGGGTGTGCATAAGCAAATCCTGCACACACGGGGTGGGCAGAGTTATAGGGCACGATATACTCCACTTTATTTGTTTAATTTTCTAAAAGCAAGGCATGGTAAGGAGTTCACAATATCACATGAGTAATAATGAGCTTCTTGAGCAGTCCGTACGACATGCCTGCATCTCGCCTACTTCATCCTAACTCACCCTTGCATGTTGTATACGTGCTTGCTGTCACCTGAAGCAAACCCACAGAAAAACGGGCATAAACATTTTTCACTCTACAGGCTCATTGTGTGGTCTACGACCTTGATAGTTTTAGGATTGCCCATTTTTCGGCCAGAGATGAAGTATCCATCCGTAGGGACAGTTGTGACTAAGACTTAATGTCTTATTTAGCAAATGCTTAAAGGGGTCCAGAACTCATTTCACAAGAATAACTGTTGTAACCTGTGCTTTTGTTGATTTTTTTATGTTACTTGTAAAATCCCTCCTCCAGTTTTTTGTTTTTTTTTAATATGTTCTCATTTTGTGACAGTAGTGTTGAGTTCAATCAGATTGTTGTCTTCCAGATGCTCAGTTTCTCTTTTGCTGTCAAATCTTCATACCTGGTTTGAGTTGCAGTTACTACAGCCACAGCTTGTTATTTCATCATCCCTCCATGCGTTGGTGTCAGCCTGGTGCTGTTTAATCTTTTCTAGATTCTGGTCGTTCTTCCTGCTTTGTTTCATGTTGTTCTTCACAAAATGTTATTTTCCTTTGAGTTGATTCTTGTTTTGTCTCAGTTACTTCATTGTTTATTTTTTTATATCCTTTTTGTGCAATACCTGCAATATCTTTTTTTTTTTTTATCTATGGTTGATGTATTTGATCTCCTCCACCTTAACTGTACAATACAAATTACTACAGAAAGGCGGAAAAGTTTCAGAGTTTGGCTGCTATATATTTACCTTAGACTTGTCATTTACTGAATAAATTGTCTCGAGGCATGTCCAAAGACCGGCACGTTGAGTGCAGCCTGCAATGAAATTTCCACTTACCTGCAGGCTCCTGTCATAAAATGAATAATATGCGTCCTCAGCACTTTCTAAAAACTGTTCGTATGATTTCTTGATTGGTCATGGCTAAATAAGCCATTTTAAACCTACGGGAACACGATTGTTACACTTTCTTGCTCATTTCTAAAATGTCGACTGTAAATAAATAAAATGAAAGTTGAAAACAAGGTATGTGGCTGGTCCAGTGTGGGTCTTTGAGCAAGACCCCTTGAACTACTGCCTAACTATGTAGGGGCCTAAAATCTGGGTCTCCCTGTGCCAGTCCCCAGCCTGGATAAAACATTGTGTCAGGCAGGGCATCCTACCAAACTATCTGGGCAAATAAGTTAAAGCTGAATAGCTGTGGTGACCTCTGAGGGAATAAGCCGAAAAGTAAACAACAAAGTTGAAAACGAAGGCTGCCGCTTTCAGGGTAAGTGGAAATTGAAGTATTTTTTCTGCGAAATACAACACATCTGTGTCTGCCTAATATGCCACGAGACTGAGTTCAATATCAAAAGGCCCCACAAGACGAGACATGCTAACTACCAACTAACTGGTCTTCAAATTTGAAATTCACAGTTATTTGGGTAAAAATGTATTTACCTGTTTTCCTTTTCTACGTGAAGAAATTAAAAGTGTGCTATTGCAAAAAAATTTCCAAAAGTTCGTTCGGATTTAAAGTGTTAAGGGTTCAAAAATTGGTCCTCAGAAATATTCCCCTCACCAAATCTGGCCCTCTTTGATATATGTTTGGACACCCCTGCCTTAAAAACAAGAATCTCAAACCTGGTGAACAGATACAACTTTAACTTAGCCGTTTAATTAATTTATAAACTTTTTACGTTTTTTTTTTTTCCCTGTAAATATTTAGTTCTAGTTTTAAAAAGAAAAAAAAAAGAGTGATTGCATAAATTCCAGCTTCACCTTTGATTCCTCCTTTTGCTTCTAAAAATGTTCTCTACTTATTCCGCCGCCCCCCGGTCATTCAACCCCAGCTGTGGCGCCATCAAAGACAGATCTCCCTAACGACTGGTAAGCTCCACGAAGGTGAAGACCTTGATTCCAAATGTAAAACACTGCAAAACGTTGACTTCTTTTATCCCCTCCGGCACTTAACTAAAGTGTCAGAAGGAGATCTTTGAATTTTCACAGGAAGTACGAGCAACTGTGAGGTTTTGAAGCTCCCCGCTGCAACAAGCCGTTCTTTGATGAGAAAACCAGCCAGAGACATTGAGTCAGAACTGCATGTTCTTTTGTCAGATCACCTGTCAAATGCAGACGGTGAGCAGCTCTCATCGGCTGGAAGTTGTTGGCAATTAAGCAAAAGCGAGTGGAGCAGGTTGCCTCAATAGGACTTTAATCGAGACCACAATGCAAGTCTTTGACACCAAGCATTTTCTCTATACCTGACACTCTGACACTGATACAGCCGCCTCCGAGCTCCCCAACATGGAACATGAATGAAGAAACAAGAAACAGACTCTGCGATCTCATTTGGAGCAGCCAAAATGGTGCCACTTTGAGCTCTCATGAGGAGTGTTTTCTTTGTGGTTTACGCAACTATTTTTGCGATTACATAGTCACTGCAATTAGCCATCAAATATATGTTTGCTGTTGCTTTAAAAGTATGAAACCTTGAACTGTGTTTTTTTATCCTGTACAATCCCTAACACTTCTAAAGCTACCGGGCATGTGACACACATTCATGAATGCGTGTTTAACACATTTTTGAGGTTGGAAGTTGAACATACATATGGTGTAGAATTGATGCTAG
The DNA here is from genome assembly GCA_036245035.1 of Adrianichthys oophorus. Taxonomy (NCBI): domain Eukaryota; kingdom Metazoa; phylum Chordata; class Actinopteri; order Beloniformes; family Adrianichthyidae; genus Adrianichthys; species Adrianichthys oophorus. The sequence continues at coordinate 13,975,379 of BSAI01000119.1, read as the reverse complement.
TACAGCTCCCTTATGCCAAGTGCTGGTCTCCTGCTGACCATCTTGAGCAGGTGATCCGTAATTTCCTGTAGGACTCCCACAGGAGGACCACACAAACTACACACTGATTGCTAAATTTTGGAATTTCTAAAGCCATGTTCACACTGGGTATGTGATACGCATTCAAGAACATCCATGTAGCACATGGTGTTCATACTGGATTGTCGCAATCCAATACTAGCACATGTAACAACAGATGGAAGATTCTTGGTGGGAAATATTGAAGCGGTGCAAATCTCGTGAATCTTGCTCCAGGATTTTTCTTTCACAGCTCTATTACAATATATCAAAGACTTAGAATCATATAATTCTGTCAGAGCACAAGCCGCAGTTATTAATTTCTCCTTCATGATCAATTTTCAAACGTTTGGCATATCCTTGAATTAAAACGGACGCTACCCGTTTGTCACTTCTAAAACCAAGTTCCTGATTGGTCAAAGTACAACTAGTTTAACATTCAACACACGTTCAATGGCATTTTGTATGCAGAGTCCAAAAACGATAGATGCATGTGAATGCAAAAGCCTGAAACACACTTATACGCACGTTTACACAGACATTGCAAGTGAACGCCCGTTACAGAGGTCCACTGTGAAGGTAGCTTTAGAGTAAAGTACCAGATATGTTTATTTTTTTAAACAAAAAAACGAATTTCTACAATAAAAGATGCCTGTGGTAATGTTCTCATGACATACCGTGTAACACAGCTGGTTAAAGCTGGTGTCTTCTGGGTTCCAAGCTGTGGTGTAAGTATGATCCTCAGCTCCTTCAGCTAGCAGGCTGACCTGAGTGTGGCTGTCGCTGTCATCACAAGAAACCCGCGCGCTTCTCTCTGAAATGGGGGTCAAGCCGCCACACAGTTCCAGCTGAGGATATAATATTCCAAGTTTGAGTCGTGGAGCATCATTCAAGCACAACCAAAATAATAATAATAAAAAAATAAAAAGCATAAACAGATAATGAAACAAACAAACTGTATTATTCAAACAGGAACAAACAAAGCTGCAGAAGGTGACTGCAAATGAGACACCCTTTGCTCCCCCAGCCTCTCGCCGTCTGTACTGTGGTCGCGGATTGTGTTCGTCTCTCAGCTGCATTAAAAATTCAGAGGGCCTGTAACTGGATTCTGTGCTTCTTGTTACTAAGCCACAGTCCACAACAAAAAAGGAAAAGAAATGCAATACTTCAGAAAACATAATTCCAATTAACTTGCACACATGTACTGGACATCTTTGAAATAACACACATAAATAAATCTGGTTTGTACATATCTTAATCATGTTTATGTCAGCAAGAGATGAAGCCTAAAAATTAGTTTAGATGTGGCTCAAACTCAGTTTAATCACTTTTTTAAAGCATACATTGTAACAATTGGAAGTAATATTTCATTGAATAAAAAGATTTATACTGTGGATCCTCCTGCAATGACACCCCGAGGCTTGACTAGACGTTTCTCCAGCCAGCCACATCCAGATAAAAATCAGGAATGCCCCAATTACTGAAAGGAGTGCTGCTACTCTGCAGGTTAAAAAAAGCGACACCTCTGCCCAGCTTACAGCACTAGAACCACCAGTTTGAGGCAGATTGTTATTAGTAAATGTTTTAAATCAACATTGGCTGTTTCTCTGTGCCTGTAGAACTCCATTTCTAACTACTGCTTGTGGAATTTTGACAATATGGAGACATTGGCTGTGCGGAATTCACTTGTTACTCCTGGATTAGTTCATTACAGAGTGTTTGCCATTTTGCAGGGCTGTCCGCACTTCAAAATCGAGTATCGTAGAAATCAGAAGTCTCTGCAAAAAACCAGAGTGCATCGACGCTCACTAGATTGGTGAGTGTCGACCAAACTCCACTACGTTTGAATTATTTGTGGTTTAAAAAAAGAAAGAGAGAAGAAAGTTAAGTGACGGGAATTATGTAATTACATTTTTAGAAATGTTTATTATCAGAACACAGTGGATTCATAAATTATCTGTATATTCATTCATATTAGGTTTACACTTTGGCAATGAAAATCCTGTTTTTGGTGTTTTTAACATATTCTAATAGCATTTTTCTCATGATGGAGGACATAAATAAAATAATTTAAGATTAAAACTGCGCTTCAGAGTATTTCTTTATTTAAATTGTGTCGGATCAGGAGCAGTTTAAACCCACGATTTTGGAAAAGCTTGGGTTTATGGCGCAACACTAAATAGTCCCGCACTGTATGGTGTTTTAGTGAGTAGTGAGGGGATTCAAGCAAGCTCTAAGATAGCTAGACATGTTAGCATGGTTGATGAGTTATTTTATTTGGCTAAATATCTAAGTTTTATGTTGTGTTAGATCTATGACTGCATGCTTTAAGGCCTGTCTTTTTAAAAGAGGCTTCCTTTCTGGTGATGGCTGCATTGGTCATCCTCATTGCTGTTCCCTTTGTTCAAAAATGGCCGGTGAATCGACGTCTTAAAGTAAGATTTGGCTCATGATTGGCGTGACTTTTATGCTTCATTCTGTGAAGATTTATGGCTTCTGGGTTGAGTTTTTTGGGTTCATTAGTCGTTCTGCTTTCATTTCTTGTCCTGTCGCACCAGGACTCTGTCATAATCACCCACAGATGTTTCTCGTTCTAGTAATTAGTTCTATTTGAGTTCACGGTTTTCAGCTTGTTAGTGACTGGTCATCTGCTTTCATGGGCTCCTTACATATCAAGCGTGCCACAGTTTAGTTATGTGTTTTAAAAGCAGAAGTTTTTGTTCATTTACCTAAAGTGTTTAAGTAAGAATTCCATTTTTTGTAACATGACAATCAACAATCTTTGTTGTTGTTGTTTTTATTTATTTTTTCCATATTTTAAAAGCCAGCGCTTTTACTAATTAGGATTATGCTGTTTTTAGCAAAAATCTATAAACCTGTGATGTTTTCTGGGGCAGTTTCTGCAGAGCGGTAGAAGTTTATTAGAAATTCGCCTTCGAGTTGTGGTGCAGAGCAATGGTGCAGAGCAATCCCACCCCCCTTCCCCTCCCCATTGCTGAGAGCTCAAAGGAGCAAGCATGCGACTCGCCCAGAGTTCTTCCTACATCACAAATGCCAACTTTTTCCAACTGACTTTATCTGCTTCTGATTAACAACAAAGAAATGGCCAGAATGGTAATTTCTAAGCTTAATTTTCTTAATATGTGTCCTCCATCATTAGAAAAATGCCACATGAACAGCAAAAACATAATTTTGTTCAGAATGGATGTTAGGAACTGGATTATGACAACTATGTAAATAAAATAGAATAAAAATTAAGTACATTTCAAAACATTTCAACGCTATATATGTATGTACTTTATGCATAAATGGAAAAATGTCTTAATGATTTGGAGCAACTATGATGTCAAGGAGATAGCATCATTTTTAAAATAATCAGTTTATTAAGTCATATCTCATATAGATTTGATATAATTTTGTTCCCTTTTTTTTGTTTGAAATGAACCAGTCGGTCACTCAGTGTCTTTTCCTTTCATGATTACAACTCCCGATACAAGCATCACGATAAAGGTGTCTTTCCCTGCCTTACAGAATTTGAGAACTCCACAAAGGTCTAATTTTTTATTCATTTTTAATTTTTAAGAAAGAAATCTTTTTCAAAAAGGAAAGGAGGTGCACAGCCTCCCTCATTATCTCTTTCAGCAATGGACACACTAAACCATCCTTTCTGTACTCGCATATAACAATCTAGTTCCAAGATTCTTTGCCGTCACAACACTGAAAGCAAAGTGATCATTGGTCATTTAGGATTAAAGCTGAAGCTGCATTAATCTTTCATGCTGTAAAGTCATGTTAGGTAATCCACCCGTGTTCTCAGAATTAACTTTACTGTAGATTAAGTGTTGTACAGAAACGAAACACAATAAACTGATTTTACTTAAGTTAAATCATGCTTTATGAGCCTCCATTGGAGTGGAGACTGGAGTGTTGCTTTGGGTGACATGTTTGCATGTTTTGCACAGCTGTAATTTGGCTTTTTGCTGTCGTGTCTAATTGAAATGCTTAAATCTTCCCTGTTAAACCTCCCAGTGCGGTAAACCATTCAAGAAGCTTCTTTAAGGTTGCAAACTGATTGCATTCACATTTTAAGGGCAAAATTTGGCCTTCTGTAAATGAGGCATTCTATACCAGCATTTTCTGAAACTTTCCCTCAGCATGCAGGCATTTTTTTTTCTACTGTGAAATATCAAGTGACTATAGCCATGCTCAAATGACTTTTGTGTCTAGAAGCTTTGCTATGCACCACAGATTCCAAAGATAAAGCCCTTAATCTTTGTGGCATCTTATAAGAGCACGCAGAACTTTTTTTTTTAACCAGTTATTTTTCAGCCTTACATACCGGCAGAGGTTTGGCAACACCGATATGGACTGGGCCATAGTCAGTGGACTTCAGGACGTGGACAGCATAATCCAGACTGGAGCCTTCTAGGTCGGTCTCATTGACGAACATCAATCGGTCACCAGGGAGAAGACGACCGTCTCGATCTGCGACGCCTCCAGGCACCAAAGATCGAATGATCAGAACTGTTTTGGTTGCATCTTCTGGATCCTAGAATAAAACAATATGTTGGATTGTTTTTTTAAATGTTGTTTTTTTTCGGAGTATAAATTAGGTTTATTGCATAGTTTTGCCATAGGTGTGACTTATAGGTGTGACCTATATTCAGGAGGGACTCAAGTGATTTTTAAAAAGGATATATTAGCTCACAAATTTGCTATTTTCCCATTAACAACCGGTTGCCCTTTAGTGGTTGTTTCCTGCTAAGAACCACTAGAGAACACTGTAGGAGTGTCAGTATTTGCTACTGACAGCAACGCAGAAGAAGCGCCTTTCAAAACCAACATGGAGTAGAATCTGATCGTTCTCCTCTTGAACTTTATGATTATTTTCTTATTGCATCAAGTCATTGATATTTTCATCTTTTCCTTCCTCTTACTATTGCAGTACAGCAAGTCATCAACACATTTTTGGACAAGCATTGAGGATCACATCTGACGTGCATCAAAAGAGGCAGCGGAGACGAATTTGTTTTAGTTTGTTAATTTGTCTTAGTTTTTTCTTCTTTTTTATGTATTTTTTGGCTTCTGCTACACAACAACTTAAAAATAGTTTTTTTTTTCTTTACTATATTTAATAAAAATAATTTTGTCTCCTGTGACCTATATCGTTTTTTTTCTTCTTTATTGTGTATCTTTTGCTCCTGCGGCTTATATTCCAGAAAATACAGTAATGATGCACTAAAAACAGTAGATGACTGGTAGATAAAATATAGCTGAAAGATTCCTCATCTTTTTATTTATTTATTTATTTTTCAGAGAAAAAAAAAAAGAAAAAAAGTCGTTAGACTTTTTTGAAAACTCCATCTGGTTGAAGTCTCTGACCTGGTAATCCAGGATGCTGAAGCCCAGGCCCAATTCTCCTTTTTCCAGCTCCACAACTTGGGCCTCTTTTTCCCACATGGCGAGAGGCGGTGACATTGGAGGCACACCCCGCTTTGTAATGTCTTCTGCGGTGGGACAAGGGATAACACAGCCCTGGTCCAGCTGGGATGTGCAGAAACAGACAGAACAAGGACAAAAGAACAGTGGCCTTTTTAGGTGTCATCTTTATGCATAATTTGCTTAAAACTCCTAAATGTGGAGTAGTTTAATACATTTTAATGATTCCTTTATTTAGGTAGGTTGTGCCCTCACCTTGTCATTGAACTCTGCCAGCAGTTCTTTGAGACTGAGTTGAACGTCATTGTCGTCGTCTTCTTCACTTTCCGGAATCGAAGGGGGAACAATGCGAGAGCACACGAGGTATACGGACCTCGGCAATTCCTTCAAAATATTGACCACCCCCTTATGGGTCTCCCCAACCAGAGGGATCCCATTCACCTGCCAACAACATGCAAATTAGATATAATGTACATGCATTTCTGAAACAAAGCATCTCATGTGGTAAGGTTGTCATTTTTGTTAAATGTCATGTTTAAGGTTCTCCTCATGAAGATTTCCACATTATTATTACCTGGACATGCTTGATATGCATTCAAAGTTTTACTTTTTCATTTTTGTAAAGATTATGGGGTAAACATTTGATGACTGTTTAAAAACTAAAGTGATAAGCTTGCCCCACCAAGTAACCACTAGAATTCTGTTTTACTTTGAAAAACCCTCTCCAATTTTTCTTATGATCTATTTTAAAAGTCTTCCTATTGGTCTTTTTATTATACCTGTGCAGTTTTTAGCCAAAATAATAATAAAAAAAATCTTGGTTAGAGTTCCTGCATAGCAGCAGGCGTTCATTAGAACTTTACCTCTAAGTTGTGGGCGGGCCTGTTAGTGTGGCGCAACCCCACCCCTCCTACTTGTTTTCCATATTCGGAGCTCTGTGTTTAGATGTTCTATTGCTAGCTTACAGCCCCTCACACCCCAGCCTGCGCAGAAACCTCTACAAGTCGACGCATTTTTACGTCACAAATACGATCTTTTTCAGACGGCATTTTTTTCATGTGCTTCTGTTTCTCAATGATTTGAATAAAGAAATACTCAGAAATGCAATTTTAAACTTCATTTTCCTAATACATGTCCTCCTTTATAAGAAAAAGTCTGCAAGAACATGTTAAAACACCAATTTCATTGGAATGGGTCTTTAGGAATCTCAGGACTTGTTGTGTTTTTTAGGTTTTGGACGCCATGGTTACAGTACATCACGATACTGCAGCAAACATTGAAGCTAAAGGAGTCTAACAAAGTCTTTTTTTTAAATAGATAGAATGGCATCTTTGACAGGCTGATGCTATCTATACAATATCAAAGGCTGAGCTATGACACAAATTATACGTTTTTTCTTTGCTTCAGAAAGATAGGAAAAACTGAGCTAAGTTGAAGCAAGTTCTGTACAGCTTGTTAAGTTACAGTAATTACTGTATCTGAAGGGTTTGTCATACTGTTCTTCACCATGAAGAACAAACGTGGATGCCATGAGCCAATTCTTGCAAGCATTCAAACTCATTTCGTATAAATGCAGCTGAGTATTTCATGATGACATCTGCTGTCTAACACCACATTAATAATAACAGAAAAAAATAGAAACATTAATAGATGAAGTAACTCTAGGAAGCCGGCACAGATGTTCGACCTTTGCTTTTTACCTCCAGTATCCGATCGGCGATGAAGATCTTGCCACTCTGGCCGACAGGTCCTTCGGGTAAGATGGAGCACAGATAGTGATGTCCCGCCCGAGCTTCCAGACTGATACCCAGACCACTCGTTTCACTGAACCGCTGAAGCTGGCAAACCTACAAAAAGTCAGAGGTAGATTTGGGAGAGATTGGTTAACTAATATTTTTGTTGGTTTTTTTTTTTTTTTTTTACTATAGAACAGAACACAACAGAGTCATGTCAATGTGCATTTCAAATCACAAGAATAAAAGATGATCATAAAAGCAATCCAGTATATTGTTAGTATTCACTCGCTGGCCACTTTATTGGGGACACCTGTCCAACTGCTAGTTAACGCAAATTTTTAATCAGCCAATCACACGGCAGCAATTCATTGCACCGAGGAATGTAAACATGGTTAAGATGATCTGCTACAGTTCAAACTGAGCATCAGAACGGGGAAGAAAGGTGATTGAAGTGACTTTGAAAGTGGCGTAGAGAATGGTCAGAAAAAGAGAAAATATTCAGTCAGTGGCACTTCTGTGGGCAGAAACGCCTTGTTGATGTCAGAGGTCAGAGGATAATGGCCAGACTGATTCCAACTTATAAAAAGACAACAGTAACTCAAATAACCACTGGTAACAACAGAGGTCTGCAGAAGAGCATCTCTGAACGCACAGCATATCCAACCTTGAAGCAGATTGATTACAGCAGCAGAAGAACACACCCGGTGCTGCTCTATCAGCTAAGAACAGGAAACTAAGGTTACAATTCACACAGGATCTCCAAAATTAGACAATAAAAGATTGGATAAAACGTTTCTTGGTCTGATGAGTCTCCATTTCTGCTGCCACATTTGGATGATAGGGTCAGAATTTGGCGTCAATAATATAAAAGTATGGATCCAGCCTACCTTGTGTCAAGAGTTCAGGCTGGTGGTGGTGGTGTAATGGTGTGGGAGATATTTTCTTGGAACACTTTGGACCCCTTAGTACAAGTTGAGTGTGGTTACAATGCCACAGTCCATCTGAGTTTTGTTGCTGACCATGTCCATCCCTTCATGACCACAGTGTACCATCTTCTGATGGCTACTTCCAGCAGGATAAGGCACCATGACATAAAGCTGGAATCATCTCAGACTGGTTTCTTGAACATGACTGAGTTTACTGGACTCAAATGATCTCCACAGTCACCAGATCTCAACCCAATAGATCACCTTTAGGATGTGGTGGAACGGGAGATAGGAATCATGGATCTGCAGCCAAGAAATCTGCAACAACTGTGTGATGCTATTGTGTCAATATGAACCAAACTCTCTGAGGAATGTTTCTAGCACCTTGTTGAATCTATGCCACCAAGGATTAAAGCCGTTCTGAAGGCAAAAATTGGTCCAAACTGGTACTAGCAAGGTGTGCCTAATAAAGTGGCCGGTGAGCGTCTAAACATATGAACATTTGAAAGGCTTCAATGCTATAAATATTATACATTTGGAATAGTTCATCTATTAAATATACATGCACTGATTGCATTTTTGTTATATATTGTTTTTAGCTCTTAAAATTGATTTATAAATACTTTAAATTAATGCAGCTTTTGTTCTTAAGTATGTTTGTGTTTTTTTATTACAGAAATACAAAAATTTCATTAATTCATAAAAGGTAAGCTAAACAATGAAAATACATACGGTTACTTCATATCGTGGCCCGACTGCATGCTGCCACCTCTTCTGCAGGCTTTCCTCGTCCTCAGGGCTCAGTTTTACACCTTAAATAGACAAACAACACACAAACACAACATCCTTGTGTTAGTTTTGTGTAAATACGTGAATCCACCCACTCAAACACACACATATTCACATTGTTTCAAGTTCCGCTCAATACAAAGATGGATCCTATATAAAACAATCACCTGAGTTCCATTATAAGGAGAAGACAGGATCATTGTCTGCGTGGAAAAGCAGTGTCAGCGCACTACCACTAAGATGGGCAGACATACAGGCTAACACCCACACTACAGGAAAGTATGCATGCATATTTGCATCCAGCGCCTTAAAGAGACCCCCCCCTCCAAATTTATGTATTAAAACCTCACAACAATCAGGGCTTATTTAGTGGCGCTCTGTAATCAGGCCCCGAAATTCTTGTCTAAATAAAGTCCCCTGTGCAGGCAGGCTGAAAGACAAGCCATCCAGAAATGAGCTGAATGAGTTGGATAAACAAATGATTTCATCAAGTCTATTAATAGAGCCCCCATCAAAGAGCGTGCTTCAGTGGCACGTTGCTGTTTTGTGATCCCAATCAGCACATCACAGCCCGGCTCGTGATCCAGTTCTGCACCACTGTGCCGTACGGAAGAAGAACCAACCGTCTTTGAAATCGTGTCGAGGTCGTCTGCTGGCGTACGCCGCTTGCTGGGAGATTTCACGCAGAGAGCAGATTCCTTGGAGACAGAGGAACACTTTTGAGAAATCCTGACAGATGTGCGCACATTCAAAACCCAAAAATAAATTTTTTTCACCAAGAACACGGGAGAGGCAACATGCTAGAGCTAAAAACATTTCTTGGGCTTAAAAAAAGGCACTAGAAATGGGTTTAAGTGACAGTCTGACTGACACCAGAAAGTTTCATCTGTCAAAGTACACCCCAGCAGTGGAAGATCCATATGTTTCTCTTAGTGCTGCCCATTTGCTTTTTCTAGTTTTAAAATAGCTCCCTGATGACACCACTTGGCACACATCTTTTTATCAGTCCAGAGCACCTGTCTCCTGAATTTTGCCCAGGCCGGCCTTGAAAGCGCTGGTTTCGTGGAAGCTGTGGGAGTGACGGAGAGACGGCTGCAGAGGAGGATCCTGGGGAAAACTGTAACTCAGACGTTCTGCTTTCCTCAGCAACCTGAGTCGGACCAGAGGTCCCGTCCGCCGGAGCACCTCCATGGCCCGCTGCTCACTGCAGCCCTGTAAGCTCACGCCGTCTACCTGAGGGGAGAAGCCAAAGAAACAAAGTATTCAACTGAGTATGAGAAATGTTTCAAAAATGTCAAAAGAACTAATTAAAACAGATAAGGTATCAAGCTTAAGGATTTGCTTGTTGTGAGACAGAGATGCTTGTGAATGAATATATGTATCAACTTTTGCTGGTTTGTGTCTCCGGAAAGCCTTAAGTCACGTCCAATAAGGGTGCTTCAGGTTTTTGGCTTGTCTGAGCCTGTGGAGAGTCGCAGAGGAGCGGAGTTATCACATTTCCTTGAGGCTCATACGCCCACTTTAAGAGAGGTCATGAAAATGGACCATACGATGGTCACACAAATGCCAAGTGTGTCGTGAAGTATTTGTAACAATAATGGAAGTTACTCTCTTTTTTGACGTACTGGTGATGCTGTCGTACGGTGCGCTCATGCCACACTCATTTGTAAGGTGAGAGTACTGATCACCTACTGACTGTGTGTGAATGTTGCGTGCAAAGGTTGTGAGGGTGATGTATAAGTTCCTTTGGGACTCCCGTAGGATGGCCACCCAAACTACTATCCAATTGCCTAATTTCCTAATTTCCAATGCTACGTTCACATCGGGCATGAGACGCATGTTCAAGAACGTGCATCTAGCATATGGTTTTCGCAATGGACTGTCGCTACCTGATACTAGCGGATGTCCGTCACCTACAGTTGGAAGAGGCTTGGTGTGAAATGTCAAAGCGGTGCAAATCTTGTGAATCTTGCTCCCATATGTCACTACCAAATCCAAGTCCCTGATTGGTCAAAGTTCAACCTAGTTTAACTTGAAACATGCGTACAATGGCCACACATTTTGTACATAGAGCCTTAAATTAAACTTAAAAAATGTTTAACGCGGAATCCCGAAATTCATATTTACACATCTACATAGTGGTTGCCTGATCATATGTTTCCAAGGGCAGCGTGAACGTACATTAACAGTCAGACTACACGTAAGGAGTGGACACTCATCACGTGAACAGTGCTAACAGGCTCCTTGTGCAATGCGCAGGAGTTGGAAAGGGGTTGAAAACTTGAAAAATGTTTACGACACACTTGCTTCACACCTTTTATCCCTCTACAGATCCTTATAAGTGTTCGCTTTGACATGTTGCATGCCCGTAGAATAAAGATGGACTTGAACTTTTTCTCATTCAAGCTTCAAATAACTTTATTTACATGTACAGAACTGTTAAAACACATTAATGAAAACAGAAATACATAAGAACGGGCTCACCGAGCAGTCTAGAACTTTGTTATTTCGTCAGGGTCACCAGCATGCCCCCCAGGTTTGCCCTCTTTACCCGCAGACATCCCATTTCCACCCATAAGGGCAGTTGTGTCCAAAGCCCTTTCCAGCTCATTTACATGAAGGGATCACACAAAAATCCGACCCCATCTGTGTTTTTCGGGTTTCATGCAGTCTTCTTTGAGTTGGAAATGCCCATGACGCCTCACCGGGGTGGTAAAAAGCACCAGCTGCTCTTGACAGAGAGGAGGATTAGCTCTGCTCTTGAGCAACAAGGCTTCAAAATCCAACTCAAGGGGAGACCCTCAAAGCCTCGCAGAGGAAATTCATTTCTTCAGCTTGCATCTTTGTTGTTATTCTTTTGAACATGAAGCTCATGGTCACCAGTCATATGGACCGACAGATGAGTCGAGAGCCTCGACTTTTGACTCATTTTGCTTTTAACCACAAGAAACCAGTGCAAAAGAGGTGGCACTACAAACACAACGGATCACATCTTTTTCTTCTTTACCGTCGCTTTTGAAGAGCACGCCCAAATACTCCTTCACTAAAGTGATTCATTCCAAAGGCGGCGATGGAGCCAACCTTGCTCTGGCTGACGAGCATGTCCTCAGGCTTGAATTGGCTGATGAATGAACAAACAAACAAACAAACGGGAAGAAAAACCTCTGCCTTCAAGAGAACTTACCGACAGGATGATGTCTCCGATGTGCATCCGTCCATCCTGATCAACTGTGCTGCCTTTCACTATGCCCTTCACCATCACGCCAGCACTATAGACTGTAAAGAAAAATTACGTCAGTTGTATAAAGTGAAAATAAATAATTTATAATTTGTGTTAATAAAGAGCTGTTTTTTTTACTTTTAATTTTGAAGTGTTTTGGTGCACACCTGAGTTTAGGTCTCCTACATAACTGGATATGGTGAATCCCAAGCCTCGGCTGTTTTTAGTGAACTGCAGACTGAACTCATAGTCATCGTTCAAGTCAGTGGTCTGGAAAGAGGCACAGAAAGAACATATTTGGGCTGGTAAAATTGTCTGTTGCTCATGTTAATAACCTCTAACAGCTAATTGTGTTGAGTGTAGAACACACACGCACCTCGTCATCCAAGCTGTCCTGGCTGAGGACGGGAGAGGAAAGGTGATTATCCTTGGTAACATTCCTGGCGATGAGCAGTTTCACCTTGCTTCCAGCATTTCGCAGAACCTGGACCAGGTGGTCATTTAGCAACAGATAAAAAGTGATGGAGTGTGAGCTTGAATTCATAATAGCTATAAGAAAAATCTGATGAGGGCCAACTTTTCTATGTGAAAGTTACTGTTAACAAACATACAGTAATGCTGTTTGAGAGGTTACAGGTATTTTGCAAGGTTAACCGTAGAGAAACACTTGAATCTAGACACAACCTCAAAGACTCCTGACTTGGCTATTTGTTGGAATTTGTTAAAAGTGTTTATTTATTTTAAAATTTTTTCACCTCAAAAACATCTCTTTCAGGTCTTAATGATGCATTTTTACGTTTTTTACGGCTGTTTATTTTATTCGTGAGAGGGCTATCAGTCTGTAACTGTTTTGGCATTAAGTGTTTTGAAGTGGTATGATGAAATTTGTAAGAGCAAATCAATAATTTTATAAAAAATGTTAATACAAATGAACATCATTTTAAAGTGGAAAAACTTGAGATTTGACTTGGATTTCCAACCAAAGACCTAAGATTTGACTTGAAACTGAACCTTAACACCTGAAACTTTTTTTTAACACAAATAAAAAACATATATGCCAGTAATGACATAGTATACAAATAAACTTGATTTGAACTTGAATCCACAAGCTCAAGACTTGACTTGAAATTGAAGCTAAAGACTCAAAACATGACTCAAACTTGAATCTAAAGATATGAAACTCAATACAAATTTGAAACTCAGGATTTGACTTGAATGTAAGTCAAAGACTTGAAACGTGACTTTAAGTTGAACCCAAAGACTAAAGACTTGACTAAGCTTATAGCCAAATACTCAAGACTTGATATGAACTTGAATTCTAAGACTCAAGACGTGAATTAAACTTGAATCCAAAAAGTACAAAACTTGATACAAACTTGAAAGTTAAGACTTGATTTGAAATTGGAGCCAAAGACTTGAGACTTGACTTGTCTTTTGCAAATTTGACGTGATGCTTCACCTGTGCTGCTTGCTCACTGTTCATGCCCGCCAAATCCGTGTCACCGATGCGCAGGATCTGGTCTCCGCCTCGTAGACGAGTATCCTGACCAACATTGGTACAACAAACAAAAACTCAAATTAAAATACAAATCTTCACATGTACACTTCATATTTTGGGGAGAACAAACCATTCCCAGATCTAATTTACCCTTCCAGCTGCTCCTCCAGGAAGAATGGTCTTGACCATGATTCCTGAGGCACGTCCCCCTATTATGCCAAAGCCAAGACCTTTCCCATCATTGGCCAGCTCTATGATCTCCACATGTCGCCTCTTAACATGTCAGAGAAAAACAAAATGAACACAAAAGTCAAACATTCAAAGACAAGTTCAACAGGTTGTGTTGGGAAAACTGGATATATCAATATTTTACTGTACCTCGTGTGCAATGGCAGAAAGGTTTCTCCCCATCGACATGGTGCGAGAAATTCGGGGAGGAGTGCAATACTAAAAAAAAGACATTTCTTTTTGGATTGTGTTCCATAGTTTATTTAATTTCTATTTTGTGTTATGCATTATCTCTATATTTTCATACCTGAGATTCGGCATGTGTGTAGTTGTCTGGAAAAATGTCGGAGAAGGGCAGCTCATGGGAGCCTAAAGAGGAATGGCTGCCTTCCCGCTGCAAAGATCTGGTGTTGCTGAACCTTCGGTTCTCCACGGCCCATGTGTACGAGTTACTGTGGCTTAGTGCCTTTGAGCCAAAAGATAAGCCTGGACATGGGCCACAGTTCATGGATATGGACTTGGAGATGTTCTTTCCCTGGTGGCAAAAAAAAGTAAAAAAGTAGGCAAATGATCAATTAGAAAAATGGAAAGATAGGAAAATAAATAAAAAACATGTATGGAAACAGAGGGAACAGGCTAGAGAGGTAGATGAAGAGGAGTGGGAGGTCATTGGAAAAGGGGAGTCATGAGTTGAAGAATTAAAGATTCAGAGAAAAATTTAGTAAATAAGAAATCTATGTTATGAACAGTTATTTTAGCTGAGGCACTAATATTAATGCCCAAAAATTTGGAATTGATTATTTTTGTTTTACGTTTGTCAGTAATGTTACTCATACTGATTTAAAAATTGGGTGGGGCAAAACTTTTGCTTACCCCCCCGTAGCTCCGCCCCTGGTTTCAGCACAACGTACCATTTTGTCTTCTTTTCCAAGAAAAAAGTGACTTAAATGACCCCTTTTCTAAATTATCTTTAGTTGTGGTTTATCGGTTTTACCAGCTGCTAAAGGATCCCAAAATTAAGCCACTAAAACTGTTGTAATGTTTACAGTTGTGTTACAGCTCCACAAAAAAAACAAGAAAAAGAAAAACCAAAACAGTGTCAAGTCTGTCCCTTTAATAATCCAGACCAATGGCTCAGTTCAAACCCGTGTTTCTTGGAACACATTGATGCTAAACGGTTATAGGCTCATGCAACATGGCTAATCTAATAAGGCTTCTGTGTCAAGGCTGTGGTTACCTTATTAGAGCACACCACATCGGGCAATTACCAACTAATGATACTGAGCACTAGTGAGTTAAATGACTAAACAGTGACTAAAATGCCGCACACATATGGTAGAGGATGATGTGAAGAAATAATCCCCAAAAAAAGAGTATGCAAATGAAATTTGTAAACCAGGGTAAATAAACAAATGCTTGTCTAAGCCGATGAATAAAAACCTTCATTAGGCTTTAGTGTTCTGTGCAGATGTACGTTTTGACAAAAGGGGGCTGCAGGCCATCCCTCCTGCAAAGCTGTTGCAGTGTAAACACCTCTATGATGTTTTCAGCCTTTTCCGCCCAGAACGGTGCATCTCAATCCTCCTCCCCAATGACAGCAATCACAGTCAAGTGCTTTTTGTATTTTGGATACATGCATTAAGATTTAAAAACTGTAGCTGTGGGGGATTTACACAGAGGATCTTTGCGAGCTGCTGTGAAAAGCACAGCAGGGTTTTCTTTTTTTGATTGCTGTGGCTCTTCGCAGGATGCCCTCTCTGAAAGTCCACAGTTTGCCTCATTTGAAGGCAATTTGTTCCATTGTTGATTCAACAATTCTTGTGAAAGTATTTCCAGCTCCCGGCCTCTCCGAAAGGCTTCCTGTGAGATGCCGGGGGAGCTGTTGTGGTGAGGCCATGCTTCAAACAATTCATTGTTTGGGAAGAATAAACTTTATCAGAGTTTTTCTTTTCTTTTTTTTTTTTTTTTTACACATCGGGAAATCATAAAACATTCCCTTTTCATGAAATTACATAAACCCTCATCAACAATTGAAATCGTACGAGTAATTATTTATTTAGAGAAACAACTCAGCCAAAAAATAAGTTTATCCAGTAATTCAGAAGCTCATAGATGTAATCAGCCTCTAACATCAATAAGGATGTTGGGAGACAATGCTGCTTCAGTTTTGTTCAAATTACTCTGCGGATTTTTCCTTTTATTTATGTTTTAACTTGGTGCTAATGAGACATTGTGGTTTGTTTCAAACAAATTCAATTATTCTGCTGTTCCTTTCCTGCTGAACTTCTGATCTTTGACCTTCTGCTTCACCCTCAGTTCAGCAAACTGCAAACCAATCTGCTTCTTTTCTGACTCTGACCACTGTGGCTCAAAGATGAGTCAATCTCAAAAAACCCACTTCGATAAACATTGAGGGTTTTTTGTGTGTTTTTAAAGTGTTCTTGTAGCATTTTTCTGATGATGGAGGGCATGTATGAAGAAAATTAAGATTAAAACTGCATTTCTGAGTATTTCTTTATTCATATCATTGTGAAACAGGAGCAGAAGAAAAAAATGCTGTTTGCAGAAACATTATATCTATGAAAAAGACAAGGTTTTTTTTTTTTTTTTTACCAAAAACAGCAAAATGATGATTAAAAGACCACTGGTAATCATTTCAGAATAGATCAAAAGATGATCGGAGTGGGTCTTTATAGACTGTGAGGGCCTGCAGCTACTAAACCAAGTTCAAGTCATGATACCCCTACTGCCGTGCTTCCCTGCTAAAATGAGACATAATTTTGATGTGATTTGCAATTGTATTTTTTTCCATCAGTGATGATTCTCCTAATCTCCTCATTAATCTTACTTTTTTGTTAACAATTGTTCTTTGTGATTCATCTAATCCAACGTAACCCGCTCTGCAATGCTTTTTAACAAAAGTCCTCAACACAGCTTGTTTGTTTAGTTTCTTTCATTCTAAGGAACAACACAAATTATTTTCTTAGCCTTTTTTCACACCGTCTAAATGTTCCTCATCACGACGTTGTGCTGAACTAGCAGGAGCACCTGGGAAGCTTCCCGTTTGCTTGCAACGTTCTTCCTCCCATTTGTTTGGAAAGGGCTTGACACCCATTCTCAGGCTGATTGAGAGCAGGTCACTTCTCCACACTCATTCCTCCTGCATTTTATCCTTGTTATGACAAACAAACAGCAATCCTCAGATTAGTGAGCTTGCAAAATTTCTGCTTTTAAAATGCGCGGCCTCTCAGTCTGCTAATCAGTTAGTCAGTTGCATTTGATTAGCAGCACCTGGGAACTAGTCAGACTTGCAAATCTTGTGAAAAAATGTAAAGGTCTACCATGTTTATTAAAGTATGTATGCCTATATGTTCTAATAATACGCCAAATGTTGCTCATTTAAAGTATTAAATCACTGCAAAGATTTTTCTACATGTCCATTGACGACTACATCCAGTTAAAACAAGGCAGCTGCAGTTTTATAAGGCTTTTACATTTACAAGACAATGTAATTATTCTAGTGATATTTATATACCTAACCAGTAAACGACAATGCTGAATGCCAATAATCTGCATTAATAAAGCTTTGATGATCATTTGGAGCGATGTGTTTATTTTATGCTCCAGCATCCAGTTGCACCTCCCACCCGTCTGTGCAGAAAAACTGCAACAGAAAGGCTAAAGAGTCTGAGATTTTGTCGGAAAACTGCTCGGAGATCGCACCAGAACAAGTGATGGGCAATACTACACTTTAGAGATTCTATAACGATTACTTTTTGCATAAAATATTTTATACCAGCTACCGATCATTTCTAATTGGTGGATTTTCTTTCTCAAGCACATTATTCATTATCGGGGCAGCTGTGGTGCAGAGGTAGAGTGGTCAACCTCTAATTGGAATATCGCAGATTCGGTGCCCACCAATGTCTCAAAGTCTCCTTGGGCAAGACATTGAACCCCACTTTTCTTCTGGTGGTTATACGTTGGCACCAGTGTTCAACAGCAGAGCCAAACACTGACCCGAATGGGACTGTCAAGATAGTAAAGTGCAATATAAGTATTTGCCGTTTACCATTTATCCTAAGTACAAAATCCATCAAAAACTGGCCAGATAACAACTTTAATGTTAAAAAATTCAAAGCATTTTGTCTAAAATCACCCACTCATGCTGTGCCGTGTTGTTGCTAAAAGTAACATGTACAACTTTCATCTTCTCTGGCCGCATGACTGATGGAGCAGCTCAATATCCTGTGGGCTGGGGGGTGTTTCAGCACAAAACACTGGAGTAACTTGCCAGAAAAGACACACGCACATTTATTTTCCCATTTATTTATTAGTAATCAATAGCTCAGTTGGTTGGGTGTAGGACTGGTGCACAGGAAACCCCAGATAAAATACAGGGTTACGCCAGGAAGGGCATCCGATGTAAAACTCTCTGCCAAACCATCTATACAAATCAGTGAAAGCTGAGCTGTGGCGACCCCGACAGGATGTCCCGTAAGATGAACTAACAAGTAATCGATACTTGACTAGAGTAGTCAATACCAACATTGGTGATGTACGGGTGACTATATTTTAATATCTTGGTATGGATTCGCCAATCACTAATCAGAAGTTGATCAGCTGGACCTATTGGAGACCAGGAGGTGTAATTATATGTGATGGCAATGTGATGCAGGTTCTTGAAACACTGAACTGTCACTACCCGATACCAGCGCCTGAACCTAAAATTGGAAAAGGCTTGGTACGAAAAGTAGTGGTGCAAACCTCGCTCCAAGCTTTTTCTTTCACAGCTCTATTCTGATATATGAAAGACTTGGTGCCATAGAATTCTGGCTGGGTACAAACTGCAATTAATAATTTCTCCTCTATGATTAGTTTTCAATTTGGCACTTTTGTGAATTAAAAAGGACACTACCTATACATCAAAACCAAACGTTCAATGGCCTCACGTTTTGTAGATAGAGCCCAAAAACTAGCTACACGTGACCACGAGAGTTTTGAATGTGGAGGCACAAAACCCACATCCACTCATGTTTACGAAAGTATTCGCTTGAGCGTTTGTCACCAGGGCGGTGTAAATGCAGCACTAGACTCATGCTCTTATATGGTTCTGGACATGTTAGGGCAGATTCATGCATTCTGGGTTCTAAGAGTCACATTATGACGTGGACAAATGACTCCTGCAAACTTTTTACCATGATACATACCCCCCACCCCCTCTCTGTGTCTATCGCAGAGCTTTAGTGTTAATCTTAGGTAAGCTGATTACTCATCCTGTTCAGTTCCTGCATTCAGTATTTTGGGAACAGTTCCAGTTTTTTCCTCCCTATTTAATATATACCAACCGCCCACGCCCCGACACTCGTGCGATACCTTTGCCGGGAGGTTCCGCTGAGCTTGCTGTAAGCTGAGGATGTGGAGGAACAAGGGGCTTTGCAGGACAGTCTTTAGCAGGGACAGTTTCTCCTGGGTGGGGGCCTCCCCTCTCTCCTTCAGCTTGGCTTGCAGCCGCTCCACGGCTTCCAAGGCACACTGAGTATCTGCAGAGAGACAGCCCCATTATTTATTGCATTCAGAGGCAGGATTCACTGCACTTTCTAATCATTCTCCTCATAATGTTGGAGCTTCCAGGTGAGCTTGAGTCAAAGCTAGAATCTGGATGGCAATCTTTGTAAAAAAAAATCAGCACTTTCCTTGGGGTTAAGGATGATGGAGTTTTAGGATCGCGTCTGTCATAACCCAATGTGTGACCAAGACAAAAGAATTACAAATTCTATGAACTTGGTGAGCGAAGGCTTTGAGAGGTCATGTTGTCTTTGCTCATTTATCAGAGCAGAGGCTAAAGAGTGCAAGCCACAACACTAGTAATTACATGTGGCAGAGAGCTTACACCCTGTAAACGTCTCAGGACAAACTTTTGGAGAGGGTGTGAGTCCTGCGCCACCTGCTCATGTAAGCACTCTCTCCTGTCTGGCTTAAAGCAGGACTGTCTGACACTTTAAGCTCCCAGACTGTACATGAGAACTGGACAGAGTAAGTGTGATGTCAATCAAGCCAATTCAGTTGCTATTTTTTCTCAATGCAAATGCCGCCATATTGGTACCAGATGACGTCAGTGAATGGTTATTGGTCTGAATCTGTCTGAGTCATTGTTTCTATGGAAACCACTCTCGGTAACCAGGAATGAGCTTTTTGGAAGTCCGCACCCCTACCACTTAAAAGTGGGCTTGGGTGAATCTGTCATACAATTCGAAGGTGCGACCAGGAAGCCAGCATGCACCACGTACTTTAATGAGGCATCTGATTGGTCAGTTTATAACTTGAATAACTTGCACTTTCAGAACAAATATCATAAATATATTTAAGAATGTTAAGAACGTAAAAAAAAGAGGTATCAGAGCAGGAATGGTTATTCTGACAAAAAGGATGACTGAGTGAAAACTGTGTATTTCTCCATAGAAGTCTAAGGAATTTTGGCTTTTGGAAGACTACGCGTACTTCCTGTTTGAAATGCCAGGGGGGAGTAGTCACTTAGTCCAGTTTTCATATACAGCCAGTCTCTAGGCCCCATATTGAACGTTTTGAATGTTTGATTGACAGATCATACTGAGCCCTCTTTCAATTGGTAGGGGTGTGCACTTTTAACAAGCCCGCTCCTGATTGGAGAGAGTGGTTGCCACAGAAACTCGACTCAGACTAATTACTGCTGACTGAAAACGTCTAGCTCTCACATGGCTGATAAATGGTGACTGAATTGACTTATTTCGGTTGGAAAAGGAAGTAGCCATTTTCTATTGGTGACGTCGCACACACTCAGTCCAGTTCTCATAAACGCAACTGGCAGTTTGAGGTTAGGAGAAACAATTTATTGTTATTTTTTTAAAGTTAAAGCTACATTTCATGAACTCAGCAAACTTACCCATCATCTCCATTCCTCCAACTGGTCCAAATTTGGATTAGATGCCACACAAGTCGGTTGATTTGCTGCAGTAATAGACAACAAAAAAGATTGTGGTGGTACATTTTTCTACATTTTCTACAATTATTTGTACAATAAATGTAATTTAAAAACAGTTTGCAGCTCTCCCAGTCGTGCAAATCTGCTATCTCCTCAGTTTCCTTGTAATTATTGTACATCTGTTCACTCTGGCCTTTGCGTTTTTCTCCTCTGAAGCCTGCCGCATGCTTGTTTGCAAGCGCCTTGTTTGTCACCTATAATGCTCTTTAGTGGGATTTAGGCCTTCTGCAGAAAAAGGCTTTAGCAGCCAGTGATGGTAATTAAATGCGACAAAGCGCGGCCTCTTGACCATTCATACTTGAGGGAGAGAACGAGACCTGTGCAGCTTCAAAGATGACACAAATACACCACTTGAGTTGCAAAACACCGCCTGGAAATGATGACGTCCCATCTGAAATCTAATTAGGAGCCACTGATGGGCACCAGGGATATATAGGAAGTGCTTATTTGCCCTTCATAGAATCCTAATGAAATCTGTAGTTTCATAATAAAGCAGCAATACTGACTTCCAGCAAAAATATCGATAGAAAAAAACAAACCATTTTATTGGCGTTTAATAAACGCTGTCTAAGAATTTGACAATAAGATTTCAATTATGACATATTGTTCAACCTGATAACTGATGGGGTCCGTCTCACCTCCGATGCGCCATTAGACGATCAACAGGTCCCTGCGCTCCTCACCACAGACCGCGCGCCTCCGTCCCCCCAGGAAATGATGCTTTCACCAGCATGAAGAACGCCCCCACCCCCCAAAAAATAGAAATAAATAAATACACATATATATATACACAAATCTGGGGAGGACAGCCGGAAAGGGGACTTTTTTCTTCTTCCTCTCCTTTATTTGCAGCCGTTCTGTCCGCGCGGCTTGAGAGCGCACCGCCAGTGCGCATGAACCCACACACACGCACACACCTCCCTCCCTCTGATCTTCAAAGCGCTCATCCCTGAGGGGCTGGGGGAGCTGTCCATCCCATAGCCACGCGTACAACTTCTGTTCGATACCTTCTTGTTTATTTAACAATTTAAGAGAGGGCATTCATCCACAAACATTTGCGATGGGACTGCAGAGCCTGCTTCCACTTATTTATGGAGTTGTAAAACTAAAGTTTGGTGTTAGGTGCAAAAAAAAAAAAAGGGGGGGGGGGGGGGGGGTCAAAAAGCACCAAAGCATCAGTCACGAGGGGCAGACAAAAACTGGAGCTGCAGTTCTGCTCTTGATGCTGGAAATCCAGGCTGCGTCTGTGCGCCTTCCCTCGGTAGGTGGAGCCATAGGTCCAGACATTTCAACAAAAGAAGAGGTCCATTTCCGCGTTTCCCCCCCTCCTCCTCCACTCCATCTCTTTCTCTTCCTGCCCCCCCCCCCCCCATCCAAGCCAGGACTCGTGCCCCCACACACCCCCATTCGCGCTCTGATCAACAGAGCGTTCACCGGCTCCTCCAAATTGGTTTGTCATTTCTGACCCCCGACTGCGCGCATGGACAGCTACGCGCGCCCCCCTCACCAGCACAGCCCTGGCTTGGACCTCCTGATATAAAGAACATACAGGCAGGCGAGAGCCATAGAGTGAGAGGTAGGCAGGAAGGAAAGGAGGGAGGGAGGACAGACAGACGAATAGAGAGGGAGAGAAAGATCCGCCTCTGTCCTCTTCCAAGCACTCGCTGCGCGCACAGCGTGCCCGAACCGACGCGGCGATTCCTCCTCTTTCTCCTCCTCCTCCTCCTGTGTGATCGGGATACCAAAACACGCAGCGGCTGGCTTATTAATGCCCCCCCGCTCCATTTCCCCATCCAGGAATCATCATGTTGCAGCCGAAATTTATTCACGAGAGTTGAAAAACCACCGATCTGGGAAGATTCTATTTTTAATTTTGATTTTTTTTTTACATCTTTTGGTGCGTTTTGCGCCGCGGTGACTGGATGAACGCGCGCAGGAAGAGGTTATTCCTGACTCCTCTGCGTTAGATGTGTCCACCTCTGTGCCCCTGCGCCTGACGACACGGTAACAATTTAATTTATTATCTTAATATGTTTTTTTTTTTTAATTTCACAGCCACAGACATCCAAAAAAAAACAACCTTCCTGGCTGCGTGTCACAGCGCGTGATGCTCTGAAAGCTGCGTGGCGGCGCTGACTTTGCCTCTTCATTGATGCCCATGGGAATGTGGCCTGCGATTATTCCTCTAAAGGAATATTAATAATAAAAAATACCCCCTCCCCACAAAAAAGCAGCACTGCAATCCTGATGGATGTATGGGCTTTACGCGGATGATGCTCCAGCGCGCTTGCATGGGCGTCGCTCTGGACGGGAGATGTTGCTATAAGGTGAAGTAACAGGCAAATTACCCTCTCCAATCAATGCAATCGGATTCCGGCATGGCGCTCACTGGCACCCCTCACATTTCATTATTTTTTATGAATATTTTTTCTGTGCAGCACCTATGCAGTGACAAATCACATGGTTTGATGGATGACAGATCAGCTCTCTTGGTTTTTTGTAACCCCCACCACCATCACCACCACTTCACCCCCCTTCTCTTTTATTTTCTGCGGCTGTCATTGGAGTCTAAGGGAATGCAGGAATCCAGAGCGAATCTGGAGGAAAAACAGCATCCAGCAGCAAGACAGTGCACCTTTACGATCCGTCAATAATCCAGATACAAGATTGAAGGCCCCTGGCTTATATTTACACTGAAAAAGGGCATCTTGGGTTGCAGATGACCTTGTGAAACTGAAAAAAGAAGCATCAAACTAATCAATTCAGATGAAAGGAGCAGGAAATGGGCTAATGATTGTCTAAATTCACACTAATTGTTGGCCACATGTTTAAACAATGGAGTGCCTCACAAATAATTACAGATATTGTGCAATTAGTCTTTTTTTCCCAGCATTCAGCCTGCTGACTGTGTCTGTGCTCGCCCTGCTTGAATGAAAGCAATCTCAACAAACATTCAGTATGCAAACTCCTGTGTGTGTGTTGTTGATCTCGGTGGGTGGATGGCGGCAGCGGCGGCGGCACCGGGTCGCCTCTGCCGGCTGGAAGGTTGTTGCTGCAGGGATCCGCGGAGCAGGTGGCCGGTTCCAGTGCTAAACTGTCTATCTCTTCTATTGCCAAAGGTGGGGGTCAGGCTGCCATTTTAGCCACATTTGTGGAAATAGAGGCTCATCTTCAAGGTCACTTGTACATTTGTGGCTCAGCAACTTGCTGGTTGTGCAAATATGGAATCAGTGCAGATTGCAGTAATTTCCAGTCCTGATTGAGGTTTATTTTGTCCAAGCTGCAGTCAAAACCTCTAGTTTATGTTGCTTTTTTTTGACAGAGTGAAATAACTTCTCAAAAGTGATCCGCGGGGTGTTTGTCAGGCTGTTAATGAAAGATCGTTGAGGCTCGTGTGACGTGTCTGCGAACCCCGGCGTCTAAAGAGGGCCTGTGGATGCCACATCTTCCTTCAATTAGCTCACCACTTCCTTTTTGTTTCCAATTCTGAATGCCAGACAAACATAATCTTTTGCTGTGGGAAAAAAAAAACAAAAAACAAAACATAAATAACTGGGTGTGAGTCATTGTGGCTGTGCTGATTTGAATAGTTTTGCTTAGAAGAAGGCCTCACTCGGAGCGCCCTAATGTTGACAGTGTTTTTTGTTTATAGGATTCTGGGAAAGTCTCTTAACCCGGTAATGAAAGGATCTTTTTGTGTCAACCCATCTCCTGGGAATGTCGAAAGCTCACAACGATGAAAATGTAAAGCTCGGTGGAGATCAGAGTGGAACTTTCACTTGCAGGGGTATTAAGACAAGCGGGAGGAGAATCAGATCCGTGACAGCTGGATCTGCTTGTTGCTAGAGACTGTTTGCAGGGTCAGGGGTTTGTTAGAAAGTCCAATGTCAGATTTGGTGCTGTTGGTGGTGCTTAAGGGGGATGCAGAACCAGGGCCAGATTTAAAGGGAGAATATTGGGTGGGGAGTCCTTGTGTGCTGAGAGCTTCGGGTGTCATATCCTTCAGAGCCCCTAAAATTGATAGAAAACCTTCCTATCATCCTATCAGTTCACTTATCTTATTTGATTGATTTCATGTGTTTTAGAAGTTTTATGGTGAATGCTCTTCCTGACAATACCTTCTGCATTTACCAGGCTTGGGACAGGCACATGCAGGACTCTGGTTTATTTCCTGTTGAGGCTGCATTTATCTTTTCTTCTTTTACTGTCTGTTTGTTGGTCTGGTCATCCTGATGGGCTTTTTTTTGCCTTTTGTAAAATTTGATTTAGTTTGTCTTTTATTTATTTCATTTGGGGCGCCATCCCCCCTTGTTCATGCCTATATTCGGTCATGCACAGAACCATGATGTAATTTCCTCCCTTTTGGGGGTAAAAACTGTGATATTTCACTTTTGGTATCTGCTGGGAGATCTCACTTCCTTATTTGCCTTGAGCTCCTATAAAGTTTCTAAAATATAGATTAAGGTCAGTTTTACACAAAGTATTTGACACCACTGATGTCTTTTTTTTTCATTATGTCTTTATAAAACAGTGGCCTTCACATTATCTTCTTTACTTCTAGGCTTCCGTAGTGCAACGCTTCTGTTCTTTCAAATGTATTGCAGGCCTGATAGTTGCTGGAAAAAGAGTTGATGCTGCTCCACAGTTGCACCCTCCCAATATGGGTTGCAAAGATTTAAATATCTTCCCTGCTTCCCATCCGATTCAGTTCCAAGACAGAGAAAAAAAATGTTTTATTTTTACCAGAGGATACATCTTTGCTATTTGCTGTGTTTATAGGATGGTATCCTAAGAGGTTCTTCATCAATTGCCTTCTATTTTTGTGTATTTATTTTATGGTGAGTAATTGTTATGGTGCTCCTACACATAGATATATTTATATTGGCTGGAAATGGTAAAAATCCCTCCTTTAGTTTGTTTAAACACAGCAACCCTCTCAAAATGACAAAAGCCAACAAGTGACCAAAAACAGTCACAAAGTCACATCATCAGCTGCTCGTTTTGGGGCGCTGTAGCTAAAATAAGCTCTGACCCGGAAGCACAAAGAAGAATACTGCCTTGTTTTGCATTTTGTTTGTTGACTTTTAAGTCTTTTCCCAGCTTTTTTTTAAGACCGTGGTCCTTCAGATTTACACTGAGAGCTGTTCATTCACCCCTGAAAATGCACAACGCCGGGGTAACTATCACTTTTTGTTTCTAAATGAAAGTGAGAGTTTGGTTTCAGGCGGAGTTCCCATCAGATTTCACATTAAGTGTGTAAAACAGACCATCTTAGCTGGTTTTCAACAGCTTTGTGTGAAAACGCTTTTAGTTGTCAGTGCTCAGTGGGCAGACTGAAGGGGTCAATCTTTTCCAGGTTTGAAATGTTCCAGGTAGTCATTGGTTGTTCTTCAGACGGCTGTAGCTTGTCAATTGGTTGGGGGTCCCCATCCCAGGCTAGTAGCTATTCATCAGGACTATTATCGCCCACATATCCATGATTTGTGAAAAAGTTTGAGCTTAATCAGCATCCGCTAAAGGACTGGATGCAAATGTCATGACCCGAACTCTGGAAAACCCACGGGATAAATTTGGTCGCTGTCTTTATGTTTGTTTATTTATTTAACCACCCTTAAATTGCTGCTTCCCAAAATTCTGTTTTTAACTGTGCTTCTTTTACTTTTTATTTATTGTCCAATCTTAAATTCTGTGACCCAAAATGAAAGAAAAAAAAGATCAAAGGGGTTAATTTCAAAGATGAAGGCTTTTATTTTGATAGATGTAGTGAATTCCTCACAGAGCCAAAAACATTTTAGGAACCCACATTTTCTAGGCCTTCAGTTTCTTCTACAGTTTATTTATGTGGGGTGAGATAAACTGAAAGTTTTGTTTATTTGGCTCTTAGAGGCAACAGATGCGAAAATATAACCGATCTGTCACTTTTGTGACTTGTAAGTTGGAAAAAGAAATCTTTAAAGCCTTGATAGAGTTTTGTTTTGTTAGAAAAAACAACGATGCTAACTGTATAAGAGAAAAACTGTGTTTAGTAGTTGCCTCATTCACAAGTTTGAGTCCAAAGCTTTTCCAAAAACGTTTTCCTGCGCTGGATGACATCTCTCTTCCATTTTGAAATAATCAGCCTGGATTCGTGTCTGAAACTAGCTGGTCATGTGTTAACACATCCGTCTCCTGCCCCTGCCCTCCTTCAAAGAATCACCCAGACTCCTCGCGTTTTATCCACCGTTGACTTGAGCTGTCAGCTCAGCCCTCCTGTCTTCACGTGTAATACTTGTGCCAGATATCATTCAGTTCTGTTAGTGACTGACCATGCGGCAGGAGTGTGCAGTTACTTAATTATTCCCGGAAAGGCAGCAGAAGGCGTTTAACCATCAGGTCTCAAGGTATTCACTGATTCAGTGCTCATGTGATTTCCATTAGAAATGCCCTCCAGAGAAAGATGCTTCACTCTTTTCTAAATGCAGAACTATTGGAGCCTTTTTACTACTTTGTCATGTCAATACATCCAATATGTGGATGTTTTATGTTTGTCTCCTAAAGGTTAAAGGTTACTTTCCCTCCTCAGTGCTTAAATCATAGTGTGAAAGTATTTATAGATCTTCCTCAAAAGTAATAAGAAGATATTTTTTTAAATTGACTGAAAGTCAGAGAAACTATGTAAAAACATAATTTGAGTAATTTTTGGTAAAAAAAAAAAAACGTTGATGTTCACAAGTTTGAATCTCAGTGAGAAAAAAACATTTTCTGCATGAAGACTTTTATGCACACAAGTAAATAAAACATTTAAAAAATACATTTTCTGATTAATAATGGCTTTTAAATGGATAATTGTACAGCTTATCCAAAAAAGTGTATTTTTTTCTGATTCTGACATCTCAAAGACAGAAATCTGCTAAAATAATCTAAAAAAATATCAAAAAAGACAATTGTTTACATTGTCAACACACCACTGTAACACATAAGTAATTATCTAAAAAGATCAAAATGTTCGACAAATGTATTGTTAGTTAAACCCTTTAAATGTTGCATAACTGAAGCAGATGGAACTGCTTTAAAAATGAAGTAATGCAGGTTTGTTCATCTGCACTGATGTTAAATATGAAATTGTTTAATTTCTTTAACCATGTCAGCTCACTTTGACTTAACTTGACCCAAATGGCTTTAAAGGCTTGATAAATATGTACAAAATGATGGAGAAAAAAGGGCACATTAAAAAAGAACTTAGTAGGAAATAAACGTAGGGGAAACTGAATGATGGTCAAGAAAAATAAGTAAACAACATTACAGAGAATTCTCGGAAAAACACGGAAAAGCATCACTCTAATACACTTTTAAAGATTTCTATAAAATCTGTTTTCTAAGCAAAGTATCAGACATGAAGGGTGAAGGGATATCATTTCATTATTTAGCAGATATCTATCCGTTGACAGAAAACGTGCTGTGCTTCTAGGCTGTGGTGGCTGAAATTGGCAGGTTGTGGATTTCATTCCAGGTTCAGCCACAGTGTTGCATCAGGAGGGGGATCCGGTGTGAAACCTCTGCCAAATGACCGTGCAAATTGCTTCGCTGTGGTGACCTCTTTAATGGAAATCAGCCAAAAAATTAAATGGGGAAAAAAAAAGAAAGGACTGTTAGGAAATGAGCTGTTTGAAATGCCCCTCTGACATTATTCCCTCATGTTTTTCTTTTCTTTTCTCAATTCTGGTCAAAAGGATCAATTTTAATTTTTCTGGTTCAGGTAAGCTGCTGTAACTTTCATCATTAGATAAGTTTGAAACATCTAAGAGGCCAGTTATCAGTCCACTTTGCAGATCTCTTCGAAAGAAAATCCATGCGTCCAACTCTTAAACAATGCTTTAGAAATAAATATGAATGTTCCATATTCAAAAAAAGTTAATTCTTTGAAATTCACTTTTGTATTAGACCCACAGTCATTTTTAATTCCAAGTTTGATTGCCATCAGTGTGTAACCAAACGAATTATATAGCTTGTGTTCTGCACTATAAGGCACACCTAAAATCTTTATTTTTTCCCAAACATGACTTGTTTGTCTCATAAACTGAAGCGTGTTAATTATGGATTCATTCTGCTGCAAACAGGATTGGCTGTTACTGTGACTATGCCACCTTGGCTAACAGCGGTGTCAGACTTGGGCAATGTCCAAAATCCCTCCCTACTCCTAAAAAACTAAATGCATAGTGCATGACTATGGTGCTCTGGATTTTAAAAGCAATTCGGAAACCAAGCTCACTACTTTTTTTTTTTTTTAAATGGCGATTATGATGTCACGGATTTCACTAAGTTGAAACATAATCAGTACGAGCATGTTACAACAGTTATTTCTGAATACACTGTGTTCTAATGATAAAAACATTAACGGTTTATTCAAAAATACATTGAAATACAATTTTTTTTCACAGAAATCGTTCAAATGCAATGCATTGTGGTCTATATTCCCCTAATCTAGTGATTTACACTGGTTATGCTTAATTGTTTAAATGCTGATATTAAAAATATCAATACTTATATTGTACATTGTGTAGACAGTATATGGCTGTATTGATGTGGTTTCTTCCCTTAAGGTCAGTTTTTACCAAAAATATACGCATTTTAAGAGAGGTCACTAACTCTTGCACATGACCAGACCTCTTCGATCTTGTTAGTTGCTATTTATAGTAGTTAGGATTTGTCTTTCACAAACAGGAAAAAGTCCTTCCAGTCCAAAAACATTGTGTCTTGTGTGCCCTTCACCTCCCTGTGCGGCACTCTGAGCTGTCACCACTCACCAGAAACACAAACACACACATGTATTTTCAACAAAACCTGTGAATGTGACAAACTTGAAACCCAGCACATCTCATGCTGACACGCCGTCCACTCACCCGCCGCCGTATACCTACCACAGTGACACACCCTTGCATCACTGCAGACGTGAATATGGCATCACGAGTGATTGTGAGACGCTCTCTCAAAGGCCCGTCGATTATTTTGGTCTCGCCAGGAAGGCGTTGACAATAGCACTAACTCCTCCTTCCCCGTTCTGTCAATTTAAACCCTGTTTCTGTGCACTTTCCGCGTTAAGTCAGTCTCCGCTCTATTGGCAGGAAATTCTTTGTTGCCCGTCGGTGGACTATAGAGTGCCAGGGAGGCTGGCTTGTTTAGAGAGTGGGCTACATGGAAATGAGTCATAAACAATGTGATGCAACGCAGCGGATCAGATTTGAATTATGGGGCAATGAACAATGAGGTCGTGGCAGGGCTGGGGGCATAAATCTCTTCGGTGGCGAGGATGACAAGACGGCGAGTCTTATCAATGGAGTAAGCTGCAGGGTTTGAAAAAGCAAGCTTGTTCAAGGCCTGACTCCGATGAAGGACCGGGTCAAGTAACTTCACTGACCGAGACTGAAGACGGTCAGCTCTGATTTATTGTCTGAGGAAGTGTCGACTTCAACTGTTTTAACACATTGCAGTGCATTGAAAACATTGCAGATTGCACATATTTACATTTGTCTGCCTTTAATATCCCCCATAGTGCATCTGCTTAAATTTTCCTCATCTTTTCCTTCTTTAGCAGAATGCCCGCGATCAGCATCTGCTGTAATGCCATCATCCCCCCCCTTAGCCCCTCTTAAATTTCCTGCTTACTGAGCTTTTACTTTAACTGCATTACATACATCTTCTTCCTTCTGTTCATCTGCTTCCTTTCAGCATAAACCGGACTGAAAGATGTAGCTGTAGGGGGTGCGTGGGTGGTGGGGTCTCTGATGGGACTGGACATTTGATGGTAAATTTGAAAAAATAATTTTGTCATTTATTGTGCGCGTTCGGCGGCACAGCTGTGATCCTGATTGGTATCGAACAGCGTTTTCATTCCAAAGTCTTTGTGAGTCAGAATATGTGCCAGGGAGCATTGATCCGCAGCACCGCTGGTGGGTTTGAGCAGGTAGGGCTGAGGAAAGGCGAAGACGGTCAGGCTTGATGAATCCAACAACATACAGGATAGGGTTGGGGGGTCTCAGTGATCAGTTGCACTGTTTAGTGATTATGTTTTTGTATGTGTTATTTCTTGAGCCTTCTTAGGTAAGTTAGAGTGTATTCCTCCAAAACTATCAAACTCAAGTGTCAGGCCTCTTTTTGCACATTAACAACACCAAAAATCCAGCAGTTCGGAGGCTTCAGACGACATACCCTCTTGTTTTGCATGGTGTACCATGCCCCTTTGGCGTGTATCAGCCCCCATGAATTTCTCCCTAAAGTATCCTTAACATGGTGTAATAAAGTCATTTTACCACCTCTGTGTTGCGCGAGCGCGTCTGATAATGTCACACAAAGATGGATGACTACCACTCGGGCCCGTGGGCCCGCGGCAATAACTTATCGTGGTCCGAGTGTCTGTTTTCTACAAATGTGGAGCGCTTTGCACGTTCTCTAGTGTGCTTACATGTGTTTGGAACCGCTCGACGGTCCGCACTGCTTGTATGATAAATGAGAAGGGATCTGTCACAAATGAGAGTGATGCTCTCGGTTTGGAGGCAATAATAATATGGAAGAGAGACAAGCCTTTGATGAATGATGTTTAGCTTTAAGAGAGAGGGAAAAAAACACAATCAAGTGCATATAAGCAATGACTTTAGGGGATTTTTGTGTTTCAAAAGATAATTGAGCCTGTTTGATCTGTGCCTCATGTCTAAATTCCTCTGGCCATCCATGGATCGTAATATCTCACTGTCCAGGATTGAGTAATGCTGATTGCAGTTCAATGGTTCACACTAGGAGGACAAATCAACATTTTTGTGTGTTTACACCCTTGTCCCTCATTTATCTCTATGTCTTTTCTAAAAGATTTATATATTACCCAGAGAAAGTCTTTAATTTTACGCCTGGGTATACCACAGACAATATTGCTTCATGTTCTTTATACTAACATTGAATTGGAGACTATTGAGGCTATTGTGGGTTTTTCAAATGACTATATGAGGACTCCACCCATATGAAGGAGCATTTGGTCTGTCCATAAATCTCCGTCTGATGTGTTTTGATGGCGTTTTTCGTTGATGTCATAATTACAGAGGGCAACACTGAGAAAACTGTCATGAAAGCACATCCTAGTCACCCTAATTACACGAGGAAGACTGCTGACTAATAGGTATGATGTGCGACACTGATACAGCCGGCACTTCCCATAATAGAAAGCTCTATTGTTTTGCTGTGGGAAAAAAGCGCAGCATCTCTCTTGTCCTTCTCCTTTTCAGAAAGGAAAAAGATCCAAAAGACAAAACCAAAAAACAGGAATAGCAAAGTCCATTGTTTCTACCATCTGCAGATATATACCCCTTTGTTTGCCCATGGTTTCAAATCCATGGTCAAGTTGTACTGGAGACTCTAAAAATGGGACCCAATGTCTCTTTGTGTGACTTCACATCAATAGATTGGAGTGGGGGTTGAACCACCAATTGGTTCTCCCAGGAGATGGGTCACATGCAGAAAACACATTTCACAGTCACAGGTGTGTGACAACTAGTGGGGCTGCTAACAGGAAAAACTAAGCTATTTGTCATTATTGGAAATAAATGAAAACTGACAAAAGTAACAAAAAATGCTTAAAAAATACGAAAATACAAAAATAACATCAAAAAGTTTTAAAAAATTACTAAAACAGGATATGGAAACAAGACTAGAAAAAGAATGGTTCCCTAGTAAAAACTAATTTGACCATAGGAATAGAAAACAGTGAGGGTATTTGGTGTCTTCACACCTGTATTGGATCAGTCAGCCTTTTTAAAAAGTTAACGAGTAATCACCTTGCCGTTCGATGACACCGTATTTACACACTGAACATGACGGTCTCCTGCAGAATCCGATGCAGCGGGAGCAGTTTGTGTTCCCAACCAGTAAGCCATAACACCTGGACAGGTACAGAGGTCTCCCTGACAGCTACAGAAATGGGATGATTGCAGTAATTGCCTCAAAAGGTTGCACAACAAAACATTTAGTCAGGTGGCTTTTCATTTTTCCAGGCCTGTTTTCATTAATTAGGCTTTGAAAAATAATACAGTTGAACAACAATTCAGGAGTTGTGCCTAAGTTGTGTTGCATTATAGCACATTTTATTCATTTGTTTATCGTTACATCCATTAGTTCAGCTATTTGATATGTAGCTGTTGCTGTGAACTCTGTTTCCGTTTGACAACAGAGGAGTACCAACAGTGTCATCCATGTCTGAGTGTCAACTGCTGCATGAAAGTTCTTTGACCAGACTCATGTAGACCAATCACTGCTTACTGATGTCATCCGACTCCAACATGGCTGTTTCCGTACTGCAAAGAAAGAAAAAAGGGCAACTGAATTGACCTCATTTTGTTGGAGGTGGAAGTAAGCCTTTTTCTATGAGTGACGTCACACTCACTCAGTCCAGTTCCCCTATACAGTCGAGGGTTTGCACCCAGTTGTTCTCAAAATAGGGACTGACAGAGGAGAAGGTGTTTTAGATGGACTCTGTAAAGATGGAGCTACCTGCTAGTACAACGCAATATTTGCTGCACTGGTTTCATCTTAAAATAAAAAATAATGTTAAAGAAGCTTGTTACTTCACATTTTGGGCATTTCCTGTGAATGCATCTGTTTTAGGCGGACTTAAAGATTTTCTTTTCACCACTATAGGGCATTCCGTCAATGAATTGTCAATTTTCAAACTTATGTCATAAACAAGGAGCACCGAACTATAAGATGCATTAAGCAAGACAAAAGAGTCCAAGGTAAGTCACAGTTAAAAGTAACTCTAGAACTTGTTTGTGACATGCTACACATTAGCCACGTTAGCATATTAGCAATGTTGGAACATTTACAACATTTAAAAAAAAAGACTGATATCACTAAAACAAATGTTGCCATGACTATGCTAACTACCACCTTAAGTAGTAGCATGTTTAAAATAAACATTCTGACATGGCTACACATTAGTCATGTTAGCGTATTTTAAAAATCACACAAGCCTGTTTGAAACTCGTAAAAAAAAAAAAAACAACTGGCATTTTGACAGAGCGCCATGTACCTCTCAAAATCTCTCAATCTGTATATTCTGTATAGAAGGCGTTCTGGATGTGTGTCCTATAATATGGTACTATTGCTTTTAGCATTTTTGAAGTTCAAAAAGAAATCTCACTAGGCTCTCACTCAGTCTCACTCATTTTTTGAATAACCAAAGCAACTCTTCTAAGCCAAGGCTCATTTTAAGGCTAGATAAAATCTTTGCTTTCTGTTTTTCTTTTTGTCTCAGGGAGCCAAAATCACTCCCTTGAAATCTTTTATGACCAGTTGTTGTTCAACCAAGATATTTTAGGGAAACTTCCTGTTGTGTATTTTTGTTTGTTTTTCAGTATGTGCACATTGTGATTTAAAAAGAACTATGGCTAACGTCATAACTCCTCTTTTAGCCATGAACAAAAACACAGTGATATGCCTCTGATGTATGCATGAATTGCCTTCAATAGCTGCATTTAAAAGAAAAAAAAATATTTTTCCCTTTTCTCACTTGCTTACGTAAAACAAACCCCCCCAAAAAAAAAAAAAAAAAATTCCTTAATGCATTCTTAGTCATTCACCTCCTATTTTCTGTTTTCAAATCTGTTTCTGTTACACTTCCCAATGTCTTCCCTCACTGATCCTGCTTTTTGTTAACTATTATTGTTTTGTTGGAAGTCAGGCAGTAATGCAAACGGCCTGTTTTTTCTTTCAGAGAAACAAGGTAGATATGTATAAAGAGGCTGTGTAGGAGGGGAAGTTTGCCACAAACTTCTTTTTCACTAATTATCAATTGCCTCTGGCACTTCTGCAGTGTTGATTTGCTCATATACATACATAACACCTATCATTTGCATTCATACATAAGACATAAGAAAGAAGTACAGAGAAGTGGATCTGTTCTTTTTTCATTCTGTTGTTGAAAGGAAAAATGCCCTTTTATAAAATATTGCACAACTGTTGGTGTCGAATATAAATTTTTGAGGTTAGTAAAAGGCTAAATCGATGCTAATGCACTTTCTCGTACCATGCATGTAAATAGATATTCATAATTTCTCAGTAATTTTTCACCGAAGCTTTACAAAAATCGTTACAAGGCGTCTGATGTTATGTACACACAGGACATGTGCGGCGTATTCAAGAACGCACTGAACATAGGATTATGAATAAGCTTTTAGCATACGGTGTTCACAAAGGTCTGTAACTACCTGACACTAGCGCATGTACTCACAGTTTGAAGAGGCTGGGTGTGAAGTGTTGAAGCCGTGCAATTCTTGCAAGTCTTGATCTAGATTTTTCTTTCACAGCTGTATTCCGAAAAACTCATTTAATTCCATCCAGGCACAACCTGAAAATATAATTTTTCCTTCATGATTGCTTTTCAAATTGTTGGTACTTCCATGTTTGGAAAATGATCTACCAAACTGAAATCCCTGACTGGTCAAAGTTCAACTGGTGCAACTTGTGATGCTTGTTGAATCGTTTTGTACACAGAGCCCAGAAATGTACTTAAAATATGAGTACCGACACGAGAATTTGTTAAAGTGGAAGCCCAAAACTTGAATATATATGCGTTTAGACTTTTCATCAAAAGAAGATGCTTGAACGCATGTTCCAAGCCCATTGTGAATGTAGTCTGAGAGTGAGATACAAATTTGGTGTTTTCAATGGTCTTGTTGAGCATTTTTTTTGCAGTGTGACGTTGCATCACTCCATCCAATGCCCAAGAAATGTTCCCACTCTGGGTTGTGCTTTCACCCCCTTTTTGCTTTTGTGTTGCCCCCTGGACTTTAGGACAACCATTTGAGACTATAGAAAGAGTATGACAACCTAGCCTGGACATGCAACACTACCATACACTACAGCGAAGTGGGTGGAGGGTAAGGCTGGCCTCATAAAGGACTGTAGGGTATTCAATTAATTGTAAACAAATTTAATTCACTCCAACACATTTTACTCGATGATTAGCTTGTAGTGAATAGTTATTTGAAAACATCCCTGATCTGAACTGCCCTAATCATGTGTTTTAAGCAGTTGCTGTATAAATAGATGGATTAGAGCATGTGGTGACATCATCTTCCTTGCCTTTGACTGATTTAGGCTGTGTCCAAATTCACTCACTACTCTCCAACAGACGATGTTGAGTTGGCCATTGTGAAGTTGAAAAATGTCAGTTTCAAAGACTGGTCTTGTCTGAGCACAACCGTTATTGTGAAATAATTGAAAAATATATACTTTGATGGGCCTCTTAAAAAAATCACCCACAATACAAATGTCTCGGATGTTGGATTTAATCACAGGGGTGAAATCAGACCGTTTCAGGGATTATTTCTTCTTTATTTGAGTTCCGTTTTTATCCGCCTCATACAGTCATTGGGTTATTTGGTTTTAATTCTATGTTTTTAATCAAGTACTTTCTTTAAAGAGGAGTCAATGGACCAGCTGCACCAAGCTGAATGTGTACATTGAGCTGTTGGAGCGTAAAAAGATGCTTCATGCCAGCAGTATTTGGTTGAAGACGTGGACTTTTTGTTATGTCGGATTTGCCAGAAAACAGCAGCATGGGCGCTTAAAAAAATCAAACCCACTCTCAAACTGCTTGACCTGTCAACAGATGCAGTCAAAAAACCTAAGCGCCATGTCAGTCACAACCCAAACAATAGTCCTGAGATTGACCCGTGAGATGCAGCTAGCGTGAGATGGACCAGAAGAAAAACAAACTAGTCCTTTCCAAAAAAAAAAGGGGAAAAAAAGTAACTGGACGAGGAAAATACACAGGCGGAAAACGCTGAAGGAAAAAGCCCAAAAAGGCAAAGAAAAAGTTGACACAAACAACAAAAGATGAGACGCCTCAAAGATGAATCGCTGCCTCACTACAAAATAAAAAGTGAGTTGACAATTTTCCTTGTCTCTGGCGTTTGACAGTTAAATGCTCCCCCATATAAGCCAGTTATCATGGCATAAGAGTAAAGCTTTTTATTCTTTTTTTGCTATAAACTGCCAGCAAACAGAGTAAGGCTATTATAGACTTTGATATCCTGGCACTTAAGAGGTCATTAAGAGGTGGCATGGACACGTGTGTTGTGCTCGCACACAAGGGCATTGACACGTAAACACTAAACAAGCAATCATAAGCCAAAGGGGCGTATGAGCTGTCTGGTTTTTGTGTTGAAGTGGCTTATGGCTATTCACACAATCTGGAGGAGGCCATTATTCACATGGCACCCCACATTCAGCACATTTCACGGCTATCTAGCTATTGTGAAAAAAAAAAATGACAAGCGCTCAAGTTCAGTGAGCTTTAATAAGACCCTCCCGCTCCCTCTCCCCTCATTTGTCCAGGTCTGGGATGTACCACTGCCACTGAGATGTGAATCTTCGCCGTTGACCTCCCCTTTGATAAAGAAAAGTCCACCAAAACAGGTGAGGATGATAATTTGATTGTTTGGCATCCTAAACACACAATGTTACTACATAATAATTTCCATCTAATTCAACCCTATGTTGTTTTTCAAAATGTATTCTTATTTACAGCAGACGTGTGAAAGCCTAAGGGGCTAGCCACACAAATACACACACCTGGTGTGCTGTTTTTGCAGACTCTACAGTATGCATTATGCTTTTTTAGAAGCCAAATGTGACCTAGCCCTCTCCCCAGAGATCTTCGGGTTCCATCAGTGCCAGGAAGTGCTCTAATTGGCCCGACAAATGTGTCCTCTGAAAGTGCTAATCCAATCGGATTTTTCGACGAGCTCCAAAATAAAATACGGAGGGAACGTTGGCGCGCCCTCCGGCATTCACCAAGAGCGCCAACAGAAAGCAAGAGAAGTTGACTCATTCCAGGTCATTCTGCTGTCGCTGGAGGCCTCGGCACGCGTTTAAACCGCCAGACCTTCATCTGCCCATGAAGCCACTCACTACAACTTATTTACAGTGTATTTACAAGCTGAGCAGGCCCTATAAAACGTCAAATTTACAAGCTCCCTTTTAATTGGAAATACTGTCTCCTAGAGTTGGCTGATGAATTGCACGTTCAATTTATTGGCGGGGGGGAGGGAGTCTGCAGCTGTTGGATATTGACGTGCGTGCCGAAGTATGCGGCTTGACATCCGTTTTTCTCTAAGAAGAGCAATATATTGCATCCTTGCCGTACAAAAACCCAGAGGTCACGTTTTCATCTGCAATCCTATTCCTTATTGATTACATTTCCTGAGAGTGATGCGAACGCTGCTGCTCTTTTGATTTCTCCTGCCGTTTCATTTAGCATTTTCCTTTGCAGTTTAGGCGTTTTTTTTTTTTTTTTTTAATTTGCCCGCCACTTAGATCAAAAACACACCCCAAAGTTAGAGATATGTTCATAAAAAATTGTATTTATTACATACTTATAAACATTTGAAGGTTGAGAGATGGTACAGAGTGGAGGACTATTGACATGTTTTGGGATTCTTATATATATATATATATATATATATATATATATATATTATTGTTTTTTGATAACTTCTACTTTCTATTGGCCACCTTTGCAAGTTTATATATCAATTTCAATGCTCTTCCTGTCTTGGTTGTCTTGCCCTGCCTTCCTTCCTTGTTTCTTGTAAGCATTGACTGTAAAAGAGTACTGGACTGAGCGTCCCCTCCCCCCTCACATTCCAAATTGGAAAGACCTGTTGGTCCCAAAAAGATTTCTATAGAGAAATAAACACCTATTACTAAATCTTTAAATTGGTCAATTACCATACTTGCTCTGCTTTTTGTTTTTACCAAACCAATTTTTTCATAGTTTTTTTTTTCTTTTGCTGTGGATCAAGTTATTTAAGTTATAAACTGGCCAATCAGATACCCGAATAAAAGAAGGTTATGTAACGTGGAACATTCAAAGTGTGTGATTGACAGATTCTCCTGAGCCCCCTTTTAAGTAAAAGGGGCGTGGACTTCTAACATGCTTTCTCCTGACTGGAGAGAGTGGTCACTATAGAAATGTGGACTAGGACCTACTCGGACCAATCTCGGCTTACTGGTGATATCTGGTTCCTTGGCGACGGACATATTGTGGAAAAATGGCAGCTGAATTGACTTCATTTTGTTGGAACCGGAAGCAAATCATTTTCTATAGGTGACATTAGGGCTGGGAAATCGAACATTTTCTAGAATCGATTAATCATTAAGTATTTCGATTCGATTAGCGATTTTAAATCGATTTTCACATCGAACGTCAAGACCAGTTTAAGTACAATGTACTTAGCAGTGCATTCAGCACATTGATTGTTCAGCTCACAGGATCAGAAAGCATCACAATAATGAACTAGTACTACTAGTTAACATTATACCCCATTGGCACACAGAGCAGATATATAAATTACAAAAAAGCATCAATATTATAAAATTCAAAATGTATTAGGTATTTCTACATAATACAACAATGTTCAGTTTTACAACAAAAACAGTAAAAGCTTTGCAAATAGAGGAAACATAAAAACTATTTATGGACATACTATTCAAGGCCTGAAATTATTTAGCAAAGTTGCCATGTAAAATAAAAATCTTAGATATTAAAGTGTAACTGTGAATTCACTATTAATTTGACTTATCATAACTGACATATAGAACAAATATGCCACTCAAGTACAAATATTTTTGATAGGAAATCGTTTTTTCATGTTACAGTTCCATTCTCGAAGTATTTAGAACATATCAGACATTTTAACATGTAAAGAGAAAGGCTCCCATCGAGTTTCAGGTTCTGCCGTAAACCGTGTAATACGGTTTGCGGCATGACTGTGTAAAACAGTAATGCTCACTTGACCGCAGTAAAATATCACAGGTTACTTACTGTTGTTTGAATATTTCTTGCGACAGAATTTGCATACAACATAGTCCATGACAAGCTTCTCTCCCATCTTCTCAAATCCGAAGTATTTCCAGACGTTGCTTTTCATTTTGCCAGGGTTACCATAAAGTTCTTGTGTAGCACTAGGAGCAGGCACATTTTCCACCAAATCCCTGCTTCCTCCAGATTGGGGCTCGGCCATTTCATCTGTTTTCAAGTATCAAATAAAGTAATTGGGGTCAAGTTGATCCTTTTTAGCATAAATTCTGGTCATTAACAGCAGACGACGTCTGCTTGGTCTCGCGCTGCGCGATTTGAACGGGAATGTAACGTCATGACGCATGAGAACAAAAATGGCGGTCAAGAGTTTGAATTTTCGCATCTTGGTCATGCTCATTTCAGCATCATTCACTAAGGAGGCAGATGAAAGATAAAAAAAAAAAAAAAAAGATTTCACTCATAGAGTTGAGATGATCTAAAGCCAAATGTTTTAGCGACGATCCGACCCAGCCCTAGGTGACATCAATGCTCACTCTGTCCAGTTCTCTTATACAGTCAATGCTTGTAAGGCTGTTTGCATTGAAATTTAATTTTTTGACATCATCAGGCACTTTTTTTTTATTTCCGTAAGTGAAAAGAAAGAACAATAAAATGACTAAATAAACGGATATGTCATTCTTCGTATGGGGGATGTGTTTCTCCCTCTGAATGGAACCGGTGTTTCCTGCTTCACATGACCAAATGCACATTCTCCACTTAACACACTACCAATGGAAGTGCAGATTGACATTAATTTGATATTTACTTGTTGCCACGACAACCGCATCTGTGTGGGTCACATAGTCGTGTGTGTGCATGGACCGATAAGCAAAAAAGAAAATATTTCTCCTTTTTTTTTTTAAGATAAAAATATTGAAAAGACTGTAAAGCAAATAATAAGTAGAGCTGCAAATCCACATATAGCCTCACTTATATAAATGCTACACAGACATTCACATCTGTGTCTGGTATACCCATGACTGCTGACACAACATTTTCAGGTAACTTCAGGTAATTCTCAAAATTTATCCACAGCTCCTGCCAAACAATATCCATATCCAAACGGTGGCACTATTGTGATTTACATAATGGAGATTGCAGTTTTGTTTCTCTACTTGTTAGAAAAACACATCTCCATGACTTGATTGTCTACTTCCAGAGAATTAGTATTACCCGCAGCATGCTCACATCGTACGCTCCTGGGCCCCTTCTGACCGACAAATCACGTAAAGTTTAACGTCCTGCTAAGCCTCGAATTGATTGGTCTGATTGGTCTTCACAGAGCTGTGCAGGAAATTGTGGGTTTTTGTACTAATTGTAAAGTAGATGGACAGCTGTTACAGGTGTGGGGTTTAATTTGATGTCAATAGTTAATAATAAAAAAAAACAGATTGTGTTTTTTTTAAGTTGTTAGGTTTTTGCTAGTTTTTGTCCTTCTTTTTCATTGAAAAATGCTTTACAAATAAAGTTTTATTTGATGAGTGAATAAAAATGGGGTTTCTAGCATTGTCTGTACATGATAACTGGAATAAGTGACCCCCCCCATTCCAAATAGGAAGTACTCCCTGGCTCCAGGAAGCCAAATTTCAATAGACTTCTATTGGGGAACAAGTCCTTATTACTTAGTCAATATATTAGTCATAAAACCCATTCTTGCTCCGCTTCCTGTTTTCAACATGCTATTGCTAATCCTAATTTAATGATATTTTTTATACACTGTAGTGGATATTTTGTGGTGTAAGTTTTTCAAGTTATAAACTGGCCAATCAGTTTTCTAGACAATAGTATTTGGTATGTGCGTGGCCGTCCAATAAGCTCACTTCTGATTGGTGAGAGTAGTTGCCATAGAAACATTGACTCAGGACGACTTGGACCAATCACCGTCTACAGATGACATCTGGCTCCAACATGGCGGCATCTGTATCACAAAAAAATGGCAACTGAATTGATTTTATTTCGATCCTGAAGCATGCCTTTTTTTCAAAGGTGATGTCACACTCACTCGGTCCAGTTCCATATACAATCAAGGGTTTCTAGGGTGACAGCTATTTCGATGATTTTAGTTTAGATGCCAAAGAGTTTCCCCTTTTTGAGTTTGAACCCTCTAAATATAAGCCACCATGCACATAGCAAGCACACAGTCCCCATGGCACAACCCCCCTTTTCTGCCCATGAATGCTGGTTTATTGTTTTACTGCTTGACCTTTGCTTTGAGCTGAGAAGCCTTTGTCCTGAAACAATAGGGCCCATATTGTAAACCATGCCAGTCAACGCTGTCCACAAAGCTGCTGAAGAAAAGGGTGCAGATTGTGTGAGGTCTAAGTTGACGGCTTTGAGGCAGAAACTTGTAGCATGTGTGTTGCCTGTACTTGCATTTTTTTTTTTTTTGCCTGTGTTGTTTGTGTCTGAGAGTTGGAAGCCTGTTTTGGGAGTCAGCAGATGGACTTGTGCAATTAGGCAAATCTTTTTTGTGTGTATTTTATACACACACACACACAAATGGGCACACGTGCCCTGTGTTGGGTAAGATGCAGATGTCACTGAAATACTAGATCTGACAGAACTGTAATGGAGGACGACACTGAAAATTGATTTTTGTCAATATTTTTGAGCTATACTTGACAAATTGTGAAAGTGAAGCGTCCCTTGTGCGTACCGAACAGTGACAACTCTTTTTTTTGTATATGTTGTACGTTTTTCCTTTGATCCTGCAAGGCAAATGGTAGGTTTAATGTTGTCATGTGATTTTTAGAAAGCAGGTTAAGTACCATGAAGTAGTTACAAAGCAAAAAAAAAACATTTGGGATACAAGATAAATCACTGTTCAGCAAACAAAATTTACCTTTTCTTTTTTTTAACTCCTTCACACCGTAGCTCATTAATTAGCAAGGTACCATTTAACCATTTAACACCATAGATGTTGCCGGTTACAACTAAGTAGCTCATGTTCTTTGGAAATACTGTAAACAGTAACTCTTCAACCATTTACGCAATCAATCAGCAGATTCCGTGACATAATCTGCTGAAATTATGCTAATTAAGGCTAAAGCAATGAACACCCCCGGCATGTGACATGCGTTCAAAAACCGACGTTTAGCCCATTGTGT
Source organism: Adrianichthys oophorus (assembly GCA_036245035.1). Lineage (NCBI taxonomy): Eukaryota > Metazoa > Chordata > Actinopteri > Beloniformes > Adrianichthyidae > Adrianichthys > Adrianichthys oophorus. The sequence goes on along the minus strand of BSAI01000119.1, from coordinate 13,932,472 downwards.
CCTCACTGAACAAGCAGGGCGAAGCTTCTACTTTTTCTTGTTCTGCTGTTTACTTTCTTCATGTTCGCCCCATACAGTTGGAAGAAGCTTGGTGCGAAATGTCAAAGCTGTGCAAATCTTTGCTGCAAGTTTTCTCTTTCTCAGCTGTATTCTGATATATGAAAGATTTGTTGTCATATAATTCAGCATGGGCACAAACAGCAATTATTTACTTATCCTCCAATTTTCCATCTATGCATTACTACCAAATGCAAGTTCCTGACTGGTCAAAATTTTGATTTGGTTGAACTAGCAATGAGCATTCAGTGGCTATGAGTTTTGTACGTAGAACCTGAAAACGGTCGCAAAACTGGACGCAGGAACGGGTGTGGGCAATGGCAAAGTGAACGTAGCCATAAAAGGTAAAACAGAACTCTACTTTCCCACCTTAAATGAAAAAAAAGACTGACTATAATTTTGTCTTGTCACCCAGCCTTTAAAAGAAAGGTTGCAACAGATTTTTGAGGATTTGGATGAACAATTGTACACTGTGTCTTTACAAATTGGTTGATTGGAGGCCCCTTGTTTCTAGTTCTACAAACAGGATTGTTGCGGCAGCAGAAAGGGACAGAGGAAATGATCTCGTGACTTATAGGTCATGGTTGAATGTCTCTGTAGTATTTTAGCTGTTAAAAACTGGCTTGTAAAACCCCTCAAGAAATACCATCAGGACTACAACCTCTGGGCACTTAACCTTTAGCGTTTCCAGTGAGGCAGCCCTGTGTTCAAGAGGGTGAACCTTTGCGCTTCCTCACACAGCTCAGGTGTGACAGCGTTAATGGATAAAAGTGATCCAGCTTTTTTTTCCCCCACTCAGATGGGCATTCAAGAGAAAAAATTATGTTTGGATTGTTGTCATTTGCTGCTAAAATTTTAAAAAGTGTGTCTCTGCAGTTCCTCTGCCTCATAGCAGTCAGATATCTCTCTAACTTTTGCTGCAACTTGGATCCTCTTGACTACATTAACGATACAAGTCGTTCCCTTGTGAACTCTTTCTTTCCTCCCAAGACTGAGACAAAGCATCAGAGGGTAAGAAAAAAACAGAAAAATCCATGCACACACCCATTTAAACACACAAGCATCTGGTCTTCTTTGCACACGCAAAAGAGCTCACTTGCACACCTTGTACAATGCACACACATCCATGCACACGGTCGACAAGGAGGGAAATGGTCCACGGAGATGCTCTTTGTCAACAGCCTGGAAAAAAGCAGCTATTTAGGGTTGCTGTATTCCAGGAAGGATAAACCGTCTCATTTCTGAGAAGAGTCTTTATGAAACAAAACAAGTCGTGGCAGTTACTATTACCCTTTCTTATCCCGCCGTGTCGTTGCCCATTTGTGGTGTTTTCGCTTGGGTATCCAGTCCTAATCGGAGAGGGCGTATTGTGAATATAGATTTGATTCTGTTGATTACCAGATGGACTCAGAGGTTTCTCACTCATTGCGTTTGTTTACCAGTTCAATTATGCCCATCACATGCTGAGGAGGTTGGTTAATCTGTTTGGGCACTCGGATTCCATTGAAAGAACAAGGTATGTCCGTATGGATGCTGAAGGTTTTTGGGTTGTCTGGGCCCATTCAGTCGTAGACTGGTGCAGCAGCAAGGGATGTCATGAAAATGGAACGTAACGTAGGATTGTCGTGCGTGTGGTAAATGTATCACGAAGGATTTGCAAAGATAATGCAAGTTACGCACCCTTGTGATGTACGGGGGATGCTGTCGTAGGGTGTCGTTATGCCACACTCTACGTATGTTATTGGGGTGCAAGCATTGGCTTCTTACGGATCAACACACAAATGCTGCACGCACGAGGTGTGCACAAGTAGCTTATCACTTTAACAATAAAAAGCCTCTTGCGCAAAATTAACTTTTAAGAGCCTGACCGACTTCACCCTTACTTACCCTCACTTAATAAAGTGTTTGGTACGACCTGTTGTCCACAGCATGCCTGTAGAAAAAATGAGCATGAACATTTTCTGTCTACGGGTTTATTTAGTGGTTTACAATCTTAAAATTTAACACAGGTGGCCTGCACAAAATTTTAGGATTGTAAAATATCTTATTACAATTACCAGCTCTCTTACTATCAAATTTTGTGCTGGCCAACTGCGTTACCTGACCTACCTGTAAGGGCAGTTGGGACTAGATCGTCACAATTTAAAACCACATGGATTAAATATAGGTATAATGTCCTTTTTTGTGTACAATCTGCTTTTGTAAGCAAAAAAAAGCATATTCCCCATGCACCCATATGTAATCCTCAGAGTTGAATTTATCCAGAATTGTTAGACTTTTCAAAGGGAAGCCATCTTTAACACCCTGAGCTACAACCTCAATATGAAGATCTGAGCATCAGAAAAATGAATTTTTGATCAAACATTCCTCACTGACACAATTATGCATTGATGAAACAAAAAGTGAACAGGGTGTTACACACCCTGGGTTGTGTTATTTGAACTAAATAAACGGCGTCCTGCCATTCTTCTGTGTTCCTGCTTCTTGCTGACGTTTTGCTTTTACCTTATTTTAGACGTCTAAATGGGCTACAACTGATCTCCGTTGAGTAGGGGGAAGCAGGAAGGTACAATAACATTTGTGCATTGCACTTACTGCCAAAAAAAAAAAAACCCTGCAACACATACAGCAAGTGATAAGCATTCAGTCCAATCACTCTGATCGCCCTTTCTGGCTATGCTGAAATTACTGTATTTTCAATGCGAGTGCCTGCTTCGCTTTGCTGATTGGAATAAATCAGCCCACCAGGGATATGAAACTGCAATAAGATCCAGACCTCTACTCTGTGTGATTTGAATATGAAATGATTAGATTATTGATTTTGGTTATTTGGATCCCTCACCCGAGGTGATATTGTGGCGGCGCAATCACCACAGCTGACATTTAGCTCGGTGTTTACCTTTTGCTGTCCCCAATGATTGCATCAAAATGGCCACCCACGCATCCTGCAGGAGCTCATTGTGTCATGGGTACGAGAAAATTGATGGATAGAGCTTATTGGATATGCAAGTTGTCCCCTGTCTCTGCTGTGGCTGGGGCAGCAGGGAGCTAACTCGTGCACTCGCCAAATCGCTGCGTTTGAAGCACTTGTGACTCTCATTGTGTGTTTGTGTGTGTGGGTGGGTGGCATGTAATTGACATGGCTACTAAATTGCACCAAAGTAATAAAATATTCACTTGCATTTAGGATAATTGCAAGGATGTCTACTGTAATTTTTTTCAACGAGACAGGTCAGAATTATGAATTAGTCGTTTTTGCTTTGGGATGAAAAGCAAAGTCCAGTGCAGCAGAGAAATAATTCCTACCTTTAATGTATTGATATGCATGGTACATTTCCAGCACTGAATACCTAATACAGTTCCTCCTCAGCCCCCTTGTGAGCTTTAAAGAAAATCTTCCGCTTACTTTTTTTGTGTGAATAAAACTAAGAATGTAAAATCCAACAAAGGTTCTTGCTTCTGCACCATCGTGGATATGTCATAAGACATCATTTGCACTTCACCGCATAAAGCGATCATCAAAGTGGTACAAAAAATGATGTTTAAAGACCTAAATTTCTACCATTTTTTTTATTGTATAAGTCAAGGGTCCTGCCTAAAGATTAATTCAATCTCCTCCCTGGGGTGGATCTTTCTATACTTCCAATGTTATTTTCTCCACAGTTAGACAATCCAGCGTTAAGTGCTTACTTTTATATTTATATACCAGTGTTGGTGCTTATGCATTATTAAGTTATGAAGAGCCGGGTAAGCACCCCAGAAAAGCCTTTTTAAATGAATATTTTAAAACCCTGATACACACAGTTCACATCTGCCCTGTACTGCAATTGCAAAGACTTGGTCCTAATGTCTTATGCAGAAACTACTTTTTATCCAACAGAGTTACAGGGATCTCTCGAGTTTTTTTTTTGTTTTGAAGTTTGCTGATTCTGAACAGACCTTTGAAAGTTTGCATGCTTCTGAGAAATTACTATCAGGGAAAAGGGGAAAGAGGTCTCATTATCTTGATCCAAGAAAGCTCTGCTACTCTTTTACTTGAAGTTATTTTGACATGAAAAACATGTACAGATATGAGCTTTCTTTTTAATCATCTGTACAGAGAAGCAGAATCTTCTGGATTGATTTGGCAGATGATTGAGGAGACATAGGAAGCAGAGTGATAGAAAAGACAATAAAGCAAAATGGCAGCGAAAAGAGACAAATTGTAAAAGGCAGATAAAGAAATTGGACGAAAAGAAGTAGCAATTGTAGGCATAAAGATGTCGAGGGAGGGAATGAAAAACGAGATAAATCATCAAAACAAGAATATTTAGAGAAAGATTCCATTGTATTCCCCTGCTAAATGAGCCAGGGCCTGTCTTCAGGGTTTAAATCTGGGTCACGAGTGTCAAACCCTGCCCGTGTCTTTGATGCAGCATCGCTCACTGCTTAGGTGGCTGTTCTTTGTACAGTACAGGACAACTTTCTCTTGTTGTCTCATAAATCCAATTGCATGCATACATAAACTTCGCCGCTGGCTTTAAGGCTTGGCTTTGACATATCTTTTGTGACAGCACTGGCTTTAGAGCGCAGTGACAGGGAGGAAGAGAGAGAGTTGGCTTTGGGGCTGAGAGAAGGTGGTATGAAGGAGAAGACAGATGAATCAAAGGCAGGAAAACAGCAGCACCAAATCAGCATCACTGCATCTTTTGTTGACAAGTTAGGAGTATCACAGGCTAATTTGTAAATCATTAATTTTCCCCAATTTTATTATTTTCTCAGCTTGTTCCAAAAAAGGTCATAGAAACTGAGAGATTTGAACGCAAAAAAGTGCTTACATAGACCTTTCATTGAAAGTGGACTCTTGAACGCGCTTGCCATTTTCTGTATGTTTATATATATATATATATATATATATATATATATATATATATATATAT